>CM076580.1:300920550-301086487 GCA_034641835.2 Pinus albicaulis | reverse complement strand
ATTTATTGTAGGTGGAATAGCTGTCAGTTGGGTTTCAAAAATCCAAGTGTTGTTACTTTCTTGAGGCAGGTAATGTTCTTTCAGGCTAGTAAAAATAATTTGGTTAAAGGGTTTAGCCATGGAATTGGGTTAGAAACTTGATGTGGAGCGTTATACGGTGATAAGCAGTTCCATTCATCTGCAGAGAACTAAGCCATTTTCATTTGGTACTAAACACATACATCTCAAGTACCATTTCATACGGTCAGTATTGGAAGATGGAGAGTTGAAGCTGGAAAAGATACACACTAGCCAAAATCCTGCAGATATGCTAACAAAAGTTGTAACTAGGGAGAAACTAAGAATGTGCTCAGTTTCAATTGGTCTTCAAGGATGACGATGAAGATGAGGAATAGCTAGGTCCAAAGAGGAGTCATTGTCCAGCAAATGAAGCAGCGGTGGAGTTGCTACAATCAGTCTCCAAGTGGGAGATTGTTGGGTGTGGAGCCTGATTATCTTGTTTACTTTGTATCATAGCATTCGACCCCTGTACCTTAAAAGGGGTGGCAACGCCACCCATAATTAATCGCTGCCGTGGGGGGTCTAGGGGGGGCGGTAGCGCTTTTCGGAGCCCCCCCCTGGCGGGGGTTTTCGGGGGCAGTGCCCCTGAAGCTAAAAACAGATGTAAAATTTCCTTGTAAAAGTATAGTAATTTCTAGTCAATCTGGGCCGCTCATAGGCAGATGATCTGACGGTAGAAGTTATGTTTAGTTTAGGGTTTTTTTCCCTAGAAGGCAACCCCTCGCTTTTATGAGGGTATTGTATTGTGTCTGTGTACTATATGTGTATTCTCAGAGCGAGAAACAGAGAGGGAGATTGTGAGAGAGAACAGAGGATATTACAATGGATCTGTTGTAGGATGTGTCACTTCATTTTTGCTGGCTAATAGAAAGGAGGGACTAGCTGTTCGGGGTGGACGTAGCCCAAACTAGGTGAACCATGTATATTTGTGTCTCTCTGGTTTTATGTGTTTTGTGTGCTTGTATTTTCCATATATTTTATGTGTTACATTGCTCTGAATATATAATTTTTCAACACAGTCCATAATTAGGTCATCGTGGGAGATTGAGCATAAATTTTTCTTGAAGAATCCAAATCAGGTCAGACCCATGGCATTCAAAAGAAGATTCATAGGGCTACTTCAGGAACAAATTTCAGATATTGAAGATTCAAAATCATAGAGATAATTCAATTTAAATATCGAGCTCCTCAAAAGCAAGAAAAATGTGTCTATTTTTTTCTTCTGAATTCAATAAGTCTTGTCTGAAAAATCAGTTTGAAGTGATTCCAAGGTCATATTGATGTATAGATATCAGTATTGGGTTCTAATATTCCACCTAAAAATAATTCAACACCCATTAAGCCTTCAGAAGGCTCTACTATGACTCATGAAGAGGAAGAAGTGCTACATGATATATCAAAATTACAAGAGCAAGTGCACCAAATTTCGCTCTCGCAAAGAGCAAAAAAAAATGAAATGGAAGTTTTGAAGAAAGGTGTGGAACCTAATATGGATGGTTTGAAGAAAGGCATGGAAGCTAACATGGATGGTTTGAAGAATGGCATGGAAGCTAAGATGGATGGCATGGAAGCTAAGATGGATGACATGGAAGTTAAGATTGATGAAAAAATGAAAGACAACATGGAAGACATGAAGAATGATCTAAAAGCAGACATGGAAGGTTTGATGACAAGGTTAATACAAGAAATGATTCCTAATAGCAAAAAGATAGTAGAGGAAATTCATGATGAGAACAAAATAAATGTTAATCATGATTTCATAAACTCTAATGTTGGAGGTAAGAACCACCATATTCCAAAGATGGATATGAGGAATTTTGATGGCAAGGATCGTGTAACATGGATACTACAGATGAAGCAATATTTTGATCTCAATAATGTTCAAAACACACAAAAGTTGCGTATCGCAACTTTACATTTAGAGCAAAATACATTTGTATGGTACAGATGGCTTTTCTCCCGTAAAAAAATTGTCACTTGGTCAATTTTTACGGAGGAAATGATAGCACATTATGAGGATACAAAGAGAAACACCTTCTTTAGCCAATTGATAAATCTCAAACAAAAGGGTTCGGTGGTGGAGCACATCGAGGACTTATAAAAATTGAATATCAGGGTAATTGATATTCCAGAGGAACACAGGATTGATGTCTTCATAGGGACTTTAAAGGATAACATCCAACTTGAAGTTCGCGTTTGGGAACATGATTCATGGAGAAGGCATTAAGGTTGGCAAGAAAAATTGAATGTAAAATTATGGCGACAAGGAAGCCTACCACTCACATCTATAAATATGGATGTGTTGCTACTCCTAGACTTCCACAACCTACAAGGTTGACACCACAACAATTGGAAGAAAAAAGAGAAAAAGGGCTTTGCTACAGTTGTGATAGAAAATACACTAAAGGTCATAAGTGTGTTGAGAAGAAATTACTCTACATAGATTGTGAGGAGGAGGAATAAAATGAACAAGAAACTTCAAAAGAAGAGGATATACACCAGGAACCAACCCTAGAAGAAGAAGAAATGAGTCCGACCATATTGTGTAATGCATTGGCAGGAATTACCACTCCTCAAACTCTCAAAATAGAAGGAGATATCAAGAAAAAAAAGGTAATAGTGTTGATTGATTCGGGTAGTACCCATAATTTTATTCATTGTAAGGTAGCCAAGGAATTGAATTATTTCCTATACCCAACACCAGAATGTCAAGTGATGGTTGAAAATGGAGGAACTATAAATTGCTCTAGAAAATACCATAATATCAAGCTAACCATGGGGGAATATGTATTGAATAGTCCAATGCTTTCCATTCCAATGGGAGGTGTTGATGTTGTTCTAGGAGTGCAATGGTAGCTTTTAATTTTCAACAACTTTTCTTGAAATGTTTTTTGGAAGGAAAGGAAATCAAATTACGGGGTATCGCAGGGAAGCTAAGAAATATAATAAGCTCTAATTTCATGACAAAGCTTCTGAATAAATAACAACGAGGAGTAATTGCACAATTATGCTCACTAGAAGTTCCAACTTCAAAATCATTTATTTCTCCAGATCTCCAACAAGTCTTGGACAATCATTCCAAGGTGTTCAAAACTTCCAAAGGACTCCCACCTATTCATGATCATGATCATGCTATTCATTTGATTCCAGGAAGTGTTCCTCCAAACATCAGGCCTTACAGATATCCTTATGTCCAAAAGAGTGAAATTGAACGTATGATTGCAAAAATGTTAGAGGTTGGTATAATTCAACCTAGTCAAAGTTCTTTCTCTGCTCCAGTAGTATTGGTGCACAAGAAGGATGGATCATGGCGCATGTGTCCGGATTATAGGGAGCTCAATAAGCTCACCATTAAAGATAAATTTCCTATTCCTATGATTGATGAATTATTGGATGAATTACATGGAGAAATTTATTTTACCAAGTTGGATCTTCGTTCAGGATATCATCAAATTAGAATGAAGACTGAAGATATTCCAAAAACAGCATTTTGAACTCATGAGGGTCATTATAAATTTTTGGTCATGCCTTTTGGCCTTACCAATGCACCTTCTACATTTCAAGGGTTGATGAATTCCATTTTCAAACCCTTCCTTAGAAAATTTGTGCTAGCATTTTTTGATGATATACTAATCTACAGCAGGTCTTGGAAGGATCATGTTGAACATGTTGACAGGGTGCTCAAACTATTGCAGGAGAAACAATTATATGCAAAACATCCAAATGTTTCTTTGGAGTACAAGAGGTGGAATATTTGGGTCATATTGTATCTCACGAGGGTGTTAAGGTAGACCCTAACAAAATTAAAGCCATTAAGGAATGGAAAGTCCCCACAACAATAAAGCAGTTGCGAGGATTTCTCGGGTTAATAGGGTATTATCGCAAGTTTGTTAAGAATTATGGGAGAATAGCAGCACCTCTAACAACATTATTGAAGAAAGTTGCATTTTCATGGACTCCTGAAGCAACTAAGGCCTTTGAACATCTTAAAGAGGCAATGTGCCTAGCACCGGTCTTAGCTATGCCAGACTTCACAAAAACCTTTATTGTGGAATGTGATGCCTCAGGAAATGGAATTGGTGTTGTTTTAATGCAAGAAGGAAGATCCATTTATTTTGAAAGTCGTTCAATCAAAGGAAAGTATTTACAAAAGGCTATTTATGAGAAGGAAATTTTGGAAATACTACATGCACTAAAGAAATGGAGACCTTACCTAATGGGAAGACACTTCAAGGTAAAAACTGATCATGATAGTCTTAAACACTTTTTGGAACAAAGACTATCTTCGAAAGAGCAGCAAAAATGGGTCACAAAGATGTTGGGTTATGACTTTGAAATAATCTACAAAAAAGGAAAGCTTAATGTTGTTGCAGATGCACTCTCAAGAAAGAATGAAGAGGTGGAACCATTGCTTTGTGCCATTTCTATTATCCAACCAGATTGGATAACTGAAGCAAGAGATGAATGGAAGAAGGACAAAGATGTATGGACACTCATTCAAAGGTTGCAGCAAGATCCTAGTACATCTGATACATTTAGTTGGAAAAATGATTCCTTATGGTACAAAGATCGCTTATATCTTTGTAAGAATTCCCAACTAAAACAAAAGATCCTTTTGGAATTGCACACTTCTCCTTTAGGAGGACACTCAGGATTTTTAAAAACTTACCACAGGGTGAAGAAAGATTTTTTTTGGGATGGCCTTAAATCTGATATTCAAAATTTTGTGGCTGAATGTTTGGTTTGCCAGCAGAATAAAGTGGAAACAATTAAGACCCCGGGACTTCTACAACCTTTATCCATTCCAAGTCAACGTTGGGAGGAGATTTCAATGGATTTTATCACAGGTTTACCTAAGTCCGAAGGAAAGAGTGTCATCATGGTGGTAGTTGATAGACTTACCAAGTATGCACACTTTTGTGCACTATCTCATCCATTTAAAGAAAGTACAGTTGCTACTACATTTATGGAAACAATTCAAAAGCTACATGGAAACCCAAAGATTATTGTAAGTGACAGAGATCCCATTTTTACAGGAAATTTTTGGACGGAATTATTTTCTTGTTTGGGTACTCAAATAGCTCATAGCTCATCTTATCATCCTCAATCCGATGGTCAAACAAAGATAGTGAATAAATGTTTGGAAGGATATCTTCATTGTTTTGTATCTGATAAGCAAGCACAATGGGTCAAGTGGTTACCTCTCACTGAATGGTGGTATAACACTTCCTTCCATACTGCAGCAAAAATGACCCCATTTATGGCACTTTATGGATATCATCCATTGTCCATCACATCTTCTTTAAGAGAAAATTCTAAGGTTCAAGCAGTGGAAGATCACATCGAGCATCAACAAGAAGTTCTCCAACTCTTAAAGGATAACCTAAATTTGGCACAAAATCGAATGAAACAACAGGCAGATCAACATCATAGCGAGACAAGTTTTGGTGTAGGAGATTGGGTATTTTTACAGCTACAACCATATAAACAAATGTCCCTCAAGCAAGCAAAGAAGGATAATAAATTATCGCCAAAGAATTATGGTCCTTACAAGGTGTTGTAAAATATTGGTACTATGGCATACAAATTTGGAGCTTCCTGCTTCTTCACGAGTGCATCCAGTTTTCCATGTTTCATGATTAAAGAAGGTTATAGGGGAAAAACTTCCACTTCAAACAATATTTCCAGAACTTGATGAGGAAGGAAAAATCATATTGGAACCTGAAGCAGTCACGGAAACAAGAACTCGACAGCTACGAAATCGATCGATTTCAGAGTATCTCATCAAATGGAAGAACTTACCCACTAAAGATTCTACATGGGAGGATGAGAATTTTATACAGAAGCATCTGGAGCTACTCAAGCATTGAGGACAACACTTTTTTGAAGGAGAGGGGCATTTTAGGTCCCTATATTACTAGTATAGTTCCTTATTATTGTTATTGTAACCTCATTATTGTTATTGTTGTACCCTTGTAACCCCAATATTGTTATTATTGTGCCCTTACATTATTATTGCTAGGTTGGCTAGGATTATATTGTGACCCCATGGAATCCTATATATAGAAGGGGGTTTTGTCATTTGTATCATCCAAGAATTGTTCATTTATGTAATGTATTGGAGGTTTCCCCCTCGAAGTGGCTATTTCTAAGGCATTGATATCTCTTTTCTTCTATTTTTGGAGCTGGTTTCATAACATTTCAATATTTTTGAGGCACCGAGTCTACAGTCCTTGAAGCCTCATAGGGAGGAATTCATCCCCAATAGGAGCCACTATTAGCACTAAAAATGCTAATGGTGTAATTGTCATTGTGTCACTGTTTTCAAATTTTTATTTTGTCTTAGTCCATGTCCAAAGTTTGAGTCATTTCCAATAAAATTTAAAAAGAGTCCCAACATCAAGGTAGTTTTAAGTGAATAGGTGTCATAGTGTTTTAGAGTCTTAAAATAAGTTAAAATATCTGTTTTGGCTTATGTTAGCGTTGAAGGTTAGTCGATGTTTGGGTAATAAAATTTCATTCATCTAGTCTGGAATAATAGCTACCTATGTTGCAAATTCATTGTCAAAACAGTGATACAGTAAAGGGCAGTTATTTCTCACAAACAGAAGTCATATATTCCATATAGTGAAAAGTGTAGCTATTTCACTAAGATTTTGGTTATCTCAGAAAAGAGGCTACAGGTAAATAGGTAATCAGTTTTCAAAGCAGGAAAATTAAGGCTTTGTGGCAACCAGAGTTCTTTAAAATCAAAGCGAAACTGGAAGAAATCATCTTAACCAACAGAGTGGGATATCCGAAGAAGAGAAAAAGATAATACTTAAACGAATCTAGTCGGGAAATAGACTAAGGAATGAAGCAATGGAGAAGAACTGCGTACAAAAAGAATGGATGGCCATGATCTAATCGTGAATCTAAAGGGGAAAGATCGACGACTAAGATTAAAGTGTACATGGGGTGACTTTGCAAAATGCAATTTTTAAGTTTTATCGTTAAGTCAAATCACATGGTATGTTAAGTGATTTGTGATGTGATGAAGCTAATGGGAAAGCAAGGAAGACTGTCAGATCTGGGCGCAGATCAACGATGGAGATTAAATCGTAGATGGAGCGATTTCTCAAAGTGCAATTTTTAAGTTTTATCGTTAAGTCAAATCGCATGGTATGTTAAGTGATTTTCGATTCGATGAGGCTAAGGGGAAAGCAAGGAAGACCATCAGATCTAGGCACAGATCAACAGTGGAGATTAAAGCATAGATGGAGTGATTTCGCAAATCACAGTTTTAAAATTTTGTTGTTAAGGCTTTGCATGGTATATTAAGCGATTTTCGATGTGATGAGCCAATGGACATGTGTCGGCATAGCGCACTAGCATGATTTCGAAAATCACAGAGTTTATGGTTTAGCCATTATCCGTGTAAAGTGAAATTTGTGGGCGGCCGATTTGCGATTACTTCCTATTGGTCAACTGGTTATGGGGCCCAAGAACAACAATTCTGCATGAATGCATATTGTTTGGGAGCAATTGCAGTTTTGTTTAAACTTTCGATAAATGTTGTTGATTGTATGCATATGTATGTTTATAAAACTTCTGATGCAGGATCTGTGATTGGTCCCATTTCTCTGCCACTTCACCTCCACCCTCATCGCACATCGCACTCGCCATTTTCAACATTTAAATTCTTGAATTTCATAATAAAACATCTGATGCACGATCTACGATCGATCCCACTTCTTCGCCACGTCACCACCCCCCCCCCCCCCCCCCTCACTTATCATTTATTCTGCTCCATGTCTCCTCTATCAATTAAACCTGTTTCAAAGGATTTTCTTTGTAATCTCTGATAAAATGAACCTCTGTCACTCTATCCAAAAGTTTTGGGTTTTTCCACCATTACAAAGGGTCTTCAACCAAAAAAGGGAAAGGAATAGTGGAGCAGTGGTAGAATTTCTCTCAAACAATTTTCTACCACTACTCTCAGTACCAGCATGTTTTTACCAGACACCGGGCAACATTCAAGGAATAGCCACTTACCATTTTCACTATTGTTTGCACTTTTTATGGAGTTGGTTGCACTAGAACGAAAGAGGAGTCTTCCCATAAAACTGCCACATCATACAAATCACTTCAAATTGTCAGCCTTAATGTTGTTATTGTTTTTAATGTAGCACTTTGTAATTAATATTAAGGGATAAGCCTCACTACTTGCATGAGGTTATAATGACTTTTGAAACAAATTTACCTTTTTTTGTGGAAGATGAAAGTATCATATTATATATATATATGCCAAACTGATATGAAGTTAGGTTTGGTTGGTGGTTATTGAATTTTGACTTATATGAACTGTAATTTCTTTTGTGAATGAAATGGAATGATACTACTGAGGACTTATTACCAATTTTTTGTGTGTATTGTCTACTCTATTTGAGTTTCCATATCTCCTTTCTTCCAGTTCCAGTTTGCAAATATCATACTGTTATGCGTTTTTATTAGTCTCTTAAGCATGTTATGTGTTTTATTAGTTTTTGTTAGTCTCACACAATGAGAATTCTTGATAAAATATATGTTATAATAGTGGAAGAGCATCACTCATGATAGTTATTCTTCATGATATTTCAATGAGAATCTTGTCAGACTAGAAATAGATTTCTCTCAATGGAATATTGTCAAACTGCTACTTTTGTCAGTTTCTACTAAATTAGTAGATTTTTGTTTCACAGACCTACTGATTCTCCGCTCATCTTTCAATTTCCTCTCATCACAAACTACAAACTTGTACCTTGTTACCACATCAAGTTACAATACCCTCTTTAGTAGAACTATGTATTTGACAGAAACATCTATTCAATAAATCAAAGTTGATACCATCTTCCAATCCCATAAAACAAAACATTAAAATTGTCTTAGAGTTTAAGATGTGTCTAGTCAGGCGCTTGTTGTAGTCCAAGTGTTTATTCTAGCGCCAACATGTACAATAGTGATAAGGGTACACTAGTATTTTTGGAGGAGAGAGATACAGTACTCTAGGGTACACTAATGCTCTCTTTTCCATATACTATTGCATGTGCACAATATAGACTCACTCTTATTTTACTTGGATAAGAAAATGATGAAAAATTTGTATTTTGTAGTGACAAGGATAATTATGTGTTGGAGCTATACCTTGAGCCCTTCAATGCATCATTTCCTTTCCCATCACAACCATCTTCCATTGGAAATGGAGTTCAATTTTTGAATCGACATTTGTCTTCAATATTTTTTTCATGATAAAGAAAACATGCAACCATTGTTGGATTTACTTCGAGCACACAAATACCACAATCATGTCATTTTTATTTCCTTGGTTAAGATATTACATCATTTTGTTTGATAAGTAATTCATTATTCTTCTATGCACAATAAATCTCTATCGAATAGTAGAGAAGGATGGCCTTATTGTTTTAGAGATATATAATATGAATTGATTAAAAATTCATAGGTCTATTTCGATTCTCATCTTTATATTTCATTTCTTTAGAGAAAAATATATTATTCAAATACAAACTCAAATCAAATCAAACTAAAATAGATAATCCTAATTATGAATATGTTTCTCTCTCCACTACCTTGCAATGATGTTATTTTTCTAAATTATACTTGAATTTCACTGATAATAACCTTCATTTATATATTTATTTTAGTACCAAATTGAAATCACGGTAAACATACGAATATCCCATCAAATATGACCTAAATATGGTTAAAATAATCTCACCTTTATCCTAATCATGTGGTAGAGTAAATTCTGAGGTGTGAAGTTTTATTAGAGGCATTGTTTGTTTGTTTTTTTTGGTTAGAAAAGGGTTTGCTCTTGGTTTTATGTGACTTTCATTTTATCATATGTACCATGTTTAGAAATGGTAAAGAATAATGTTTGACATTTATCTTGCATAAATTGACATTGAATGAAAGGATACAAATTTTAACCAAGCCACATTCCGCTTTGGTAAAGGTAGAGGAACATCTTAAAAATTTACCTAAGAATACACCATATTCAGAGATTGAACAAAAGTAATATATGATTTTTCTTTTGCGGATATTTTCTTTTTTCTACCCAAGATATCACAGCAAGAAAAATATTGATATTGTATAAATTGCTTGAGGATCTCATTGAGATCGATTTTTCCGATGTCCTACTTCAATGATACCTTCTCATTACAGGAATACTATAAATATGAATTAATATGTTCCTAAAATAAATCAAATTCAAAGATTATAAATATAAAAGATAAAAAAAAATGTCAATGCCTTCGTTTGATTGTTTCTTGACTCTGGTGTGGGTAGGTTATCGAAAATGTGATTGGAAAAAGGATGGGGAGATAATGTAGAGCATGTCTTGGATATGATTCATTTGTTGTTGGAGATCCTTCAGGCACTCGAGCCATCGACTTTGGAAATATTTCTAGTATGGATTCCTATGGTTTTTAATGTTGTGATTCTTTCACCTTATGGTTATTTTTGGAAAGAAAATGTTTTAGGAATTTCAAACAAGAAATCGATGGATAGATAAACAAATTTTTATAATTGCAATGTCCATTCCATGATATCCTCTTATTATTGTTTGATTGTATTTAGAATTTTTTTTTTGTATTTTAACTATGAAATTGAAAATACTTGGTATCATGTCCATTTAAACAACCACCAAAGCTTGAAGATGAAATTAATATTACACGATATTGATTGATATCCTTTTAGTTTTTTTGTGTTAAAATATTCTCATGACTATTAGAAAATTTTACTTTCATATTTTTATTTGAGCACATGTTCTAAAGAGCTTCCCGGATTATCCACAGTGTCAAGAAACATTTGTCGACGTTTCAAATCTCAACATGGATCCATCTTCAGGACAATAGAATGAAGAATTTGAAGAAGGGTTTAATTCATTAATAGTGAAGAAGGGTATGACAGGAGCCGACCAGAGAAATTGTTATTATTATTATTATTATTATTTTAATTTAATTCAAAAAACCAATAATTTTTATTACCAATTTTTAATAATTTTATTTCTAATTTAATAATATGAATTAATTTTATTTTTATTTTAATATCAATAACTTATAAAAAAATATAAACTAATCATTTACTAATAAGTATTAACATTTATTTAAAAATGTAAATAAATATTAATACAGTAAATAATTATATATTTTATTTCATTAATTATGTTTATTATTTAATCTAATAAATAATATTAAAATTAATTTATGAATTAATTTTTATTTTTTATTTTAATCTCAATAATTTATAAAAATAAACTAATTATTTACTAATAAGTATTAACATTTATTTAAAAATGTAAATAAATATGAATACAGTAAATAATTATTTATTTTATTTCATTAATTATGTTTATTATTAAATCTAATAAATAATATTAAAATTAATTTATGAATTAATTTTATTTTTATTTTAATATCAATAATTTATAAAAATAAACTAATTATTTACTAATAAGTATTAACATTTATTTAAAAATGTAAATAAATATTAATACAGTAAATAATTATATATTTTATTTCATTAATTATGTTTATTATTAAATCTAATAAATAATATTAAAATTAATTTATGAATGAATTTTATTTTTATTTTAATATCAATAATTTATAAAAATAAACTAATTATTTACTAATAAGTATTAACATTTATTTAAAAATGTAAATAAATATTAATACAGTAAATAATTATATATTTTATTTCATTAATTATGTTTATGATTTAATCTAATAAATAATATTAAAATTAATTTATGAATTAATTTTATTTTTATTTTAATATCAATAATTTATAAAAATAAACTAATTATAGTGTTCATTTCTATTTGCTCTGGAGTCTGGACTACTGTCCACCACCTGTTGTTCAACTCAAAAAAAGGTCGTGGGCTTGGCCCGGAACGGTTAATCTCTCGCGGCGAGCCACGCCCTCGCTCAGGATTGAGCACAAGACCTGTCCGTCTTTACGAGAGCGACCTTACCACTACGCCGCCTCCACAGACCTTGAATGAAAGTAAAAGTGAAGTTTATAGTTGGAATATTGATCAGCAAGAACTTGCTGGCATAACTTCCCTTCTTGGGTTTAAAGGACAATCAAACTGGGATAGATTCAAATACCTCGGACTGCCCATTATATCTGGAATCAATAAAAGAGCATTATGGAGTGAAATAATTGCAAAAATGAAATCAAAGATTGCAGCATGGGGGGGTTTCTGGCTGACCAAGGGAGGCAAATTTATCTTGATCAATTCAGTGCTGTCAGCGCTTCCAATCTTTCAGGCTGCTTTCATATTGGCACCTAGAAACGTCATGGAGCAGATCACCAAACTTCTAAGGGATTTTTTGTGGCAGGGAGGGAAAGGTAACGAAAACAAAATGCATCTGGTGAACTGGGAAGTTGTCAAAAGACCGAAGGAGGAGGGGGGTCTGCAAATTAAAGATCCCCAGCTCGTTAACTTAGCTCTGGGAGGTAAAATCTTATGGAAATTGATCCACGACCCCACTCACCCAGTTTGCAACACTCTGCGGTCAAAGTATGGCGTTAATAAAGACCTCAACAACTTGGAAGGTAAGTCCAAAGACAACAGCACGCAAGTATGGAGTTTATGCTGTAAAAGCAGTAAACATTTCATAAAAAAATTATTCAGAATCCCAGGCAGCGGCAAACACATTCATCTGTGGAAGGACAGCATCATGGGGAACGCCCCTCTGGAAGATCACACGGATATTATAGAACTTAGAACGTGGCTGGAGAGAGCTGGAGTCAAAAGTCTTTACGAGCTTTCAAAATGGAACCAGCGTGGGGAATGGGCGGGTTGGGATCTTCATGGTGTCCCGGACAGACTAGCGCATCAACAATCATTGCTGGAAGACCATCTTGTCGACGCTGCCCCTGTTCATCGAGCCACAAAAGACAGCTGGGGATGGGGCAAAACTGGCGTTTACTCCACAGCAGAAGGTTATAGAGCATTGCAGGTTCCAAAAATCAGTAATCATAAGCCTGCTTTCTGGAAAAATGTTTGGGATTCTTTTGCCACTCCAAAAGTGAACTTTTTTTGCTGGACACTGATTCATAACAAAATCCTTACAGGAGACAATCTGGAGAAAAGGAATATTATAGGGCCTCATAGATGTGTGATGTGCAATAGCAATTCAGAAACAGTCCAGCATCTCTTTATGGGTTGCAGTGTTGCAAAAGAAGTCTGGGGGCTCATCTTAAAGGACTTGCAAATTCCTGCCCCATTTTTTAACTCTGCAGCTGATCTCTTCACTTCTTGGAGGCAACTCTACCCCCATCAAATCCCCCAACAATCACTCTGGAGCAGAATTTGGACAGCGCTTCCCAAGTACGTTTGTTGGCAGTTGTGGTTGGCTCGTAACAAGCTGATCTTCAAAGAGGTTCGGCATACTCTGATACAAATTGTTGCAAAAGCCAAGGCTTTTCTGATGGAATCGGCCCAACAACAGTATATAAAAGAAGACCCTCATCTTCTGCCAAAAGAAAAGATGTGTTTAGGTGCACTTGTACCCTATCCGAGCAGAAACTGCCCTACATTACAAAGAGGCAATCCGGATTGGCGCCTAAGAGATAAAGAGGATCTCTTTCAAAGCTGGTGGCGGTCTCAAAATATATCCTCAATCTTCTTTGATGGGGCGTCTAAAGGGAATCCAGGGGCAGCTGGTGTTGGGGGAGTTATCCACTCTAAGGACGGTCATTCTAAAGACATCTTCTATTGGGGATTAGGTCAGAAGTCAAACAATCAAGCTGAGCTACTCGGGCTTCTTAAAGCTTGCCAAATTGCAAGAGACAAAGGTGTTAAAAATCTGCAAGTATTCGGAGATTCAGAGCTAATAATAAAAAATTTAAACATGGGTGCTCGATTCAATAATCCTAGCCTTAACAAAACTTTGGATAGATTGAAAGGAGTTCTCCAATACTTCAACAACTGCAAATTCTATCATATACTCAGAAATTTAAACAGTGAAGCGGATCAAATGGCAAACAAAGGCAGTCTTCTCATAAAAGGGATTATTTTTGTTAACAACGAAAGTTATGTTCAAATGCCCTGAATCTTGTAATTGAGGAAAGCAGCAGAGATCAGAAATCTGCATTGTAATTGGGGTTGGTTAGGAACAGACCCAACTGTTTTTAGATTAATAAAAAAAAAACATATAAACGTTTCAGTTAAAAAAAATAATAATAAACTAATTATTTACTATTAAGTATTAAAATTTATTTAAAAATGTAAATAAATATTAATACAGTAAATAATTATTTTATTTCATTAATTATGTTTATTATTTAATCTAATAAATAATATTAAAATTAATTTATGTTAGGAGGATACATTAGGTTTAAGTAGTTACTAATAATAATTATTAATTAATTAATTAATTTTTTATTTTTTAGACAAAATAAAAATAATTAATGAGAATAATTATTAAAAGTAAGTACCTTAATTATTAAAACGACATTAAAAGAAGAGAGACAAACCTGAGACCATTTACCTGAAAAACTATACTTGGGAGGATTGCGCTTTTGAGGAACAGATTTGTCGAAGAAGAGGATGCCAACTGTCGCTAATTTCACATCCCCCATCCTTATTAAGGTTATCTGGATATTTTATAATCTCAAGGGCCTCTCTTACTTTTCTTCTTTGAGCACATGTTGTTTATATACTTAACCAAGTTCATGTGTTAGAGAATGAAATTTTGTTGGGAATAAAATGACTAGGATTAGACATCACACCTCAAATTATTTTCTATCACAAGTTATCTACAACTCGCGCTTTTTAGCATGCAACTTAATTGGCATGATTGTTCCTAAGCTTTCCTTGAAGTTTGAATACTAAGTTACTAAGGTGTTATTTCCTATGGTGAAGTTTTATTTTCTTTGTTTATACGAGTCATCTAGCCACATAAAGACCACTATCACCCAACTAAAGAAAACTTGTTCGAGTTTCTTGCTTTTATGGGGGGAAATGACTTTGACATTATTGATGTTGAGGTATATGTTGTATAAATCCTTTATAGTATACTTTATTTTATATTATGGTGTTCATCGTTTTCCATGTCTTACACTCTTCACTGTATCTTATTTTGTTTTCAGAAAAGGAACTCAGTATTGATGGTATAAAGAAGCAGTAATTGAAGAAAGAGGAGAACAATAACAATGAAGCGACGAATGCAAAAAGAGAAAGAGAAGAGAACACATCTAGTGACACCCTTAGAACCAATATCACACATAAGACATCGACATAGAGACTGATGGTCAAGTCTTCAAAGTTGGTGAATTCACCCGCAATGCCTTCACAACATAATGATAATGTTTTGAAGTGATGAAAGAACATTTCATGTGTAAATTCTAGTCCAATGAATATTAAGTTGGAAACTCATATTGTAACACTTGACATTTCATATAATATATTTTATGTGGTTGAAATTATTTATAGTTGCACTTGATATTGTTTAGAATTGTAATTAACATATAGTAACTTTGTGTTTTCATATTAGATAAACATGCTCATTGTATGACATTTTTTTAATTTATTCATAAAATCATACTAATTAATTTATGTTGATTAATAATAAACACATAAAATCAATCTAAAAGTACTAAATTAGTAGTTTCTATTGATTAGTGATGAAGACAAATAAAATAAATATACGACTAAATTATCTTTTTATAATGATTATTAATGAAATTAAACTAAATGAATATAAACTACTAAATTAATCGTTTATATAATGAATATGAAACTACCAAAAAAAAGGACTACTATAAATGATAAATTTGTGATTACAAATGACGACTAAATTTTGCATATATACGATTATTAGTAGCTAACTTACAATATCTTATAACATGACCAAAATTTAGTCATATTTCTTTGGTCATTAATTGGTTCAAATGATGACTAATATTTGAATATATATGACTATTAGTAGCTAATTTACAATATCCTATAACACAACCAACATTTTGGTCATATTTTTATGGTCATTAATCGGTTTTCTCCAGTGATCATATAGTAATATATTTTTGTTGTATATTTAGTCATTTATTGTAGAACTTAATGACTAAATATACTACTAGATGATAAAGTTGAAACAACCAATTAATGACTAATCTAAAAACAACTAAAATTTGGTCGCATTATAAGATATTGTAAATTAGCTACTATTGGTCACCGAGTAAAAAATGGTCGTTTATATGCAAATTTTAGTCGTTTTTTTAGTAACTAATTAGTCATTTTGTATTATTGTTAGGAAAAATATCTAGAAATCATGCAAAATATTATGATCTACATAAAGGCTTACACCTTACTATAGAAAGGAATATTATAAAAAATTCGATCATGGTAGATTCTACAATTATAATTCAAAACCGAATTAATAATAACCTTCCAAAGGATATGAAGTTGAAATCCATATAAGAAAAATTACGAGGGTTTTTAAAAAAATTACTCTCCATGAGGCTCATCACATCCTAAGTAACACAATAAAGAATTTGATGCTTAGGAGAACATAATATGTGCTTTAGAATTGGGAAAGATTATTGTAAACAGTTTGTATAGACACAACCCCATTACTTAAAATTATGGTCTTCAAAATATATATTAAAATTAATAATAAAATGGCATGATAAATGGATATTAGCATACAAAATTATTATGCATGGAGAAAATGAAGAGGGGTATGGAATTCAAATTCACACAGTAGAATTCATCATTGAACCACTGTGGGTGGTGGAGGAACAACATACTTTAGGAGAGAGCCTATAGAATGAATAATCAAACCAATGCAAACAGAACTATGGTGGTTGTTCCCTTTGTCACAATATGAAAATAAGAGGGTAATAACGAAATGGACATGGTACACAAGCAAGAGCACTAATTCAATATGGAAATCAATCACATTTATTGTAACGAATTACGGCTAAGGTAACACATTATTGGAGGTAATCAAAATGTGAGAATGAAATGGAAGAGAGGGATTGCCTTAGTAGGACTAATATGATAATCTCAATCTCATGTGAATCTCTGATAATAATCTGCCTTTCCATATTTCCAAGTTAAAATCAAATTCGATTATTCCTATGTTAAGTGAAGATATTAGAGCTCATATATACATATTGAGTGATGGCGGGGTCACCCTGCCAAACCCACAATCACACTTTCCTGTGCATAAAAATACACCTCCAATTTTCAATCCAACACATTGAATTCCCAATATGGGCAATTTCAATGTTTTATTTTCTGAACTGGCAATTTAAATTAATGCCCCAAATCAAATTCAAAGTCTGGAAAATTCACAATATAATTTCGAAAGCTTCTATATCTCAAATCTGAGATTTGAGATATTGAAGTACTTTTCTTATGCTTATAAAAATCACACACCAGTTTTATTCTCAATTTTGGCAAATTGTTTTAAATTGTGGAAACCCTCCAAAACTTATGTTCAACCAAGGTATAAACTCTCAATGCATACAACATGCTCCTTCGTCCAAACAAACCCCATATTCAAAGTTTGTTATTTAATTCATTCATGGGTGAGAGCCCTTTTTCAAATAGTATTATTGCAACTTTTGGTTAAACAACCATATAATTATTATGACCGCAATTCATTAACATATGAATATATGTCGTCCTCCCTTCAATAGTGTCTAGACTTCGACCTTGAATATGATTCATTCAGAATATTCCATACCATGAAATAGACCGACCCAACTAACATTTACTAACCCAATTATTTACTTCGATCTTTGTTAGGCCCCACAACACGGCATTCACATTCGTTTTATGTGAACTCCCAACCAATATCACGTTTGAAACCAAATGAATCAACAAACCTTTTATTTGTACGATCAGTCAATCAAACATACCTTTGAATTGACAAAGCATCTCATTAAATAAATCTTCGACCCAGACATGCGTTAGCTCTTAAGCAACTTCAGAAGCGACCAATTTCTGATCTCTCGACCAATACATCAGACGGATATCGCATCACAAAAGTGCACTTTCTCATTTGATTAAAAATTATGCAAAATGAATGGTTTTAGAATACCACCACTTGCAACGTGTCACCCGGAGAGCATTATCGCGTTTTTTTTAGGAAATCCGCTTACCAGTTTTAAGAAATGCGAGACTGCTGGTATTGGGTCTTCAAACTACCTTCGTGGTTCCTTCACAGCTCCATCGCTGTTATTAACTCTTTGTTTATGATTTCATTTCGGTTATTCAATACGAACTCCATCCTTAATATTCTGCTCTTCGATTGATCCAACAGTGCCATTATATTACATTCACTTGTCCAATCTCTCTGATACATAGTTCCGCTTCCAAAACAGCTTCACTACGCCTCTTCAGATGTTAAATCTCTGGTTTATTAACACTTCAACATGGAATTTCTGCATACCTGTTTCAACATTTTTGTCCCGCTTAACTCCTTCGAATTTACTGCGTTAATTTCTATCCATTCTAATTACTGTGTCTTCGCTCCTACTCCATTCCATTTCACAACTGTGTCTTAGTCTTTTGAATCCCTTATTTCTGCTTGCATCGGTGTAACATTCAAGAGGTTGAGACTCTACGTCGACTCTATTTCAATATCGTGAAATGAGGATCGACTCCATCGCTGCAGCTGTAGCGAAACCCACAATGTAATTCTGATATATTCAAATGTCGAGTTCTGTATTGAACTTAATTTCGCTCCATGTCTAATGCCTATGGTTCAAATCCACAATAAACCCCAAACACAATTTCTACACCTTGGCCTTCACGCACTGTGTATTCCCAAATAGTGCACCCATTCTTACTTGAATGCCCCTTCCTAAGCTCTGATATATTCAGATATTGAACTCTGTATTGAAAATTCAATTCACTTCCATGTCATTGACCCTTGCAATGGTCAATGACTGCATTTTTTCCTTTTTTTTTCTCAAAGGAACGCACAACTCTTCATGCATTTAGTTCAAGCACAATGTCGACACTAATTAACGTTGATTCTTTCAATTATATACAGAGCATAATTAAAATCCCAATTACAGAGATTATATCCGCATTTTCCATACAATTGTTTATTGAAATTGAATGCCCATTCACATAGAATTCAATTAGATAATATTGATATAAATTTGAAACAGATTCTTCATGAAATTACTTACAAAGCTCCTTTTGTCCTCGGCCAGATCTTCAAAATCAAATGGCTTTTCTACAGCTGCCTGTAGGCTTACAGAAACACTGTTCCTAAAACCTACTCTTCAGCCTTGTCTCTCCAGATCTGCCCTTGATGCTTACATTTATACAAAGGATTAATGAATCGATTCAACTCCCTTACAACTCGACAAAACTCTTGGATTTCTCAAGGTCCTATAATTAGCCTAAATCCCTAGATTTACTAAAACTGACTCTTCACATTCTTAACTAATCAACTTCCCCTCATGTTCTCTAATGATTTGAGAACATTTACAATTCCTCACTATATTTATTCAAAATCACTCAAATAATTTAATAATTACATAAGTAAGTAAAAATATAAGACCCCCCCATGTCCATGAAAATACAAAGTATTTTTCGGAACCTAATGCCCCTGCATCAGACTCCCAAGGTTAAAATTAATCATGATCTCCTGATCATGTGCTTTCAGTCCTTGCCTTCCTAGATCCCACACTTTGTTCTGCAACTGATCATCCGCTGCAATATTCTTCTTCTGCACTTCTCCAGGCTTCCATATCTTATGCTACATCTTTCCATTTTCTAGGCTTTCACAGTCTGTGACTGTCTTATTTCTTGCTGTTGTCTTCTTCTCTGCTTTCTTGCTGTTGTCTTCTTCTCATACACTTTCACCATCAGCTTTCTTATCAATTCAATTTATCTGTCTAGAATATCTTCTGACTGCTGGATATTGTTTCCTCTTGATTGCTGAACTCTTACTTCTACTCCTGCTTTTACTTGCTCAGTCCTTATTACCACCCCATCATCCATACCCTCTTGTCTTCTACTACATAAAACTCTTCCTGATTGTCAATTGTGACAATTTCTTTGTCCTCTACCTTCAGCAATTCTTGAGACTGGTATTCAAATTGCCAGTCACTGTCATCATCTATTTTCCTCTCCAGGACTAAACATTCCTTAGTCATTCCATCAGTACCTGCAATCATAAAACAAACACCAAAATTATAAAATCTTTGTGTCTCTTCCTCCTCTGGTAACATTTCAATTTTCTACTCTAACATTTCTTCCAGCAACACTTCAATCTGCTGCTCTGTCATTAGCACATCAGTATGTTGATTCCAATCCTTCAAATAATTCTTGAGACTGTCAGCTAGCCTCTCTTCTGCATCATCCTTCTCAAGGATGTTTCTCTGCTTCTGTTCATAAAAATGAACCTTCTCATTCTCATTCAACTATGCCTTTACACTCTGAACACGTTTTCTCTGTGTTTCTATTCTCTGCTCCATAACACTTAACTCATGCCACAAATCTATCATCGCATCTGAGAAAATATCTGTACAATCTTCACTTATATCTTTCTCTTTATCACAAGTCAAGTTTCCCGTTGTCACTACCTCTTCATCCTCCATCAGAATAGAATTCTGATCTTCCAACTCTGTAACAATTTCAGTTATATGTCCATCACTCTTCATTTTTCCATTTAATAAAATCAGTCTGTCATTATCATCATTAAAAACAAATTTATCATCATCAGACATAACTGTCATGTTCCCATTGAAACAATCTCTTTCATAAAACAAGGAATTTATGAATTCCTTTTGTTGCAGTAATTCAATCTGATCTTCATCTGGAAGATAATCATCATCATACTTCGCTTGGCAACAGTCAGATTCACTCATTACAATTTCATCACAGGAATTGTCTTCTCTAATACCTGCATTCACACACAACTTGTGAGTTTTAGAACCATAAGACTCCATGGTCTTATTTGATGATTCAATCATCAAATCCTCCTGTTGTTCCAAGCCCTCTATGCAATTCAGAAATTCTTCAATGGTCTTCTCTTTAGTCTCTTCAAGCTGTCCAATTGATTTCTCAATTTCCAGCTCTTGGCCATCATCATAATTTAAATTCCTTCTGCTTCAAATGTATTGAAAAGTAAAACTTTTCTCTAACTGTGCATGGACATTTTCAAAATATCCAGCCGTCCCATTTTCCTCCTTAGTGACAACATCAGTAGTCTGTCCTTCTCCACATGTTTTTCCTGCAAACATACAAAATTTTTCAGATGTAAAGTCATTTGACCCCTTGGTCTCACTTGAAGCTTCAGTCTTCAAGTCCTTCTCCAAATACTCAATCATTCTGAGTAATTTATCCTTCAATTAAGCATGTATCATCTTCTCTTTCTTCATCTGTAGCTTGTGCCACTTTAATTTATTCTTCATGAGCCAACCAACTCTTTGGCTTTCCTCTATCATCATTTGCAATTTGTTGAACTGTAACCTGATCTCAGCTACCTCTTTCTCATACTCTTCTTTCTTTAACTGTCTCTACATGCCAGCTGTCTTGGCATCTTATTTCTTCATCTTCATTCTGTTGTGGCCTCTCTCAGAACCTCTGCAATCTCTGCTATGACTATCAGTAGCCATATTCTCCTTCATCATGAGTTCTCACTCACTCATCACGGGCTGCACTAAAACCTTTGCAGTAACAAGTCCTCCTTGTCACAACTTACCTCACCAATCCTCTCCCTGGATCCGGTATTTTGACAAGTACAGGTCCACTATGTCTAGAACCTCTTGAGCATCCTCTCTGCTCCTTCAAGCTTCACTTCTCTGCAACCTCTCAGAACACATCTGTTCTTTTCAACCAACCTCTGTTGGGAATTCTCAAGGTTCTCCCACACTCTCCTTTCTCTTTAGAAACCTTCATTGGCTTCTTTCATCACTGCTTTTCAAAGCTGTGATCTTCTTGCTGAGATGCTCCTCATCTCTCTGCAACCTGCATTTTGCAAACAAAATTCTTCAAACAGAATCAAAACTACCTCACCTTCAAGGGTTGTTCAACATCCATTTGCAATTGTTTCCGTAATTTCTCCCAATGCTCTGCTGCACTGCACGCTGTCCTGTCAGATTTAAATCTGATCTCTTTGCCATCACCATCACACTTGTGCTCACATATTCAGAACATATCCTGGCAATCTTTAAAACACTTTGCCTTCAAATTCAGATTCTGCAAATCTGAATACCTTCACTGCACACCTCTTCAAATCTGCAATCACTCTTAAACATATTTAAAACTTCAAATTTTCCTCATTACTTTCAGTACACATGCATTTCAAAAATTAAATTTTCAAGAGCTTATCCTGCTCTGATACCACTTGATGGTGGGGTCACCCTGCCAAACCCACAATCACACTTTCCTGTGCCTAAAAATGCACCTCCAATTTTCAATCCAACACAAATTCCCAATCTGGGCAATTTCAATGTTTTATTTTCTAAACTAGCAATTTAAATTAATGCCCCAAATCAAATTCAAAGTCTGGAAAATTCACAATATAATTTCGGAAGCTTCTATATCTCAAATCTGAGATTTGAGATATTGAAGTACTTTTCTTATGCTTATAAAAATCACACACTAGTTCTATTCTCAATTTGGGCAAATTGTTTTAAATTGCGGAAACCCTCCAAAACTTATGTTCAACCAAGGTATAAACTCTCAACACATACAACATGCTCCTTCGTCCAAACAAGCCCCATATCCAAAGTTTGTTATTTAATTCATTCATGGGCGAAAGCCCTTTTTCAAATAGTATTATTGCAACTTTTGGTTAAACAACCATATAATTATTATGATCACAATTCATTAACATATGACTATATGTTGTCCTCCCTTCAATAGTGCCCAGACTTCGACCTTGAATATGATTCATTCAGAATATTCCATACCATGAAATAGACCGACCCAACTAACATTTACCAACCCAATTATTTACTTTGATCTTTGTTAGGCCCCACAACACGACATTCACATTCGTTTTATGTGAACTCCCAACCAATATCATGTTTGAAACCAAATGAATCAACAAATCTTTTATTTGTGCGATCAATCAATCAAACATACCTTTGTGTTGGCAAAGCACCTCATTAAATAAATCTTTGACCCAGACATGCATTAACTCTCAAGCAACTTCAGAAGCGACCGGCGTCTGATCTCTCGACCAATACATCAGACGGATATCGCATCACAAAAGTGCACTTTCTCATTTGATTAAAAATTATGTGAAATGAATTGTTTTAGAATACCACCACTTGCAACGTGTCACCCGGAGAGCATTATCGCATTTTTTTAAAGAAATCCGCTTACCAATTTTAATAATTGCGAGACTGCTGGTATAAGGTCTTCAAACCGCCTTCGTGGTTCCTTCACAGCTCCATTGCTGTTATTAACTCTTTGTTTATGATTTCATTTCAGTTCTTCAATACAAACTCCATCCTTAATATTTTTCCCTTCAACTGATCCAAAAACGCCATTATATTACATTCACTTGTCTAATCTCTCTGATACACAGTTCCGCTTCCAAAACGGCTTCACTACGCCTCTTCAGATGTTAAATATCTAGTTTATTAACACTTCAACATGGCATTTCCGCATACCCATTTCAACATTTTTTTCCTGCTTAACTCCTTCAACTTTATTGCGTTAATTTCTATCCATTCTAATTGTTGTGTCTTCGCTCCCAGGCCATTCTGTTTCACAATTGTGTCTTAGTATTTTGACTCCCTTATTTCTACTTGCATCGGTGTAACATTCAAGAGGTTGAGACTCTACGTCGACTCTATTTCAATCTCGTGAAATGAGGATCGACTCCATCACTGCAGCTGTAGCGAAACCCCCATTGTAATTCTGATATATTCAAATGTCGAGTTCTGTATTGAACTTAATTTCGCTCCATGTCTAATGCCTGTGGTTCAAATCCACAATAAACCCCAAACACGATTTCTACACCTTGGCCTTCACGTACTGTGTATTCCAAAATAGTGCGCCCATTCTTACTTGAATGCCCCTCCTTAAGGTCTGATATATTCAGATATTGAACTCTGTATTGAAAATTCAATTCACTTCCATGTCATCGACCCTTGCAATGGTCGATGACTGCAATCTTCCCTTTGTTTTCTCAAAGGAATGCACAACTCTTCATGCATTTAGTTCAAGCACAATGTCGAAACTAGTTAACATTGATTCTTTCAATTATATACAGAGCATCATTAAAACCCCAATTATAGAAATTATATCCGCATTTTCCATACAATTGTTTATTGAAATTCAATGCTCATTCACACATAATTCAATCAGATAATACTCATATAAATTTGAAACAGACTCTTCATGAAATTACTTACAAAGCTCCTTTTTTTCTCGGCCAGATCTTCAAAATCAAATGGCCTTTCTACAGCTACCTGTAGGCTTATAGAAACTTTGTTCCTAAAACCTACTCTTCATCCCTGTCTCTCCAGATCTGCCCTTGACGCTTACATTTATACAAAAGATTAATGAATCGATTCAGCTCCCTTACAGCTCGACAAAACTCTTGGATTTCTCAAGGTCCTAAAATTAGCCTAAATCCCTAGATTTACTAAAACTGACTCTTCACATTCCTAACTAATCAACTTCCCCTCATGTTCTCCAATGATTCGAGAACATTCACAATTCCTCACTATATTTATTCAAAATCACTCAAATTATTTAATAATTACATAAGTAAGTAAAAATATAAGACCCCCCTATGTCCATGAAAATACAAAGTATTTTTCGGAACCTAATGCCCTTGCATCATTGAGGAAGGATGTCAAGATTTGGATTGGTTGGGGAAATCATTTGGAGAATGCTTTGAGTAATTGTTAGCACATAATTTTGAGAAATTGGACATAAAGAAACAAAGGATAAAAGTTAGGGAAGGTAAATTTTTCTAGATTAATTCTAAAATTTGTATTGTTTCTTATACTTTGAATGGTTTCACTTTCCACTATGCTATTTTGAATCTCCTATGTTTTATTTTTACTATCCATCAAACTGTTTTGATCCACCATTGTGGTATCTTGTCTCTCTACCATATTTTATTGCTCCTCCACTATTATTTTTTGGCTCACAATAGTGGTTTTTTTGTCCTCTGCATTGTGTTTTAATATATGGCTAAGTGAACCACTTGGAACCTTGTTAAAGTCATAACATCCCATTGAATAACCTTGGATAAATCACTTTCATCCAATAAAAGGAAGGAAACATTGGAATGGTGTCAGATACTCTGTCTCAACATTGATAACTTGAGGAACCCTAAAAAATAGTACAAAATTGCAAGTTTTCGAATATGCCATGATGCTTTGGAGACAAGCATGCAAATATTATGGCATAAATAAACTAATTTAAAAATGAAATTAATTCCCTGCTAATGAGATACAGCTAGCTTGGCTCGTGTCTCACTTCAACCATGAAGATCTTAATTGATCAAAGTGCTACCATGTAGGTGACAAAAGATGAAATTGCAGGCTTAAGGCAACAAATTCAAGAGTTGCAATAGACTCTGAGCAAGATCCCAGCTGACCAATTTACTTCAAGTAGAAATTTCAACCAAGTTGAGCAAGTTTTACCTGATCCAAATATCTAACGTTCCCCAATATCAAAGGATGTTCAGTTAGGCGAGGTAATTCATCCACAAGAAAGTCATCATGTTTTGTAAATTTTGCTAGTATTGTGGTGCATCTACACTTGTAAATGGAATAAACTGAATAATTAAGAAGGTGAAAATGGTTTTTTTTAATACAAAGAGAATATCCAAAAAAAAGCTCATAAAAATGAATTCAAATGTAAATTCCTAATTTTAATGTAATAATTATATCTCATCATAGAATTATTCATATAAATTTCTCATTCTTGTTTACAATAAAAAAATTGTATGATCATACGAAATAAAATGACAACAAAATTTCAATATCTATATATATATATATATATATATATATATATATATATATATATATATATATATATAAACTAAAAAATCTTCCTATCATTCAATCTCACAAACATTTTTATAATGATTTATATTAAACATATATATGATCCATAGGGATAAGAAAATCTCTTGGATCGACCACATCTAGGTTAGTAACATCATAGGATGAGGAATCCCCAATGAATGTGTAAGAATAATGGAGTAATATAGGAAGGTCCCAATGCTTTTATGTTTTTTTTGTTTTTGTTTTTAATTTTACTCACTTAAAAACGTCCCATAAATACAATAAAAAGAATAAGATGAAATAGGGAATAAGCATGTATTTTGAAGGATTTATATTGTTATATAAATTTTATGGAATTTGGATATGTATTTTATAATTATATTGTAATTTTATCCCCCAAGAAAAATCATAATTTTATTAATGAAAAAAAAATCACATGTTGTAGATGCAAAAGCATTCCACCAAGCCATTCAAATACTGGTGATCATAAAACTATAAACAAACTAGTAAAAGGAGGAAAAGTTATACTTTTCTCCACTTCTTCTTTTTAACTTTCTTCCATTCACCTTGTGATGGCGTGGAATATATAATAGCTATCTTATTGTCTTATTCAATTCTTGGATTTTCTTTATGTGATTACGAGCTTTCTGAAGCATGATGGCATTTGACACCCCACAAATCTATTGTTTCAGGAAAATTATCCAGCTACACTATGGGAATGGGTATGAATGTCCCAACATTGTTTGTATTCTCCTTTTCTATATTTTTAGGTATATTATGATTTCCTTCAATTGGAGGGGGTTATGTTTCTTCTTCTTCCTCTTCCTCTTTTGGTAGAGGAAATTGCCAACCTTTGGGATGTTTTCCTGGTTTCTTCTTCCTTCATGTCTCTCTCTTCGCATCAGGACACATATTTTTTAGGTGTGCTCCTGTATGTCGACATATTCGACATCTAAATGTCATGTTTTCAAAATATATATATTGTGTCGGCCTCTTCTTGTTGTGTGTCAATTGTATGTTATCTGTCAAGCCTTTGTTGAGGTCCACTTCCACACATATTCTAGAGAAACTATAGATTCATTCTTCCATTCTTCCATTCTTTGTAGGAATTTTTGATGCTAGAAGTGAAGGGGAAGATTTTGCAGCCTAACGCACACTGGAATTCTTGATATTATCATTATGTTTGCATCAAATTCTGGAAACCACAGGGTTACAAATAGACCTGTAGATCCCTAAAACCATGGTCCTTCATGTAATACATAGTCTCATATCTTCGATGATGTAAATTTTAATATGAAGAATCGTTTTGAACATATATGAATCTCGCAACTGCAAACTGAGAACTGTGGAGATTCCGAGCTGTGATTCTAAATATATGAATCTCACAATTTAGGTCCCAAGTTGTGATGATCCAGTGGAATAGATCCATTGGTTTTGGCTAGAAGTTGTTGAATCGACATATAATTGCTTGGGCTTCATATATGGTACACATATCTTTTGTTTCTGATAATTCTATACTTAGTTATGGCACTTTATTCAGTTGTTCCACAATATAGGGCCTAGGGATATTATGTGTCTGATCTAGAATAATTGTTGCTACCTGTTTTCCTTTAAGGATTTCTTTGAAAGAAATGCCTCTGTAATTTTGCCCTTGATTTGGTGTTGTAGCTTTAGGAAGATGGGATCATGTCATTCCTCCAATGCTCTTTATTTTACTTGATCCAGCAGATCCTCCCCGCAATCTCACATTTAAGATGATAGTGGAAGATGGAGAGACATTATATTCTTGAAGAAATCATTCTTCTACATTGACCTACCACTGTAGATCAAATTGTTCTGATTCATGGGAATTTCAAGCTTATCCCATATATTCAGCTTCAGGTGGGTCACTTTTTTTAAAGCATGGACCTAGACCAATGTTTATTTTCCATTTGGAGGCTTGACAAAAAATTGAATAAGGTTTTGTTGTTCTAGATTCAATTTTTGAAGTTATACAAGTTCAAGATATGGATATGGATCTGCATTCTAGTGCGAGAAATGATTCATAGAGACCCAAAAGTTCCCAAGGGCCTGTCAATAAAACCCTAGATCAATTATGTTTAATGCACGTCTTTGAAACGTTGAAGCTTCTATTGAGGATTGTGATTCTGTGGTTGGTTCCAGATCTAGCATATGATTGTCGACCTTGGATCTGGTGAGATCTCCACCCTTGGATTGAGTCATCCTCAAAGTAGATCCATCCTCAACTATCAAGGAAAACTTCCATGTATTTGGATAAGAGGCCGACTCACCTCTGCGACAGTGCGAAGCAAAGAGCACAGTCAAATCCCATCATAAGTGGATTTAATCTGCTACTTGGATAGGCCAAAGAAATTCCTATGTCCCATCATTCAATATAATGAACAAACCCACTTCTACGAGCATCAATCGGTGTGTCTGATCCTTGACACAGCATCCTGTGAAGATCAACTGATCCTGTAGTGACTCTGTTACGTGGATTAATCCCTCTTGCGGACAAGAGTGATATTTATAGTACTCCAGCAAGTAACTAGAAAAAAATATCCATTTGAATGCCTCTTTCTCTAGATTAATTATATTTTAGGAAAATTATAATAGTAAACTAGAGAGGACATGTTCCTACCTTGAAATCCAAACATCTGATGTAGCCCTCTGTCCCGTCTCTCCAAAGTAGTTCTCCAATGAGTAGAACCTGTAATCAAAGACAAGACAAATAATCAAAGCATCTGTAATATATAATAATCAAAAATTACTAATCCAACTTAGTGATCAAGGAGTCTAAGTATTGACATTATTCCCTTAAATATAGAAACAAAACAATGAGAAAAAGAGATCCATATGTATTATCTTAAATAGAAAGAAAAAACTTACAACCGGATGCCTTGATGTTGTATAGATTTCTCCCAGGGTCCTAAACAATCGTTCTCCTTCAGTCTGATAAGTCTTCCTCTCTATAATAAGCAGCATGAAGTTATGGACACAAAGGTGTGATATTCAATATGTCAATAACAACTCACTAATGTAGAAAGCATTCACTCTATGAACTCCCTTCAGCTTAGAAACTATATAGGTCAGTCTCTATGGTTCATAATCTACCCTTGAACCCGAAACTTGAGCTCAATTTATAGGGAAATCGAGGTAGTTTCAGTTCCATGAAGAGGGGGATGGATTCCTCTCATGAAGGGATTTTAGTTCCATGGACCAAGGGATAAGATCCATGAGTGGAGGGATAAAACTCAAACTGGCACGACTCTAGAGGTTTCCAGTTGGGAGAATATTCGATGAACTAGGCTTCTAGAAGTTACTTTTTCCTTTTACTTGCTTTTCATGGGCATGTGTGGGTTTTAGTGGAAAATAGTGTGGTATTCACCGTAGCTAATAGAAGGAACATCAACGCATGCGCATGGAAAGGCTAGAAAAACTACACAGGTAGACTTTTAAGCGTTTTACAGAGCTTTTCTCCAATTTCCAAGACTTGATTCAGGAACATGAGTATTTTTTACCTCCAAGGGATCAGGATATGGATGTTGATAGATCCATATGAACAGTCAAATGTCATGGTGACAAAGTGATGTGTAAAAGATTGCCCCCTAAAGTGAAAAGTCTGACATTTTTTCTAAAGATTGAAGTGCTTTATCATTCTGAGGATTGGATTGGAGACGTTGGTTGAAAACCTGTAAAACAATTCAATGCAAATATATATCATCGCTGAGGTAGGCATTCCCATACTCAGATCAAAACTAAATAAATGTTCTGGTACAAATATGGTTTCAATATTACATCAAAATTAGACACAGTATGGATGAAACCATATGTCATAAGTAGTCTATTGTATCATGAATAATAAAACTCCCCGCAGCTTGGATGGTGGAGACTAGATCTAGGGTCTTGATTTCCGCTTCTCGAACTAGTACAAATCTATCCATGTGATTGATTTTGCCAAAGTCAAACATGGTAGAACCCCCTTGATTATCGTTCGATGATGAGAATCGTTAACAAGTGTAAGAGAACCCACCAATAATGACAATGGCTCTCAAATTAGTTTAGTACAATCTATAAAGTGTGAATGAATGATTTGTAGTCGAACATTCATAGAATCGTTCGATCGAAATGATGAAAACCTATTATCGAAGGCAAGAAACCTGCCATTAAGGCATGCAGATCCTAAGGCACTAATAGGATTCTAGATCAACTTTCTAGATAATGAGTTGATGTCGATAGAATGTGATCCATCGTAGGAAAGCCTATGACACGAAACCATTAGATCAAGTTTTGAAGTAATGTTTTGCAAGGACTGACTCAGGGATGGTCAACGCGAATGGAGACAAATGTTTGCAATGAATGGTTTATTGAACTTTCTCTTGAACACATAACGACACTGTAGATGGCTTGGCAACATTTGACTTAAAGCTAATACCCATAAACCGACTAAATACTTTCAATGTGGTTCGAATAACTGTTAGACAAAGGATTTCCCAACCCAATTACAAGTGTGACAAAGTGTCATGTTCAAGAGCGACGTGCTTCTTTCTAAAATAAGGACGACAACTGGATTTTTTTTCTCTCTCTTTCCCCCACCATTACTGGAAAGTACCCCTTTATTTTTTTCAAGCTTGAGGAGGATAACATTTTCTTATTTTTGTAAGCTCATCCTTCGAATTATTCCATCTTAGTATTAAAATTGAACCCTAAGAAGGAGTGGTTCGGTCCTGTTGTGATCGATAGTCCTTTACTATTAAATTTTAACGATTCCAGTATAGGAATAACTTGACATTTTTCAGTTCTAGGGAGTCAGAAGAAAAACAAAATTAAACTCCATGGTTGTTCCTTTTCATAAATTTATTCTCCCGAGCCATAAAAAGGATAAAATAATTCAAGAGAGAAATCTATTGACCATGATTTGTCAACGTATAACTTTTTTATAATTAGTCCAATTCAGTCTGGAAAAGGGGTAAAATTATACTAAATGGACGATTGTTCATTTAATTTAATGAGTTTGAATAGTCAAGTACTCAGCAATATTTTCATATAACAAGAGTCTAAAAAGGGCTTAAAATAGGACTCCAGGGTTTCTCTTTTTTATATTTTTACAGAGCTTGAAAAAGTGATAAAAGTGTATTCGATGTCAAAATAATTATTTTCACCAAAATCCTGTATCCTGCACAAAAACTCAAACTATTACAAATATCTTCTTTCAAAAAGTAAAAATATTTAGATTTCACCTTTTAAAAGTAAAAAAATAAATAAAATAATAATATTTTATTCATTCAAAACTATAAAAAGGAGTTAAAATAAGTCATTTTCACCTTTTTTTTTCACAACAGTGCATAGAGAGATTTTCACCAAAAAATTCCGGAGCTGATATCAGAAGAACCAACTGTTCATTTCGCGAACCGTTAGAACCAGGTAATCCACTTCATCCTTGTCTATGTTTTCATCCATTTCATTTCTTATTTTAAGCTTTCATGACATTTTTTAGGAGAAAAATATTTTTCAAAATCCGCCCTCACGGGTGCACGGTTTCTCCATGTGAAAATCGTGCACCCCAACGATTTTTTAAAAGAAAAATCGTCGGGCCGTCACAAGTTCTGTGTGGAGCGCTTGCGGAAAAATGCACTATCTGCACACAGAACCTACACATGCACTTTGAGATTTTGAAAAACTTATATTTATTCATAAAAATGGTTCAAGTTTCCTCCAACTAATTTTAATTGTTTAATTTGTTTATTTGTAGGCCTTTAATCATGTTGGAATGGTGGGAACGAGAACATGAGTATGTGGATAAAGAAACGATGGGTGATCCAACAACCATGCGTGCATTAAAAAACTATGGGTTGTACAAGTTCTGGGAAATTTAGGGCATGAAGGCACAAGTTGAGTTGATGACTTGGCTTGTGAATGGCTTGTGAATGCATGGGATGTGCAAGATCAATGTTTCATAATTGGTGACCATCGGCTTGATATTGATCCGTAAGACATATACTTCCTTACTGGATTACCTAAGAGAGGGAGAAACATTTCCTTATTTGGGACTAGAAAATGAGGTCTTCCTACTGCTAGCTACAAGGCTCAGTATTGTAGCAATAATTCAGAGTTAAAGGACGATCGCATAAACATCAAAACTATCTTGCTACTGGAACTTAAAATCATAGCATTCACAGTGACCAGGTTATGCGGGAGTGCAGCTCCTCATGTGGCTACCAAAACAAAAATGCAAACTGCAGTTGAGTGTTTTGGAGGGACATTATTCAACTGGAGTGGAGTGTTGGCCAATATGAAGGGCCAACTAACTAGAGAAAAAAATGGGAAGTTGAAAAACTTTGGATATGATGTTATTATTATCTCATTTTCTCTAGAGAGGATTCCACTCCTTGCTCTCAACTGATTCCAGTGGATCCTGGAAGTCCTCAGGAACCTCATATGGTCCGATGGGTAGCACTTATGGCTCACCATGGTGGCAATGGTGGTTTATTGGTTCAGTTCACCCTGGCTTATTTCATGTGGCTCAAGAATCAAATTTTCAGTATTGAAGATTTTCCTTATGTGGGAATGGACTATAGAGTTGATCCTAAAACATCCTTGCCACCAGGGGCACATTGGGATGAGACAGGTTAGTGAATCATTTTGAAGGTTTTAATATAATTTTTATTTGATTTTAATCGTCCAATACTGAGAAAAAATTTAAATGCAGATGTCGGTCCGACATGACCAGTAGCGCTTCGTCACTTTGACAGGCGAGAGGCACAACTAGTAACACCTCCACGGGATGATGCAGTAGAGATGGAGCACAACCTTGAGAGGTTGACCATTGATATTCTCGATACAAGAACCAATGATATCCCTCTCAGGCTCTAGAGACACGTCACTGGTGTTCCAGGTCCAATCAGGAGATTTATGTGCAAGGTGGTGCGTGCTATAGTTTGTTATCATGACCATCATCATGGATAGTTGATGGTTAATGTAGATCGACATTTTTTTTTTGTATCAGTATATTTTAGATCATAAGGTGTTTAAACCTATGATCATAGACGACTTAATATTTTTGGACACAAACTTATCTATCCTAATGATATTACTACTTTCATTCTCTAAGTATCTTATTCAACATGGATTGAATCTTGTTTTGATTTACTTTGTTAATGTTGCAGATGTTTATTTAAAACTTTATTAGATAATGCATCAGCCAATGTGTTTAAATTTATTGAAATATGTTGATATTCAATATAATCAAATTGTCGTTCCAAGAGACGAATCTTCAAAAATAATATTAACAACACTGGATTCTAATAGCATCAACTCTATTTAAATGTAATACAATGAGTTGTGAATATAACCTAACGATCAAGCGTCGAATACCAAATGTAATGGCATCAGATAATAACTCAATGACTGTGCTATATTATGCATTATTGTTCGTTGTTTGACCAAGGCATATCCCATGAATAGAAACTAACTCATCGGTGAGTGAATAGATAACCCAAGGCGCGGAAGAGATATTTCGTGTACTACAACAGGCACCATCAGCAAAACCAATGTAAGTTTGAAGGGATGTCGACATTTGAAATATCAAGAGTAATCAAGATAAGTAGTGATAGTAGTAACATCAAAAATTAATCTAGGCACACTTGTCCAATCTAAGACACAATGTTCTAAAATGTCACTATTGTACAAGTGAGATCTTCACATGAAAATTCATGCATAATATCTCTTAAGATAAATCCCATTTCTGGGTTTATCTAAAGAGACCTCATCATAATCAATTAATTCATAGGCTCATTTTGCAAGCACACGCTTGAAAATATAGGGACCATGCCACATCAGTTTGAACTTACCAGTGCCTAGCTTATCGTTAGCTTGATCATATACTAAAACTAGGTGACCTTCTAAATAATTGTGAGGGTTAACACTTTGATCATGTTGAGATTTCACGCGTTTTTCTAAGCTTCATCAACCAATGCAGCGGTGCGCCGAGTCTCATCTAATTGTGGTAGGTATAGAAAGTGTTTCTCCTCTTCAGAGGTAGCTGGTAACAACTCAATGGCTAATTTGAGTGACAGTATTTCACATTCAATGGGTAACACAGCTTCTAAACCATAGACAAGTTGAAAATGAGTGAACCCTGTAACAGTTTTTGCAGAGGTACGGTATGCCCATAATGCCAAAAAAAACATGGTATGCCAATTAGATTTATGAGTCCCGACAATCCATCTAATCATTGTGGTTAAAATCTTATTGACAGCCTCAACTTGACCATTAGCATGTGGTTAATATGGTGTAGAATTATCATGGTATAGGCCATGTTGATCAGAAATTTCTGTCATATTAATATTTCTAAAATGGTTCCCATGGTCCATAATAATAGCTTGAGGGACATTGAATCGAGCAATCACATGATTGAATATGAAAGTAGCTGCAGTTTTTCCATCAACCGTGAATGTAGGCATCGCCTTGGCCCATTTGGTAAATTAATCTACAGCGAGAATAATATACCCATGCCCCCCAGCTGAGTGAGGGTTACATGTAATGAAATCGACTCCCCATTTGGCAAAAGGACCGACATCAATGATTGGGTGAAGAGGATTTGTAGGTGTACGAATCTTTCGATCAAAAATTTGGCAGTAATGGCATTTTCGAATTGCAATGATACAATCTTTGAATAAAGACGACCAAAAATAACCAACGCGTAATATCTTTTGGGTTGTGGAAAACCTAGACATATGACCACCACACGCTGCAGAGTGGAAATCATTCAAACCCTTTTAGCCTCTTCTTGAGTTATTCAACTTTGAAAAACAGAATCTGCACCACAACGATAAAGAGTGTCCCCAACAATATTGTATTACTGGGATTGGTATCGGATTCTTCGTCAATCTGATCATGAAAGCTCTAGGCGAAAGGTTTGGGTTTGAAGATATATAATGATATCTCCATACCATGGATCTAAAGTACTGATTAGAAACAAAGATTCATCTGCGATAGGATTCTTTGCCACTGTTTTGGACTCAGTATTCAGAAAGTCACACATAAGTTCGACAAACACTAGTGATTTCTTTGACTTGTATTTTTTGAACTCCAAATAAAACTCTTGCAAGATAAAAATACATTTGGATTATTTTCCCCTGAGAAATTGTTTTTTTCAATATGTACATCATTGGGTTGAAATTATATATCATTATGGTTTTGCGTAACAATATATAATGATGGAATCATTGGACAACTTGAACTAAGGCCAAGGCCAATTTCTCCATATGTGAATACTTGATTTCCGTCGGGTTGAGATTCCAACTTAGGTAATAGATCACATGTTCATTGTGAGATTCATCCTCCTGAACCAAAACCATTCCAATCGTGGAATCAAAGGCTACTAAGTATAAAAATTAATCCTGGTGGTAATTGGGAGGATGCAATAACGGTGCATGGGTCAATGTGTTTTTAAGTGCATCAAAAGATTTATCAGCAATGTCATCCCAAATAAATGGAACATTTTGTTTCAACAACTGGGTAAAACCTTTTGTTAACTCAGCATAGTTCGGTATAAATCTACGTAAAAAGTTTTATTTCCCCTGCAAACTCTGGAGTTGGTGAAGAGTGGAAGGAGGAGGCAAGTTGATGATAGCCTCAACCTTCGATAGATCAACACAAATGCCATCTTTTGAAATGATGAACCCAAGTAATCAACCTGATTGTACAAAAAAAACACATTTTTGTCGATTCAAACAAATTTTGTAATGCTTACATCTCATGAAGATAGCTCGTAAGTGTATAGGATGATCTTCTCTGTGTAAAGAATGAGCAGGTAAGTCGTCTAGATAAGGTTGTACAGTATGTTTGATATCATGAAAAGCATAAGACATAGCTCTTTGAAAATTTGCACCAGTATTTTTTAGTCTGAAAGGTAGCTTGCAATATGCAAAGGTGCCCCAAGGACATATAAACGTTGTTTCAGGTTGATCAGTAGGGAGTATGTTGATTTGATTGTAGCCAGAAAAACCATCCATAAATGAGAATATTTTTTTTCCGGCACAATCATCAAAAATTTTATTGATATAGGGCATAGGATAGTTATCTTTTGGACATGCCTTGTTAATGTCCCAATAATCGACACATACTCTTATAGTCCTTTGTTTCTTCGTAACGGGAACTATGTTAGATACCCAATTCGTCAAAGGAATAGCATAAACAAATCTTGCTTGTAATAGCTTCTCAACTTCAGCTTTGATTGCTACAGCTTTCCGTGGATGTATTGGACGTAATCTCTGTCTAATAGGCTTAGTATCCGGGTATGTCTTAATTTCATGAATTACAATCGTAGGATAGATACCTAGCATCTCTTCGTAAGACCAGGAAAAAATCTCTCAGAATTCTTGAAATAGGGCTTTGTAAGTGTTAATCTCTTCCATCGAACAAGGAGCACCTATATGAATGTTTTCAATAATTCCAGTTTTAATCGATATGTCAATAGGAAATGTTGTAGAAATATTTGTCTCAGAATCCGAATGTGTAATCGATGTGGAATTTTTTGGTTCCTTGACATAATAAATTGTAAAAATAGATGAAAAATCATTTTCAAGCTTATCAAGATCAGGCAAAAATAAGATCGATGATGTAGATAATCCCATGGTAATTCATTCGATGACAAAATTTCTCGAATACTTTCATAAGTTACAAATACATGTTGAAAGGGATCCGAAAATGATGTCATGGTTGAGATCAATAGAGAAGATTATTCTTCGTTGATCACATTCATTTGATCAGGAAAAGTTGATGAGGTGTCAGAATATGATTGTACTGCTACATATGTCAATTCAAAAGGACTTAAAGGCCTCTCACTGTTGTAAGAGTCCAATTCTGATTCTGAAGGCATAGTCCATGTGTCATCAAATGGTATTGTGCTTGATGATATCATATTGATATTGGCAATTGTTCATGGTACGTTGGATGGAGGTATAGCGAAAGTTCCCATGAGAGCATAATATTTCATTAATCCTACACCAACATCTTCATATGGGATTACCGATTTTCTCACATGTTGGATGCTATCTGTAGAATTAGGGTCTGAAGAGAAGTATGACAACTGATCGATTTTAACAATATTTCCTTTGTGATGAAACATGATTACCCGAAAGACAAATGAAACAACAATAGTCATTGCGTAGGACCAACTACGACCCAGAAGCATCAACAACTTCCACCTCTAGGTTAACGGTTTTTCCTTCTACTTCTATCGACAGATCCTGGAGTATTATGTATGGATGAAAACCTCTTTTGTCAAAGGCTTTAAGGATAGTCGGTGATTAGTTAAGTGCCGGAGAACCAAGGGTTTTCCAACAACTTAAAAAAATTATACACGTGGATGCCCCCTCATCAATTACAGTATGAAAAACTCGTCTTTATTTGACTAATAATCGAATCTGAAAATCCATTTGATAAGGGAGTCTAGGTACAAAATCTTCGAAATAAAATATCATTAGGTTCAAGTCCTGAGGATCAATAGCTCTGATAGATGATAATAGTAGTTTCCTTTGTGTAGTACATGATTGTAGCACTTCCAAGGCCAACATTTTTGAAGGGGATATCGCCAAATATTCAACAATGTTGTAGTTCTGAGCAGTTGTCGCATGTGGATTGAATGCCGATTTTTGAAGTACACCTTTAGCAGGCAGTTTTATCACTAAATCAGGGTTATGTTTCTCGATTTGAAGTGGTTCAGAAATTGAAGGAGGTATGGTTGGTGTTTAACTAGAAGATTCAGTCTCTTTACCAGTTACAGGACTCTTAGTTCCATAGTCTTGAGATCGTGTCACAACCATGACCTGAGACATCATTAAAATATCTGTCGATGAATTGGAAGAAGATTCGATCATTTTACTATCTTGAGAGGGAAAAGGATCCTTCAAGACAGCAGGTGTGCGTGAACCTTTCACAAATTTGGATACCTCGGCCCGATGGGGGCACTCTTTTGTATAGTGATCCTCATCACAAATAAGACAAGGATAACGAGGTTTCCGCTTTTCATCAACTAGTTCATTTTTTTCTGTTTTCTCTTTAGGAGATGTATTTTGTTTATTTTTATTCTTTCCTTTCTTATTATTTCCAGTTTTAGCTTTAGTTGTGGACGAATCTACAACATGAATGTTGGCAGATGTTTCAAGGGAAGAATCTCCTTTAGGTGAATATGGTAAAGTTATTATGGGAGAAGTAGGTTTACATGACTTCTTCTTACTCTTTGTAGCACTAATTGTACCAATTACACCATCGGTAGAAAGAGAACCAGAAGGATTTGCAGTAATTTGACCAGGGCATGGCAAGTCATAAATGTTTTCATATAGAGTGCCAAACTATGTGTATAGGAGGTATAAGTACCGTGCTTGAGCTATGACCTGTTCTTTTGTAACAACACCTCCCTTGGCTACGTCTTCAATGATCTTTGGAAGTAGTGATCTAATAAACCATTATGCCAAAATTTGATCTGGAATGAAAACTTTCACTAAACGTCATCTACGTCTCCATTCATGTATGTGATCTAAAATGTATGTAGAGGTACTCTGTTTTAATGAAGCTAAGATTTTTGTGCCATTGTCGTAGCGGAATGGAAACTGAAAGTGAGTTAGGAAAGTTGTTTCTAATGCATTGAAATTATTGAAAGAGCCACGTGGTAATTCAATATACCACTTTGTAGCTAAGCCTATCAATGTTCTTTGAAAAAGTATCAATCGAATGGAATCATCGATTAAGGAGTTGGATGTGCACCAAAGATGATAAGTCATCACATGATTTGAGGGGTCTTCTCCTGATTTTCCTTCAAACTTAGGTATATCACTGGGCAACTTATTTGGCATTGCCAGCCAAAATGGAAAATAATAAATTGGATCATTTGTGAGGCGCGACAAATCTGACAAGTCTAAATTTGCAATTAATGGTAACCGACGGTGAGGGTCTTTTTGATCCAACTCATAACCTTGAGGAACAATACCAGTACTCGGAGGAGGATATCTAGGATAACCTGGAATAGCATGTGCAGATAGGATTGGAATACCTCTAGGGTATCCAGGGTTTGCCATACCAAACTAAGGTCGAGAAGGCATTTGACATGTATAACCAGGGTATGGTTGACCTTGGTAGACTGGTTTTTTTCCTGTTGGTCCATATTGAAATTGACCTTGAAAAGGTTAATTCACAAACTGACCTACAAAAGGTTGGCTTGTTGGAATTGCAGTTGCACCAGGTTGTCCAGCAGAGGTTTTAACAGTAGACTGAACCACGGGTCCAGTTTGATGAGCAATGACTTGATGGATTTCCTGTGTTAGAGTTGATGTCGTTATTTGAAGGGTTGTAGCAACAGAGACTTGGGAAACTCCAAGGATAGGTGTACTTGGTTGTTGAATAGAAGTTTGCATAGAAAATTGGATAGGAGTTCTTAGGGTACTCGGACCAGCTTTCTGACTACTAGATACAGATACTTGAGGTGCAATTTGAAGTGTGGGCTGGGCAGGTTGCTGAACTTGCATATAACCGAATTGAACAGTTAGCTGACCAGGTTGATTATAAGGTACTTGTACAGTAGGTTGAAAATTTTGTTGGCTCAATGACAGGTTCCACACTGTATTAACGTCGAGATAAGGAGTTCCCATTAAAGGTTGTGGTGCATAAGGTTGACCATAACCGGTTTGAGGTATTGGAACGTAAGTTTGATTATTTGACGGATAATTTCTAGTAAAGGGTTGACCTCCTTAAAAGGATGGTTGTTGTTGATAGAAATGTTGCCCTTGAGGAGGCAATTTTCCTTGAATAGGTTGTGGCCCTGGCATAGGGTACTTCCCTTGAATAGATTGTCCTTGAGGAGTATACTTCCCCCCAGGTGGTAAATTGCTACCTTGAGGGTCAGTTGAAGGAATATTTCTGGTCATCATATAGAATTGTTCCATTATCAAATTTTTGGTATTAGATTCATTAAGACTAGTTGATTTTGTAAGATTTTCAGAAGAGGGAGATGCTCTTAAGAAAGTACCAGAGAGCGACTGGTATCTAGTAGGAATGGATCGACCACCATACAAAAAAAAATGGCGATGAAAAAAACATGGATGACTCACATGACATGATTTATGAAGACATGTAAAAACATTTGGGTATGGAGTAAAAAGGAATGTGGTGTGGTGAATAATTCAGACCAGCACTATGTAGAAAGTCGGTAAATTATTGATACCAAGGGTCAGGTTTAAAAGGATTGTAAGGGTAAATAGGTTCATTATACCTTATATCTAAATATTCTTGACGTGAAGGAATTGTGATCTCTTCTTCCATGTCAGTAATCTCTTCATTACTAATCAAGCCAGGAGGAAGGTTCTCAGTCATTTGAAGCTTCACCCGAGGTGGCCGAGGACAATTAGGGGTTCAGGCTATGAACTCTGAAATTGACTCAAACCAAGTAGATTCATATTCAGGCTTAGATATTTCGGGTTCAATAAGTTGAGTATCTAATAATTCACCGGTTGCAGACTCAACTGTGATTAATTCTGAAATTTATGGTTGTTCTTGATTTCTTCCTACTGTCTGAGGTTGATTTACTTTGTAATAGGGATGTATTATTATAGATGTTTCCCCTTATTCAGTAGACCTGTTTCCTAATTTTTGACCTCTTTCATATTTAATCTTTTGTAATTGACTCGATGTATACTCAAGGGGTTCCCTTGCATTCTATGAGAGTGTCTTGGTAATTCAGACACGGTTAATGTTTAACACACGAAATAAAAAAAATGTTTCAACAAAATATACCTAAGGCTGCTAAGAAAACAAGAAATTTGAACACACACCTACAAAATCTAAGAGAGAAACCACGCACAAACATCATGTTTCCACACTAAAACACTAGTTGGTGATTAAATCCAACATCATAAAAGTTAATGTGAAAAACTTTGGCGGTTGGAACAACTACCCCGACAACCTGCATAATGAAACATTTTGGTGAAAGTCCCTCCACTTATGCCATCTCAAAGTGAAGAGTACCCTCTGAAAATTCTAAGTGAGTCTAGCTGACATCCGTTCCAGGTATAGTGGGACCTCCCCTACACCGTCACCTTGGGAAAAATACTAAATATTATGGCCACTAAGGTCACCAACAAAGACGAATGCACCTGGGGGAACAGTCTACGATCCGATATACACGCAAGGGAAGAGTATCAAGATAAATCCCCTAGAAGGCTCCTCGACATGGTAAATCCCATGTTTGCCAACAAGTAACCCCAGGCTCCTCGACAACGGTTAATCTGAGCTTTACCATTTGTATTACATGCACATATTCTATCTTTTCCAATGAGATAGGTACGATTACCTCACTAGGTCATACATGATCTCGTGCTTGACTCTTTTAAGAAGAGCTTCCTAGAGTAAAAATGCAACAATTGGATTTCCCTACCACAAGATTCTACTTGTTGTTTAAGTTTCTTTGGAATGTTTATTACAACCTATTCCAAAGCACTAGCCTAAGCTATGTTGGTGGAATGAGCCCTATAAAATGTAAAAAATTCTAGATTGATTTTATAAGGGTTGTATTAATTTGGTTGTTATTTAACATAAAGGGTATGGAGTTGAAACTTTGATGATGTTGTGACCCAACATAAAATAATATAAATGCATATATATGAGAAATTAGCTCTTTCTTTTCAATGAATTCTATTTAGGAGAAATTTGAGAGATTTATCGATTTTCAAAACACAAACTTCCTCATCCATAAAAAAAATCCTTTTTGAAAAGAAGACAATTTCATCAAGAACTAAATTTGCAAGAATGATCAATTTCTCTTTTTTGAATGAAATTCCTTGAACAATCAAATCAAAAACTACAATTCAACAAACAATCAATTCCCAAAAGAAAACACTTCCTAAAAAAACTGTAAAAGTATAAAGTTCAAAATCAAAAGAAAATTCTAACTTTGAATTCTAACTAGGATACTTATGAATGTTGGTAGATTATTTCTCTTAGTTGTGATCAGACTAAGAAGGTTTCCACTTATCTCAACATAAATGAAATAATCCAAGAGTTTTTGGTGTTGAATCAAGCTTCACTGAGCTAGAAGCTCTTTCGGGTTTGCAAATGAATAGGGAACAAATATTCATAAAGGTAAGGTTGGCTACAATCCTGATAGCTCAAGAAGAAAAAATAATAAAACCAGTAAGCTAAGGCAAATGAAGGTATCTTCCATACATAGTAGCAATAAACCAGGGCAAACTTCTAACTTGTAAAATGCAAACAAGATGACAAATCACACAAAACTCAATATTGTTGAAAATAAGTTCTCACACAAGATCTGACAACTAAGATGGATCACGGAAAACTTGAAGAATAAGGTTATCTAGCTCTGAAAAAAGATAAATTTAACTTTTTCAAAATTTTCCAGGGGGTGTACAGCTTATCAGGTGAATATAGTGCGCATGTGCACTGGATCGAACTAAAAGTTGTGGAGGTTGCTACTATGTTTTCTTCAAAAAACCGTGCAGGCAAGGAAAAACTTGGAAAAATAAACAACAGGTTGTATTTTTCAGGGATTCTTATAAGTTATCTACACAACCACACTCAGAGAATTCAAAATCAGAAAACTAAAGTTTCAAACTGAATACAAACAAAGAAAATGAAGCTCTAGATTCCCCAGTGGGGTCGCCAATTTGTTACGTGGATTAATCCATTTTTCGAATAAGATCGATCTCCCTAGTACTCCAGCGAGTAACTAGAAAAAAAGATCCATTTGAATATTTATTTCTCTAGATTAATTGTATTTTAAGATTATTATAATAGTAAAGTAGAGAGGACATGCTGCTACCTTGAAATCAAAATATCTAATGTAGCCCTTTGTCCTGTCACTCCAAAGTAGTTCTCCAATGAGTATAACCTGAAATCAAAGACAAGACAAATAATCAAAGCATCTCCAATATATAATAATCAAAAATTACTAATCCAAATTAGTGATCAAGGATTCTAAGTATTGAAATTATTCCCATAAATATAGAAACAAAACAATGAGAAAAAGAGATCCATATGTATTATCTTAAATAGAAAGAGAAATCTTACAACTAGATGCCTTGATGTTGTACAGATTTCTCCCAGTGTCCTGAACAATCATTCTCCTTCAGTCTCATAAGCCTTCCTCTCTATAATAACCAACATTAAGTTATGGACACAAAGGTGTGATCTTCAGTATGTCAATAAAAACTCACTAGTGTAGAAAGTATGCACTCTATGAACTCTCTTCATCTTAGAAACTATATATATTGGTCTCTATGATTCATAATCTACCCTTGAACCTGAAACTTGAGCTCAATTTATAGGGAAATGGAGGTAGTTTTAGTTCCCATGAAGAGGAGGATGGATTCCTCTCATGAAGGGATTTGAGTTCCATGCACCAAGGGATAAGCTCCATGAGTGGAGGGATAAAGCTTGAACTGGCGCTACTCTAGAGGTTTCCAGTTGGGAGAATATTCGACGAACTAGGCTTCTAGAAGTTACTTTTTCCTTTTACTTGCTTTTCACGGGGGTGCGCAGGTTTTAGTGGCAAACAGTGTGGTAGTCGCCACAGCTAATGGAAGGAACATCAGCACATGCATAGGGAAATGCTAGAAAAACTACACAAGTATACTTTTATGGGTTTTACAGAGATTTTCTCCAATTTCAAAGACTTGATTCAGAAACATAAGTATTTTTGACCTCTAAGCGAACATGATATGGATGGTGATAGACCCATATGAACAGTCAAATGTCATTCTAAAAAAATGACGTGTAACAAACTCCATGTCTGATCTCCAAACACCCAAATCTGCCCCATCGAATACTTCGGATGCAGATTTAGGCTTTGTTGCAAGTATCTGTAGCAGATCACTAATGAAGACTCTAAGAGCAGTGATCCATATTGGCTCGATGGAGGGATCTGATCTGTTCGGAAGCAATAACCTGGTGCTTTTATCAATCCAGCTCGGAATATGGTTTTTTTCGAGGGTGCCCATAGAGGACATGACAAGTTTGACCCTCTCCCCGAACCATTCTGCTTCAGAGTGCAATGAAACCCTATCCTTGCACACCATCTCATCGCTCGCTCTTCCGTACCCCATATTGTAAGTTATATATGAATTATTATTTTTAAGTGTATATTTAGAATATATTATTAATATATATTTAATTGAATATAATTTTAATAAAGTAAGAAACGTAAAATATTTTTGTAGTACATATAAACCAGTTTAGATTCACTTTAACCCCATATCTATCAAGTGTCGAGAGGGATAAAAACTCTCAAGGTGCAAGCCTTATTTTTGAGTGAAAAAATTGAGGACATATCTGCACCTCGAGAGATTTGATCCCTCTCGGCGCTTGATAGCTCTGGGGTTAAGATGGATCTAGGTTGGCTTCAGTATTGTGCGGTCATACAAAAATTTTTGAGCATCTAATTATTTTGATCATTCTAAATATGCTAAATATGTCTAAGATTAATTTTGTCAATTTAATTTTAAATTTGCTTAGTTACCTCAATTTGTTGAGATGAGAGAGACTATTAATAACTTGAGTGATGAAAAATGATGAAATCAAAATTTTGAGTGCAAAGTGAGAATGTAATAATGTTGAATGATAGAGAATATGAATAATAAGAATATAGAAAATTACAAGCAATATTCATTGCAATCTATCTGAAACTATTTTCTTCGATTTTTCTTATTACCACACCTATTATTTTTTCCATTTTCTCATATTGATCATATGAAAAGGGCAGTTAAAATCATAGACCATTCAAATATTTAACTCAAGTTATTGTATTAAACATCATACCTTGTCTCTATTTCTCTCCAACATTAATAGTCATTTTCTCCAAATTCAATCATTGTGACTTATGGAGTGTTAAACCCAAAATAATTTTCAATGGTAGTTATTTTCTACTTCCGCGTTTGAATGAAAAGTGACTAACAATGTTGAATGATGGAAAATGGGAATAATAATAATGTAGCCAATTACAAATAGTTTACAGTTTCAGGAAGCAAACATTTCAGGTAAGTGAACATTTTATTTAGGATAAAAGTTCAAGTATTGTATTTATGGTCTAATTATTGTAACACATGATTCAATGCACATCATGAATACTTTGTATGTGCTTACACTGAGAGAGAGAGAGTTTATGTTTTTTGGGTGAGAAGGAGAGACAACGGCAGATAGATATATAGATGGGGAGGGAGAGGGAATAAGAGAGAGGAAAATACAATGAGAGAGGAAGATATATACATATAGAGAGAGAAGTGTTAGAGAGAGGGAGAATGGGAAGAGAGACAGGAGGGGAAGAGGGGGAGAGAGAGAGAGAGAGAGATGTAGAGAGAGTGGGTATTTTTGTGGTGAGATAGAGAGAGAAAAAGAATGATATACAATGGGAGATATAGATGGAGGGGGCATAGATGTGCTTACACTGAAATCAATGCACACTATTAATCCAATTACTTTGAAATTAATGTACATCATACATCTAGTTACATCAAATCAGAAATCAACATCTACCCTGAAATCAATGCATCTAGTGCAAACAACCAAATAGGATTAGAAATATTAACATCTACACTGAAATCAATACATCTAGTGCAATAAATAAAATAGGATTAGAAATCAAATCTACACTGAAACCAATGCATCTAGTGCAAGCAATCAAATAGCAGTAGAAATCAACATCTACACTCAAATCAATGCATCTAGTGTAAGGTATTAAATAGGATTAGAAATCGACATCTACACTGAAATAAATCCATATAGTGTAAGGTCTTAAATAGTATTAGAAATTGACATCTACACTGAAATCAATGCATCTAGTGCAAGTGATCAAATAGGATTGTAAATCAATATCTACATTGAAACCAATGCATCGAGTGAAATAAATTAAATAGGAGTAGAAATCAACATCTACACTAAAATAAATGCATCTAGAGTAAGGTATTAAATAGGATTAGAAATTAAAATCTACACTGAAATAAATGCATTTAGTGAAAGATATCAAATAATATTAGAAATCAACAACTACACTAAAATCAATACATCTATTTTAGTGAAAAACCAAAATATTCATGACTTTATATATCTAACTTTTGTGTATGTATTTTTCTATATGTGTCTCTTTATTCTTCCCTCTCTCTACACCTTCCACTTTGTGTTTTCTCCCTCCCTCTCTCCTTCTCTCTCTCCCCCTCCCTCTCTCCCTCGTCTCTCTCTCTCTCTGCCTCTCCCCCCCTTTCTCTATATTTCTCTTCTTCCCTCTCTCCCCCTACCATATATATCTATACCTCTTTCCATCTCTCCTTATTTGTCTCTCTATCTCAGCCCCCTAAACACATGCCATGCTCTCTCTCTCTCTATCCATATCTATCTCTCTTCCTCCCTCCCCCTCTTTATCTCTCTATTATCCCCTCTCACCCCCTCCATCTATATCTCTATCTCTCTCTGTCTCTCCTTATTTATCTCTCTATATCAGCCCACAAACATACACTCTCTCTCTCCATATATATCTATCAATCTATCTCTCCCTCTTCCTCTCCCTCTCTATCTCTTCCCCTTCTCTCTCTCTCTCTCTCTCTCTCTCTCTCTCTCTATCTCTCTCTCATTTTATCTATCTCCAATTGTCTCTCTATCTTAGCCCCCAAAAATACTCTCTCTCTCTCTCTCTCTTCCACTTCTCTCTTCCTCCCCCTCTCTTTGCCTCTCTCTTCTTCCCTCTATCCCCCTTCCATCTATATCTATATCTGCCCATGTCTCTCCTTATCGCTCCCAAAACATACACACTCTCTCTCCATACCTATCTATCTCTCTCTCCCTCCCTCTTCCTCTCTCTCCCTCTCTCCCTTGTCACTCCCTCACCCTCTCCACCTTTCTCACTCTATCTTTCTTCTCCTTCCAAATCAATCTCTCTCTCATATCTCTCAATGTAGAAATTTAAACAATATTGTGATGTATTGTCGGGCTCTCCTAATCTAAAAATTAAATCCACTGTTAAATACAGAATCCTTCTACTTAATTCTTTACAGAAATTAAATCACCAATTGCAAACCCATGAAGAAAAATCAATCGCACATAACAAGATGTTTTTACCGAGAAATATTAAAGCTAAAAACCCCAACTATCATATATGATGTATATCATGGATCATGAAATAATCTCATAAAAAACTCTACTCCAATACCTCTCAGTACAATATACAATCGTCTCACACTTTCATACAAAAATTGGTTCACACATGCACCAATTTGCTGCCTCTTGATATCCTGCCTCCACTGCACAATCCCTGATGGTCAAGAACCTCTGAATGATTTCGATATGGCCAGCCTTGACTACACAATCCTCATAAGAATCTCCAATGTGTGTGTGGATGCATTTAATGCATCACTATAGTCACAAATGATAGTCAACCAGGCCCTTTCACCTATCTCTCAACTGGGTCTCCACTGGATCTGACACGCATGTAGTTAATAGTAGTATTTCTTCAGTTGCATGTGAGATCACTCCATGTGAATTAATTTAATATTTAATTCACTGATCTCTCACTAGTGTATCTTTAGTTACAACTAGCAGAACAGATTTTAACTCACTTAACTGAGTTAAACTAAATAACAACTCACATAACTACACATCCAACTCTGTTACAACATTGTCACACTCAGTTATAATGAATTCCACTGCATGGTCCACCAACCAACCACTTCAACTCGAAATCCACCTAGCTAACTAATTTTCCATTTCAGTTAACTAGTTCCAAGTGCTCATTGAAAATAGATAATTATTTATTGTCTAATTTTTGTTAAGGGCTTAACAAAAATCGACATGCATTCTAATTTTAGACATGCATTCCAGGAAACAACTTCACACATGCATTCCAAACTTAGACATCCATCCATCCATATAATTTTCTCAAACATCTATAAATATATTACTACTAAAAATAGACTTTGATACAAATTATTAAAATAGACATATCACCTAAAAATAGCTTATGTGGGCCCCACCTAGTGTAGGTGCTTATTTTTCACTAGGATCAAGGATGATGTTTCTGGATTCCAACTTCATTGTTTCTTGTTGCAATCTTCAACACTCAAATTCTCTCTCTCTCTCCTATATCTCAATTCATCTCTATCTTCCTTCCTCTATCTCCCTTTCTCTCCTACATCCCTTTGTCTCTCCCCCCAATCACACACATTCTCTCTCCCCACCCTCCAACTTTGTCATTATCTCCCTCCCTCTCTCCTTCATGATGCCTTCCTCTTCCCCACCCCCCTCCTTTATATATATGTCTCCTTGTCTCTCCCTTCCCCTTCTCTCCCTATATCTATCCTCTCCTTTTCTCTCTCTTCCCTCGCCTCCTCTCTCCCTCATTCCATAATCATCTCTCGCTTGTCACTCCCTATCTCTCTCCACCTCTATCTATCAATGTCTTTGTTATTCCCTCCCTCTCTTTCCCCCTCCAAATTCATCTCTCCCCCTCCCTCTCTCCTCTTCTCTCCCTCCTCCTCTCTCTCTTCCTTCCTCTCTCTCTCCCTATCTCTCCCACCTCTATGTCTCTCTCATCCACTCTATTCCCCCTCCATATTACTCTCGCTCTTAAATATTGTATTGTATTTAAGACAGTATCTAAATTAAAAAAACAAAAAAAAATTGGTTTTAAAATGTTAAACCTATATTTTGGAGTAATCATGTCAAAGAAAATACAATAATAAAAAACTTAAAAGAATCATGCACTATCTTTCCTCTATCATTGTTAGTCACTTTGATTTCTCCCTTAGCTTGGATCCTTGGTATATAAATTTTACAAATTTATATATATAAGTGTTCTCATTTTTAATTTATTAAAACCTAGATTTAACCTCTATGCAAATATTTTTAGTATTCGTGAGGATGGAGGGTTTAGATATACCTCAAAAGTAATTATAATATTTTTTCTTTTAGATTTAATTAAAAAATGTTTTAAACTTAAATTAAAATAAAGTATTTGTGAAATATTTTTATTTTAAAATAAGTTATGGTTTTTGGGCATATAAGCCATGGTATTATAACATAATAATTAAAGGTCTAGATCCATAACATAATAATCAAAAGCCTAGATGGCTCATGGGATAGATAAACCATGATATTAGCTCATGGTATTGTAAAAATTCCTATTTAGAAATTAATAATATCCATGGTAAATATTCATGATTAAAAATCTTGTTATATTGTAAATATTAAAATTTTATCTACTTATTAATTAAATTTAAAGATGGTTATGGAATCATTATTTTAATTTATATGGTAAAATGGATGTTGATTTATAAATGCTATTTATATGTTATATATTTTAATGTGATATGCATATTATACTCTCATTTCACATCTCACAATCTCATGTGTATACATATACCCTATCTCACATCTCACCCCTACACATATACCCTAGCTCAAATCTCACATCTCATGCCCACACATCTACCCTAATACTCGGATGTAGAAGGTCTCTTGGCAAATATAAATTTTATATTTCACTTTGATGTATTTTTAATATTATTAACCAAAATAATTTGCTAACCCTAAAAATAAAAATGAACTTATTAATTTAATTTAATTTACAAGTTAAAAACTATACAATAGAATATAATAATTTTTTTTTTTTTAATTAAAATAAAATAAATTATTTGTTTTTTCTTTATTAAAATATGATGAATTAATATATTGAATAAAACATGTTGAGATGAGATCTAATTTTAAAAAAATTATTACCATAATGTGTTAACCCTAAAAAGAGATATTAACTTTTGTTAATTTTATTTGTAAATTAGTTGAATTTAAAAACAATATAATAAAATAACATAAATAACTTAATGTTAAATGGATATGTTTGTTTTAGGTAATGTGCGTCATGAGATGATTGGCATGCCTAACTTGTGGCTTGAGTAGTTGCCACCCAGGGGCATCTAAGACATCAAAATCACTGGGGGATCGCACCCATCCTGCGCCACACCAAACCTTAGCATGGCTAGAGTTTTTCCCACTAAGTTCGAACTGGTGACCTTTTCACCATGAAGTGCCTTAATAGAAAAACCTACCATCATCTATTCTATGCCCCGTGGGCAAAGTTAATTGGATATGCTAATTTTAATAATAATTAAAAATATAAATAAAATTCATCATATATGTATATATATTTGACACAAATGAGTAAGCTTTCTATTAAGTCTACACCCAGACACACAAAAATACATGGGATAATAGGACATTTATTTTCCATACTTAGGTTCCTTCAAACGAGGATAGATAAGTGGTTTCAAACATTTTAACTATAATCCTACTATTGTAAACAATCAACATAGATGTATTTTGTAAAATTGGCCTAACAAAAAGACAAATTTACAGTTACAGATCATGATCAAAAGCGAGGGAGAAATTTTTTCGGGGCCTTGTTTGGATGAGTTGAACATTGTTAGGAGATTGCGTGAGATTTGGGCTTGTATAGCTTTACTAGATATATAATTCATTTAATTGTATTCACATTGCCTCGATTTCTTCATCCTGACGACTGAATTTATGATTGAGAGACTAAAATTAGTTCATGAGGAAGATGAGGGTGTACATTTATTCGTGGACATTCCAATTTACATACACATTTCCAGGTTCAAGTTTTCAAATTTTTTGGGACATTCATTATAAGTGCTAATGTAACTCCAGCTACTAGAGGTATTTTCTGGGACGACATTTGATAGTTTTCAAGGATTGGGAGCCAATTTTTAGTGAGGACGGGGTATAGAAGAGTCCATGGGCCAATGTGAAGGAAAAATAGAGATACTATAAGGAAAAAATTCGAGAGAACTGCAAAATCATATGAGAGAGGAATCTTAATGTCTCGGGGAAGAGTAGGAGAAGATTCGAAGAGCCTAGGGCATTGATTATATAGGAAACAAATGAGAGAATACAGGGAACAAAAATATTGAAGACTACATGTGGTAGAGAGACATTCTAGAGAGAGGATTAAGAGATACATGATAGCATGAGAATATTTGAGTTTCCCAAGAATTCTCCCAAAGGAAAAACCCAAGAGAAAATTGCACTAATGTGTCCGAGACTAAAGAAAATTGTATCTTTGTTCTGTCATTTCAAGAATACTCACATCAAATTTTTTGTGTTGACGTTTCAATCCATCCATTGTGGCTCATATTCAGGAAAAATGTATGAAATGTGATCAGACATTGAGACATTTCATATCTCTTTCTTGAATATAAGCCACATTAGACCACTCAAAACACCAATAAAAAAGCTTCGATGTGGGTAATCTAGAAATGGGAAAACAAAATTACTCTTCTCATAGAAGCCTCCACTTTGAGAGAATTTTATATGTGGAATTAATAGAGAAGTCATCAGTGCACTAGTGAATCCAAGTGCACTTACAAGAATGAGATTGGGGAAAATCCTGCCTTCCTAAGCTAGCAGAAAAACCCACAATGTACCAAAGATGAAAATATCCCTATCATGAGAAACATTGAGGAGGATTTTGGCTTCCCAAGCCAAAAGATAGACCCACAAAGCCCCAAATTTAATTGAGCTACTCGATTCACCCACTTGATCAATGTTGAGGATAATTGTGGCCTCGAGAACCCACAAAAATTGGAACATGACTCACCAACTGATTTGATTACATTGTCACAAGAAATATTAGTGAGAACTATCTCTTCCAAGGCTAACAGAAAAAGCCTCAATGCACCAAGATAATTGGAGCTACTCCACACACTTCTCGCCAAGCCAAGTAACCTCCATCCTTCACTAGTTGTGCAGAGAAAAAATAATTTGACTTAAACAAATCCTAATTTATAGCAAAATACACCATTAACATCACATTGCCCAATATAGAGGAGAACACACCAGGCACCATTGTATCTTGGAGAAATAACCCCTAGATATAAACGTATGGTTGAGGAAACCACATGTAGCATAAGCAATATCTCCATTAAGTTCCATAATATCCCACCACCTAAAGCCCATCAACTTGTCTGGTGAAAAATCTAAGAAATGGATATAGTTTCATTTAGAAGCTATTCTTATGGAATGTAAAGGTACTAGTAAAAATTTCCATGCAATATTTTCACGCTCCCAACTAACCATGCCACCCCAAATAATATTCCAACCACCAAACTCATTATAAATATAGTTACAATCCATGCTTGGGAGGGGTAGAATATGACTAGGGGCTTTCACAAAGTTATCTTGATTTATCATAAGGGCTACCATAGGGGTTCAAATGAAATTCAAAAAGGCTAAATGAGAAGGGGGTTTATTCATGAGATATTTCATCATATAGACACGAATTTGTGCAACTATGTCTCGTTTTTAAAAGGGACACGAGACTGGCTTTCTTGTTTGCTTAAATATTTTGAGATATTAGGACCTGAGATGAAAATTATCTAGAGAACTTATAATTATGACAAGAAGTAGTTTAAGGTGGTTTTCATTGGATAATGAGCCTCTTTATAGTTGTTTTATGGTTAGGAGAGAGTCTCCCAGTATTATTGTAATAGCCCTAGGTTGATTTTCCATGTAAATGGAAGGACATTATAAATGCAAAATAAGACCAAGGTCATGGGACACATACCAAGTTGAATTTAGGAGAAAACATTAAAGTGTGAATCACTTATGGTTAATTAATGGCTATGGAAATTAGCATTGGAATTGGAAAAATAAAAAGGAAATAAATGGAAATTTAATATAATAAATAAAGGAAAATAGGAGAAAAGGAATATGAAGGGACAAGAATATGCATGCAAGGAAAAATGAAGGAAAAGAAAGGGAAAATAAAATAAAAGGAGAGGGATAACATTATGTGACTCTCTAAGTCACTCTTAATTACACTTTCTCACTCTTGGAACTTGGGAGGAGAAGAAGAGAGAAAGAACTTGGACACAACCAAGCAAGAAAGAAAAGGACAAGAAAAGGAAAGTAAGGGAGCACAAGAAGAAGATTGGAAGAGAAAATATAATAGGAGGATTTTGCAAGTAACAGGTTGTATGTGTTATTTTCTTGTTGGGATTTGAATTCATGGTGCACACATTTGGTTTACATGATTATTTTTCTGTCAATGACATGTGATTGTTTGGTTTTATTGTGTGTTTAGATTTAACTTTCCATTTCCTGGATAGCCATGGTGTGTTAGGATTCATTCTTGGTTGAGCTTTGGATTTCCGTAATATTTTGGATCCACGTGAGGTGGTCTCAGAAAAATCCCAAGGGTTTGGGGTGGAGATGGTTTTCTTGAGGAAACCATTGACAGGTGGGTGGAGACAAGAAAATTCCTCTGGTTATGGTGAAGAAATACTGAGGCATCCAAGTTTGTGTTGGTTTGGTGATCTTTGGACTGGTTAAGGTGAGATAATTGTGGCTTGAGGGTTGAGGTGGCTTAACTTTTGGAGTCCATATTTTTTTGTATTTGTCTTATCCCATGACACTCCACATTCCTGCTTGGAATATGGCATGGGGGTGATTGGTTGAAAGAAATATTTGCTTCAACACAATATATGGTCAAGTGGTATGTGGAAGTCCTAACTTAGTTGGAATTTGCATATGTGTTATAGGTCAATTTGGGCATCATCCCCCATGACCTATTCAAACTAGACATCATCTCCAGGAACAATGAAATAGGGTATATCATCCCCTCATATTTCTGTTGCTATATGCCCTAAGAGAAGAACAATCCATTCATGGATTCTATTCTGAGATTTCCAAGGTTTGAAATATATTTTATATCACTTATTGACTCACCAACGCAGCCTCTAAAGGTACTAACTGCGTTTCAATCCAAAACCCCCATTCAAGGGTGTATTGCAATGCTCTTCCTGACATTCAAGAGTGCGTTGGACACCTGGGAGCGGAATTCTCATCGTTTCGGGAATCTCCACATGGCCAATTCCTTCTAGAAGATTCCATATGTGTCAAACTTCAAATCCAAGTGTCCATCTAACACCTCTGAACTTGGGAACATGTCTCGCATATTATTAGAAAGTCATTCATTGATAAAATACCATCAGTTTCCCTATAAATTGAGCACTCATTCTAGTGCTAGGGAAGGAAGAAATCTGGTAAAGTTATGATTTTGGATTATCATTTGAGAGAGTGAAAGTACTAATATGTTGATGGTATGATGTTGGATGTGATGAGGCTGGAATGAAGCTGAAGCTGGTTGGCAACAAATCGATCATTGGTTGTAACCTCCCCCTTCTACACTTTAATAAAGATTGCTGCTCATTTTCCCATATATATGTCTCTATTTCTTGTGCAATGGATTCTTGAATGATATATGTATTTCATATCTGATTGATTTGATTGAGTAAGATAAGTAGATATTTGTATATTTCACTTTTTTTATTTGTCTTTGTTTGTGTTTGCAGGAATCGATCTGGCGATTTGAGTTGGATCGAGAGCGAAGGAAACAACGACAGAAGGAGAAGGAGAAGAGAGTGAATCACAAGTAGGCTCTTTCACCATTTTGTATATTTGCTTATTTTAGAGAAAGTGATAGTAATTCTTTCCTCTATTGTTCTAAGTGACTAGCACCACACTTAGGGAATTTAGTTTATCCGTAGATCACAATTTCGCATAAAAAAATGGCGACTCCACTGGGCATTATCCTATCATTCCTAGTGTTTTTGCCTCTTATTATCCTCATCAGTAGAATCTAATTTCAGTTATTAGTAATTGAATGAAATAATTTCATTAGAAGTGTGTTATGCTGCTTTGTTTTCCAATCCCTGTTGTGCCCAATGCACCATTGTTCAAGACACAGTGCACTGCAGTGCACTGTCTCCCACTTAGGGGTGGTCTGCAATGCACTGTCTCCCCTTATAGACTATGTTTCCCCCTTAGCCAACCAAATTTCATCTGAATTTTGTAATTCATATCATTCTCATCCATTTGTTTGTTGTATTCTCATATGTTTGATACCTCAACCAAACTAGTAAACTTTCCTGATTCTTCCTCCTTTGAAAAGTAAATTTGTTCAATGTCTCTTTAGTGTTTTCTTTATCGTTGGAAAATCAAATTCAAAGTATTTTATTTCTGCATTAGATCAATTTTTTTTCGTAAAGGAAAATTTTGTTTCATTCCTTGTTTCCTGTAGGAAAAAATTGTAGTTCCATTCTTCATTTTTTCCTAAAAGAGAAATTATTGTTTTATTCCTCGTTTCTCAAAGAAGAAAACACTTGTTTTATTGATTGATGCATATAGTTTCCTTTATTGCATTCACATTAAGGTAACTGAAAATAAAAACATGCATGTGCATATAGTGAATTGTGTGTGTTCCATAGGAACAAGTTAGGAAAGTTGCATTTTAGTTTGTGGTCTTTGTTGTTTGCTCTAAAATTGATTTCTCTTTCCCTTAGTAGCTAGGATTTTCATTGAAAAAGCTAAATTGAAAATTTTTCTTATCATTTAGTTTGCATTTTTAGGAATTTCCATCACTTCACGTGGTGAACCTCAAAGACAAACTTCTAAACAAGATCAACATAAAATTTACATCAATTTACCTAAGAAATCATTGGAACATTAACGATAACATTTAGAAGGTCTAGGCTAGAGATGTGTTCTGACATTGTTAAACATAGCAGTTGTGGTTAACTTGTCTGTGATACATTCCGAGTGTGATACCTCACTCCATGTACGTAAGTATATTGGAGCTCACCCACGTACCTTTGGGTATATAGGGAGGTAGTCGAGTACGAAAAGTATAAGGGGGGTGCTCTCATTGTGCAATTTCGCATTAGAAAATGTTAATACGGACTTGGGCCTGCATGTATCTTTGGGTATATTTGGGAGGAGAACTTTAGGTTTCTGTCCATCCATAGGTAAACGAGTCAACCACCTTGTAACTTGTGATACACTGAACACAACATTCGAGGAGATTGCCTACCCATACTTCTTGGTTCGCCAGGCGGTATTTTGCAGTTCACAATTACTTGGTACACATTTTGCCTAGAACTACCCTTTTATTTTGTTTATTTATTTTTGGTCATAAAATAAATCAGTCATCATGGAAGAATAACATCCCTTTCCTCATCGTTTGCGTAGAATATCACTTAAACCACCTTTACCACCGGAAGCCATATATGGTCAGCGAAGGGGACATCATTCTACCAAAACCATTACTATCAGTACCTCTGGTGTGACATCATCCTCACATGTGCCAGAGTCATGTCGAATTGTTTCTACAAATCCTGGTTCATCAACTGTTGTTGAGATGGAGTTCTTACAGCTACCTGTGGTCATGATCCATCCAATAAGTGAGACCATACCTCCCAAACCCGACATTATTCAAATGTAAGTTGATCCGAATACTCTCATTCTTTTACCAGAACATCTAAATCCTGAAGTCAAACAACCAGAAGTTGCTCCTGTATCAGTCGCTCACAAAATATTATAGCCATTGAGTCTCCCATATCACGCATTAAACCACCTGAAATATACTTCGGGCCTGATGGTGAAATCCTTCCACCTAGTTTGATTTTGATTGAAGAAATACTACAAGATGAAACGCCTTCGACTCCAACCCATTTTGGATTGGAGCTTTATCTTTACGAGACTTTTCCTCAATCACCTCATACTTCTTTATTTTATCCTGTGTCTATTCGAGTTCTCGTAGATCCTGTAGGGTATACATTTGGTCATATAACCATGCTTGAGCCAACATCTTTGGTTGGACCATCTATTCCAGTCACGAAAGCACTTGCTCTTGCTACTCCGTCGATGTTCACAACATCACCAACGTCACATTTATATGGTGGCGCTTCTGTCTCACCTAGTTACCAATATTTATTTGGAACCTTCTCTGGTGCATCCTCAAACCTGTGGACTTCACCAATGTCATTATCTGATATTATATCTGGTACATCTCTAATGAGTACTAAATGGCTTGATCCTTTATATACATCATCAAGGAAATATCAAGCTGTTCCATCTGGGTATATTCCATCCAATACAATTTCAACTGGACTCCCAACTTTTGGAGAACAATATTTTCCATCTTATTATACTTCTCATGCTAGGGGGAAAACTATGGTCACCCATTTTGATATTACTTCGTCGTTTTTTGGTCATCCTAATGTCGGAATGATTGTTTGTCAATGGCAGCCCACTCTACCCATCCAACCACAAATAATTGTGCAATCATATCAACTGGTTCAACCTGTTGCACCCACATCAACTCCACTTGTCAATACATCCTTACCCCTATTACAGGCTCAAACTGTTGTACCTCAACCATATCAGGTGGGTCCTTCAACCCAATACCCTCAAGTATTGGGCCCTTAGACTCCAACTCCTTCGGCTAGTTTGCAACAACCACCTGTATCCAGAATTATTTATTCACAAGTTGGATTACCATTTTATGGGATGTTACAGCCACAACCAAGCTATACCTATCCACAACCGAATCCAAGATATTCTAGTTTGGGTTATAATATTGGTGGACAGACCCCTTGGCATCCACAAGCGCAAATTCAACAACCCTCATTTCAACAAGTAGCGTACCCAGGTTTTGGTCAACAGAATCCTCAAGAATTTTCTTATCAAAACAACTACTATTTGGGTTACCAGCAACAGATTCCTTATGCTCGTGCTCAAAGGACTGTTTCCCAAGAAATTCCATCATACCCTAGCTATGCTCAACCTGATTAAATTGATAGTTTCCCTTTTTTTCAACTTTAGAGTTACCAGATTTAAACCATCTTACCAATTATCCAATCAACTATGCTTCTTGGTGGCCAGTGATACCTCATAAATTACCCTCTAATATTCCTTAGTTCAATGGAAACCCTAGGGAAGACTCGTCGACGCATGTTATGACTTATCATTTGTGGTGTTCATCTAACTCCCTAAATGATGACTCTGTTTGACTACGTATTTTCTAGCGTACACTCACTAGTCCAGCCGCGAAATGGTGCATTGAGTTACCAAGAGATTCATTTGATAATTTCACTGCCCTAGCTACTATCTTTTTGACCCACTTTTACTTACCCATACGATATGAAACTGGAAAGGAACTCTTGACCAATTTCAAACAAACTAATGCTACTCACATTTCTGATCATATTCATGAGTGGCGTCGTCATCATAGAATGGTAAAGACATTTGTTCCTGATCAGCTCCTTGCTGAGTGGTTCATTAAGTCCCTGTTACCATCTATAACTGAGGATGTGGCTAAGGGTGGCGTCATCACTGAAGAGCAGGTCATTTCTCATGCCCAGTGTAGAAATTATATAACTAATTCGTTATACATCCAAGATTCTCCTGATCACACACAATTTTACTTCATGCACAATACAGAATCTCTTCTACTATTGATCATTACTTGCGGAAATAAAATCAATTACATGCACACATTGAAACCATAAAAATTCACACATACGAACACAGTGTTTTAACGGGAAAGCTTGAAGCTAAAAACCTCAACTATATGTATATAATATATGTCATAGAGATCATGTAACAATCCTCATACAAAGCTTTTCACAAGCTCTCAGTACAATACAATCACTACACACTAATTAGGCCCGATCTAGCAAATCCATGCATCGATCTTTGCCACCTGCTAGCCTACCTCTACTGCGTAATCCCTGCTAAATATTGGCTCTGAATGAACTCGAATTGGTCTAGCCTTGCTCACGCAATCCTCATTGGCATCTCTAATCACTAGGTGTTGCAAATCATGCAACACTATAGTCACAACTAATAGTCAACCTTCTCTTTCACCTACCTCTCCACTGGTCTCCACTGAAACTGTCCATGCACTGTAGTTAACTGATGTATTCTTCAGTTGATTAATGAGTTAATAATTAGTGAATTAATTAATAATAAATTCACACCACTCTCACTAGTGTATCAATCAGTTAGACTAGATACAACTAGCTCAATTGTGTCTAACTGAGTTAAACTGAACACAACTCCACCAACTACTTCTACAACTCCACCAAACTCTGTCACATGAGTTCTAACTGAATTCTCCATGCAATAGCTCCACTTAACCCTCAGGAATAGCGTAATTCCTTCTGTCAGCTCCTGTGCCACATCTGTGCACTTAACTGAAGTGATCCAAGAGAATAAGATAATGTTTATAGTCCAAATATTATGAAGAGCTAATAATATTCGACATATCTATTTTTAGACTGGCAATCTAAAAATAGATTCCGCCCAATATGTCTAAAAAAATAAGTCCATCTATTTTTTTCCAACTTGACCAACCATCCACAAATAGCATCCTGCAACTCATAGAATATGATCGACATGTCTAAAAATAGACTGTGCCAAAATAGTTCGCGGGCCCACTTAGTGAAGGTGAATCTTTTCACTGCTCACTATCTTGTTGCAATCTCAACACTCTCTCAACAAGATAGGGATTATCTCGCACCCCCATCCTACCATGGTATTCCGAACTTGCTCCTGGTGAGCGCCTTCGTCAGGATGTCGGCATCCTGATCCTCCGTGGGAACATATGAAAGCATCATGATTCTCCGCTGAACACAATCTCTGATATGATGATACCTAATGTCGATGTGTTTGGACCTATCATGAAATACTGGATTAGCTGAGAGTTTAATGCAACTCTGGTTATCACAGTAGATCACTGTAGGCTCCAAATGCAACCTGAACAATCCTGCGAGGATCTTCCTCATCCAAATAGCCTCGCATGCAGCCAAACTAGCTGCCATGTACTCGGCCTCTGCTGAACTAAGTGCCACAGATCTCTGCTTTCCCCGCCGTACTCAAGAACCGTTGTCAATTCGATAATCGAAAATTACTCCCGCATGTGCTCTTCGTCCGTTGGCCTCGCCTAATTCAGATCCGTGAATCATGTACCACCTTCATCCACCATCTCTGTATCCATAATCCATATCCTCGATGTGCCTTCAGATATCTCAATACATGCTTTCCTACCTTCCAAAAGAGCTTGGTAGGCTTAACCATAGCTTGTGAAAGCTAGTTAACAACATAGCATATGTTAGGTCGTGTATTTACTAGATACATAAGCGACCCCACCAACTGTCGGTAAACAATGGCATCCACTACCTCTGCCGATGTAGCATCCTCTTTCCTCCAACCACCAGGAAGAGGAGTGTCGATAGGCTTGCAGCCATGCATGTTGAACTTCTCCAGTATCTCCCGGGCATACTTGCCTTGAGACACAAACAGTTCATCACTGCGCTGCCAAATTTCCAATCCCAGGAAATAATGAAGGAGGCCCAAGTCCTTCATCTTAAACTATTTTGCAAGATCAGCCTTGCATGAGAGTATCAACTGTTCATCACCCATCAAAATCAAATCATCTACATAAGTACAATGATCAGCAACTTACCCTCCACCACAATCTGGTATAGGTTCAGATCCGCCTCACTCTTGGTGAATCCAAGACCGGTGAAATAATTGTCTATCCGTGTGTACCAAGCATGAGGTGCTTGTTTCAACCCATACAGCACTCTTTTGAGCTTGCACACATGTGACTCGCTGCTGAAGATCTCGAAACCTTTGGGCTGCTCTATGTACACCTCCTCCTCAATGACTCCGTTGAGGAACGCAGTCTTCACATCCATCTGATGAATGTGCCATCCCACTTGCGCTGAGAGAGCTAGGATACTCCGTATGGAATAATACCTTGTGACAGGTGCAAAGGTTTCCTCATAGTCGATCCCCTCAATCTGTGAGAAGCCCCGGACAAAAAATCTTGCCTTGTACTTCTCGACACTCCCGTCAGCTGCTTGCTTCACTTTGTAGATCCATCTCGAACCTACCACTGATTTCCCTTCTGGCCTTGGGACAATCTCCCATGCACTGTTTCTGACAATTGAATCATACTATTCGACCATGGCATCTACCCATGCAGGGTCCTCCACAGCTTCCTCGAAAGAGGATGGTTCTATCACGATACACTTTCTCATCAGAGCCATGTATCCAGTATATCAGTCAAGTGATTGTCTCTGTCTGCACTGTGATGTAGGTGCTCCTACAATCTTCTCTGCATCAAGATTCAGTCACTCAGCTTTTGTAGTGTGCTTCCACCCTCTGATGGTTGGCGCTGCATGAGTGGTTTCTTCCACTCCATGAACCTCCTCTTGTGGCTGATCCACATCCTGAGGCTCATCCTTAGGAACTAATAGCTCCTCATCTGCATGCAAGTGTGGCTCCCTCTCAAGAGAACACTTCATGGCTTTCTCCTCATGAAATTTGATATCCCGTCGCACAATAGTCTTCTCCTCAATCGTCCGAGGGCCGTTACCACCGATAGTTGTGGGGTGTTTCTGTGTACCCCACAAATATCCCAAACTCTGCGGTCGGCTCCAGCTTCTTCCTGGCATCCTTCGTCACATGAATGTAAACAGGTGAGCCAAAAATATTCAAATGAGAAATATCAGGCTTCTTACCAGAAAATGCCTCTTTGGGTGTACTCATGCCAAGTACTCTGTGAGGACAATGGTTTTGCACATAAACCGCAGTATTGCAAGATTCAGCTCACAAGTGTATGGGAAGACCCTGATCATGCAACATCACCCGTGCATCACCCATGATTGTTCTATTCTTTTTCTCAGTGACCCCATTCTGTTGTGGGTTATGAGGCACTATGAGCTCTCTTCGAATTCCTTCTGTGCTGCAAAAGTCCTTGAATTCGCTAGAGATGAATTCACCACCATTATCACTCCTAAGAGCCTTCACCTACTTCCCCGATTCTTTCTCAACCAGTGCCTTGAACTCATAGAAATTTGAGTATGTCTCGCTCTTCTTCTGCATGAAGAAGATCTAGCACTTACGAGAAAAATCATCAACAAATATCACATAATACCTGTGCTTTGCTGACGAAGCTACTGAGAAAGGTCCACACACGTCTGTCTAAATTCTCTCAAGGATCGTTGTGGCGTGACTATCCTTCTCATGAAAGGTGGCCTTCACAAATTTTCCCAAAGTACATCCCTTGCACTGATCTGACTGCGCAAGTGTGCCTTTGGGAAGCCCGGTAGAAATCTGCTGCAAAATTTTCAAAGCACCGTGGTGAAGATGGCCCAATCTCCTGTGACATAGCTCGCCCTCATCCCGGCTCACCACTCCTTCTGCCTTGCCTACCATTGCTGCACATCCATCTACCTGCAACTGATAAAGGTTATTAACTTGAACCCCTATCCTCCGGGTTTCACCAGTTTCCTTACTTCGCAGGAAAGCCTTTCCCTCGCTAAAGAAAACATCATATCCCTTGTCTTCCAACATCGCCACGAAGATCAGATTCTTCTTCAATCCTGGAAGATGCATGACATCCTTCAAGATGAAAGGTTTGCCAGACTCCCTCTCAAAGGAAATGGTCTCGATACCAGTCGCACTGTATCTACCATCATTGCCCATCTCGATGTGCACTCCAAGATCCTTCTCATCCAAATCAGTAAACAAATCTTTGTCTCCGGTCATATGGAAAGATGCACCACTGTCAAGAAACCACACTGAACCCATCATACTTGAGACCAAGCATGCGATCAGCAAAAAATCCAGCTCAAACTGCGAGGCTAAGGCCTCTCCAGCTACAGATCCAGCAGCCTGCTTATTTTTCTTCTTCTGTGGACAATTAGTGGCGTAATGTCCTTGTTGGTGATAGTTAAAGCACTTCACCTTGGACATGTCCTGCTTCTTGCCTTTCACACTGAATTGAGAAGTATTCTTCTTGCTCTTCCCCTTCCTTGCTTTGGTAGCTAAAGCGCAATTTTCTTCATCTTCATTCTTCGATGAAGATCTGTCCCTGGTACTCCGCCTTAACTCCTCTTGCACAAGATCCAACCAAAGTCGCTCCCATCCCGGCAGTTTCTCCCAACCATTGACAGAGTCCTCATAGGAATTCCAACTCTTTGAAAGCCCAAGGAGAGCCAATCTCACCAAGTCCTCTTCATCTACAGTAACCCCCACACTTTCCAGCTCATCCCTACACTGGACGAACTTTGTGAGGTACTTGGGTATACTATCGCCTTTCTCCATTTTTATCTTCCTGAGTTTATCCTTAAGCGCCAACTTCCTCTGGTCACTCTTGCTTTGGAACAAGTCTGTCAAAGCTTTCCACATCAAGAATGGAGAAGATTTACCATGAAGGCTGGACACTATGTGATCCTTCACACCTTCCAACAGAATCCTTCGACATTTTTCTATCTTCTTTTGCCATGCGTCAAGTGCGGCAGCATCGCTAGAAGCAGGTTTGGAATTTCTGCATCTATGAACTCCTTCAACCCATTATCCTCCAACACTGCCTCCATTCTATCCTTCCATGCAATATAATTCTAGCTGCCCTCAAGGGCATACTCCAATCGCAATCTGTTGAAAGACATCTCAACTTCGACACCAAGAAAACATTGCTGCAAATTCGAATTCCACCAGCACAAAACTCAACCGCTTCAATGCTTTGTAATTGCTCCAATGATCAATATCGCTCTGATACCATGTAGAAAATATATAAATAATGCGTTATACATCCAATTTTCTCCTGATCACACACTATTTGACTTCATGCACAATACATAATCTCTTCTATTATTGATCATTACTTGCGGAAATAAAATCAATTGCATGCACACATTGAAACCATAAAAATTCACACATATGAACACAGTGTTTTAACGGAAAAGCTTGAAGCTAAAAACCCCAACTATCTGTATATAATATATGTCACAGAGATCATGTAACAATCCTCATACAAAGCTTCTCACAAGTTCTCAGTACAATACAATTGCTACACACTAATCAGGCCCGATCTAGCAAATCCATGCACCGATCTTTGCCACCTGCTAGCCTACCTCTACTGCGCAATCCCTGCTAAATATTGGCTCTGAATGAACTTGAATTGGTCCAGCCTTGCTCACGAAATCCTCATTGGCATCTCCAATCATTGGGTCTTGCAAATCATGCAACATTATAGTCACAACTGATAGTCAACCTGCTCTTTCACCTACCTCTCCACTGGTCTCCACTGAAACTGTCCATGCACTATAGTTAATTGATGTATTATTCAGTTGATTAATGAGTTAATAATTAGTGAATTAATTAATAATTGATTCACACCACTCTCACTAGTGTATCAATCAGTTAAACTAGATACAACTAGCTCAACTGTGTCTAACTGAGTTAAACTGAACACAACTCCACCAACTACCTCAATAACTCCACCAAACTCTGTCACATGAGTTCTAACTGAAGTCTCCATGTAATAGCTCCACTTAACCCTCAGGAATAGCGTAATTCCTTCTGTCAGCTCCTGTGCCACATCTGTGCACTTAACTGAAGTGCTCCAAGAGAATAAGATAATGTTTATAGTCCAAATATTATTAAGAGCTAATAATATTTGACATATCTATTTTTAGACCGGCAATCTAAAAATAGATTCCGCCCAATATGTCTAAAAATAGAAGTCCATCTATTTTTCCAACTTGACCAACCATCCACAAATAGCATCCTGCAACTCATAGAATATGATCGACATGTCTAAAAATAGACATAGTCTAAAAATAGACTTGCACCAAAAATAGCCTATGGGCCCACTTAGTGAAGGCGACTCTTTTTACTAAGATCATCATCTTGTTGCAATCTCAACACCCAGTACTTAGATTTGATTTATACTCAGTCAGGCACGCTCTATGAGAAAATTCCCAACACGTCGCAATCTAATTTTATTGTTCCTCCTCCATCTAAGGACTCTCATGCCAACGACGGTATGAACAATACTGCAAGCACACATCACTCTACTGCATCTGATCCTGCACCTTCTTCTGAAATTCATGTCGTGTCATCTGAAAAAGGAAAAAGTGACAAGCAACCCGAAAGTAAGAAAAAGGGGAAATATAAGAAAAAGAAAAATTCTACCCTGCATAAGTTATGTTTGATAAAAAAATTTGGGTTGGATCGGGGATCGGACCCCTGACCTTCCGCCTACCGCCCGCACCTCTTACCAGCTCTTCTACCTGATTGTTCTTAACCTTATAGAACCCCACTTCATTATAAAGAGTGCTCATCTAATGGTTGAGGGCTGGAGGGGGCCAGCCCCCTCCCATATGACCAATGCTGAAGACCAGGTGCTAAAGGCTTAACGACAAAATTATATAAAGGTGGATTAATTAACGTTAAGACGTGCGTTAAACATGTTTACCCACTAGATTAGCACCAATGGTGCTTGTCTTAAATCTGTGCTTATCCACCCGTTCAAAACCTGATTAATGTTAATTAAACCATGATTATCTTGGCGGAGGTTTAGAGAGTGTGCCAAAATTGGCGGATTTTCCAAATTTGGAGAATTAACTGGCAGTCTCTCCAATTTTAGTGGAGAAATAGTGGCAAAGTCAGTTTTGGTCATAACTCATTCAATTTTTGCCCAAATAGATCTCAGGAAGAGGCATTCTAGGCTAATTGGTATGCTGAGAACTCAATGAAGTAGGTTGCAGACGCAGAAAAGGTCATCTAGAGCTGTTTTAGTGCATTTGAATATTTTTGAAGGCTACAACCACCAGGTGTTGGGGCCATTTGTAGAGCATCCAGAGTCCAAATTCAGCAAAAAAGTAGTAATTTTTGGGAGAATATGATGTTTTAAACTCATTTGAATAGGTTCTAAGAGGATTTGAAACTTGTAACAACAATTTGAGCACAATTGAAGCTAATACAAAATCCCACACTATGAAGTTGGACCAAGGAGATGTAGCCTAGGAGGGGTGAACTCTTTTATCAAAATTCTATGTGTTAAGCTCTGTTATGTGTGTTTGTTGTGTTAAATATTTCTTTTGTTCAGTCGTTTAAAATAATGCTTCCTAAAGCTTATGACAAGCACATAATTTCACCAAGTACATGTATTTGACAATCACATGCTCATAAACAAACCTATGAAGAATAAGTAAAACTAATCAAAGAGTGATCTGGGTGGAATTGGTGGCCACCCATCTATTCCATTTGGACCCCCATCATCGGTTCTTTCAGTTTTGCACTTTCAACATATCTTACTATTTTTAGCAGCTTTTTGGGTCCTCAAATTTCAGAGCCGTTTTGGGGTACTAATGATCCAGGTGGATATTGGTGTCCACCCACCTATTCCATTTGAAATTCCACCATCATTTCTTTCATTTTTTCAGTTTCACCACAACTTACTATTTTTAGCAATTTTTCAGGTCCTAAAGTTCTAGAGCCATTTCGAGGCCCTAAACGTCGCTTTTTGGGAAAACTAGGAGCAACATGGGTCCATGGACTAATTTTTCTCATACCAAAAGTTTTACTCCTTGGATGGATCTTTCTAACGAGGTATGATACACGCCAAATGGAGATCGTATGCCAAAGTTACGTCCCCGGGAAGTTGAAACACCAATTTACCCAAACGGGGCCCATAGTTTTGGCATTTCATCTCCTACGGTTAGGTTTTTGGATGTTTAGGGTTTTTCATTGTTTCTCAACAATAAATAGTCCTTCAAGCCTCATTGTAACATAGCTTAGAGGCATGTAGACACCACATCTCTTCTCAGAGATAAGCTATCATCGCCCTAGCTAGTTTATTTCCATTTTGTCTATAAACATATTTCAGTTATTTGATATTAATGAAATGAAGTATTATTTCCACTGCATCTCTGTGTTTATGTCTATTTCTGTATTTTATTGTTTTCTTGCATAAATATGAATCAAAGAGAAATTTATATCTTATATGATACTAGCACAGCAATAACTAGCAATCATTTTCATATCTGTTGGTATCAGAGCACAAGGTCGCTTGCTTGTTCTACTTGAAGGGTTTTAATAGTTTCAAATTTTCTGATGCTTACAAGGTTGATATTGCAGAGAGGAGAAGGGAAGCTACTGATATCTAGTCCTGAAGTTAGGACAAGAAGGAAGAAGGCTGACAAGGCATCATCCTCACCCAAAGGACCACTCAAGGCAATGCTTGAAGCACCTCAAATTCCATCTCCAGCAGTTGAAATAGAAGAGGAAAAAATAGCACAAGAGGCTGAAGTGATTGAAGAGATACAAGCTGCAAATTTTAAGCTTGAATCCACAACCAAAATTTCAGGCTATGAAGAAACTCATGAACATTCTGAAGAAGAGGATGTCAAGAGGGAATTCAAAGAAATGCAAAGGATGGTGAAAGTTACGTATGAAGCTTTCATGGAAAAGGAAAATGGAGAAGGTTCAAAGCACCCTTATAGAGAAGGATCTTCAAACAACAAAAAGGAGGAAGATAGGAGCTCAAAAGGTAGTGGAGTAAAAGCACCTCCCTCTCCACCATCACCATCTTCATCATCTTCATCAGCATCTTCATCTTCCACATCCACTACAAAAACTCATACTCATACTCATTCCAAGATCCCAAAAGGAAAGACTTAATTACTCAAGTTAGACATCAATTTTGAACTTCCTACATACAATGGAGAAGTTAATGCTGAGAGACTAGACAATTGGATTTGTCAATTGGAAGTATACTGCAGAATTCAGAATCTACAAGAAGACAATATCGAATCCAATTGGCTTCATTAAGGCTAGAAGGAGCAGCACCGGTTTGGTGGGAGGCAAAGACACAAGAGGAAATGCAAATCCATGGTAAGATCCATTTCTTGGGTCGAATTCATTTCTTCCATTAAAAGACAATTTTATCCATTAGCCTATATGAAGAAAGCAATAATGAGTTGGAAAAACTTTAGACAACTCAAAGGCCAAAGTGTCCAAGAGTATACACAAGAGTTTAGGAAGAGGGCTTTATTACTTGGAACAGACTTAAATTCACAAGATACACCCTTGAAATATATAGGAGGTTTACATTGCTACTTAAAACACACTATCCTTATGTTTAACCCAAATAACTTAGATGAAGTATGTGTGCAAGCGACACATCTTGAAGCATGGGGTAAAAATATTACTGAAGAGGGTAGTAAGAAGAAGCCATTCAAGGGTAAGGGAAAAGAGAAGAGAGGGAAATGGAAGGGAAAGAAGAATGCAATTGTTAAAAATAAAGGGGAGAAATTTACATGCAAATTTTTTTCCAAAGAGGGGCATGATGAAGCCCACTATTGGAAACTACATCCTGAATTAAGGCCAAAGAAACCAAATAACAAAGGGAAACAAAAGATGACTGCCACTACACAAAAAGTTCTTGGATCCGATTCAGGAGATGAAACCAAGATAGTTGCCATGGTTAACAAAGGAAAAGAAGCTATAGCAAGTTCTAGTTCCTCAAACAGTCACAACAACACTCCGAATGAAGATACAAGGATAGAATTATTCCATGTTAGAGTAATTTCTAATCATACAAAGATTGATGCATTGTTTGATACGGGATCACAAGAAAACTTGATTTCAGAATAATTAGTCAAAAAACTAAACCTTGAAATTGTACCTCATCATAAGCCATACCCTTTGGGTTGGATAGTTAACAATGCCAATTTACATGGTACAAGGAAATGTATTTTCAGATTTGCTATTACTGCAAACTTTGTCGATGAAGTTGAGTTAGATGTGGTTCCACTTGACATTTCAGGGATTATCTTGGGTAGTCCATATTTGTATGATAGGAAACCGATCTTTTACCATCATGAGAACAAATATCATTTGATCAAATATGGAGTGGAGTATGTGAGAGCTCATCGCAAGAAACTGAATATTTCTCTAGTTAATGCAGGGCAAATCAAGAGGCTAGTAAATGCAACTAAAACTTTTGTGTTTCTCATGATCAAGAAAAAGGATGATGTTGACTATGAATCTTTTGATGGATGTGGTGAAAAATTAAAATCTGATTTGTTTGATGTGGTAAGTCAGCATGGCGATTTGTTTCAAGAACCAAAGGGGTTACCGCCCAAGAGGGGAATTCAGCATGAGATTCAGCTGTAGCAGGATGTTCCACTTACAAATATTGGTATGTATTGCATGTCAATTATGGAGAGTTTGTAAATCAAAAAGCAAATCCAAGATTTTTTGAATAAAGGTATCATACACCCATCTACTTCGCCATGTGGTTCACCAATAGTTTTGTTTCTAAAGAAGGATGGGACCTTGGCGCATGTGTATCGATTTCCATGCACTGAAAAAAATCATGGTAAAGAATCACTACCCACTCCCACGCATTGACAATTTGCTGGATCAGTTAAATCATGCAAATTATTTCACTAAGTTAGACTTGAGAAGTGGTTATCATCAAGTTAGAAGAGCTGAAGAAGACATTTGGAAAACTGCTTTCAAAACTAGACAAGGATTATATGAGTGGTTAGTTATGCCATTTTGCTTAACAAATGCACCACCTACTTTCATGAGAGTCATGAATGATGTACTTAGAATACTTCTAGATGACTTTGTCATTCTTTACTTAGATGACATACTCATATTTAGCAAATCAAGAGAAGAACATGTCATGCATGCGAACAAGGTACTTGATGTTTTGAGAAAAGAGAAATTGTTTCTTAAGATGTCAAAGTGAAAATTTGGTAAGACTTCATTGGTATATTTGGGACACATTGTTGGAGGAGGTGAATTGACGATTGATCCTTCCAAATTTGAGGTCATTTTGAATTGGCCCAAGCCCAACACAGGTACTGAGGTAAGAAGCCTTTTAGGGGCAGCACTGTATCGGAGGAAATTCATTGCTAATTTTTCTTCCGTTGCAGCTTCGTTACATGCATTGAAAAGTGTAAAGAAAGTATTCCATTGGGGAGATTTTCAGCAAAAAGCATTTGATGCTTTGAAGAAAAAGATAATTTCAGCACCGGTTCTAGCACTTCCAGATCTTAGACAACCATTTGAGATCCAAACAGATGCAAGTGATTATGATATGGGAGCAGTGCTCATGTAGCATGGTAAGCCTATCTCATTTCATTTTGAAATTTTTAATGGAGTTATGACTAAATATCCCACCTATGATAAATATTTATATGCATTGGTACAAAGTGTAAATAAATGGAAGCATTTCTTTATGGGAAAAGAGACCATTATCCATACTGACCATCAGCCATTGCAGTACTTACAATCACAATCAAAGTTGCAGCAATCAAGACATTTCAGGTGGATGGGTTTTCTACAACAATTTCACTTGGTTATCAGATACAAAAAAGGAATTTACAATATGGTAGCTGATATGCTCTCTAGGCCTATTGTAAATTCAGCTATTATTCTCAAGCACAATTCTATTATGCATGAAAGTTACATTGAACAGTATGTAAATGATAGTTATTTTCAAGATGTGTATGAGAGCTTGAGTAAAGGAAACCAAAGTGAAGAGTTAGATTATCATGTTCATAACAGTTTGTTGTGTCACTTGGACAAGTTATGTATTCCACAAGGAGAAAGAAACAATATCATAAGGGAGGCACACACATCATTGATTGCAGGACATTTCGATGTAGGAAAGACAGTAGCGTATCTCCAAATGTGTTATTGGCCACACATGAATGAAAGTGTTTCTCATTTTATTAGAGGATGGTCTTTACGTGCAACAAGTAAGCCTAGCAATAGGAAGCTTGGTTTTTACATACCACTTCTGGTTCCTTCTCATCCTTGGGAGAGAATCTCAATGGATTTTGTAGGAGGCCTTCCTATGTCAAGGAAAGGTCATGATTATTTGTATTTTGTGGTAGATAGGTTCAGTAAAATGTGTATTTTGATGGCATGTAAGAAAACTATTACAGTTGAACAAACTGTTAATCTTTTCTTTCAAAATGTATGGATCCATTTTGGTCTTCCTACTTCTATTGTAAGTGATCGAGATTCTCGACTTGTTGGGAATTTTTGGTCAAAATTATGGGACATGATGGACACAAAGTTGAAGAAAAGTACATAATTTCATCCACAAACATATGGTCAAACAGAGGTGGTAAATAGAATCGTTATTCATCTTCTAAGAGGCTATTGCAACAAGCATCCCAAGTTGTGGGATGAACAGTTACACTACATACAACATGCATACAATCGGGCAAAACATTCTTCCACGAATACATCGCCATTTGAGACATGTCTTGGGTACTTGCCAAGATCATCGTTGGACTTCATCTTTGAGAAAAATGTTGCTATATATAGGCATAGTGACATAGATAATGCAATAAAGTTCATTGAGCAAATTTAGTGGTACATCACACAGTTCAAGAGCAACTTGAAAAGAGTCAAAGTAGCTACAAGGCAAGGCATGAAAAACACTGGGTTGACCATAAATTCCAAGTTGGTGATGAATTTTGGTTGTACATAAGCAAGGAAATATTGCAAGGGGAAGGTAAAAACCTCAAACCAATCCGGTATGGTCCATTTAAAATTATGGAAAAGATTGGTACAAATGCATTCAAGCTAGATTTGCCTCCTTATATGAAAATTTATTTTGTCGTTAATGTTAAGAATTTGAGATTTTTTGAGCCTCCTTTGATTGATGATCAAGGAGAGCATGTTCAGCTGCCATCAATAGATTATTTCTCACCAGAATATCTTGATGAACTTCAGCAAGATCTCATACTTGACATAAGAATCAAAACTTCAAGAAGAGGGAATGTTGAATACCTTAGATTTGGAATCAAGGGTCAAAATCCTTCAAAGGCCAAATGGTTGGAGATTAGAAAAGTGAGGGAGTTGTACCCTCACTTGCTGAACAATTGATAGTATCTTTTGGGGTCCAAAAGGCTTCTAGAGGGGAGGAATGATCTAAGGCTCAAGTTTTAGCTAAAAATTGAAAGTTCTCCGAATTTCTTCGAACCTAAACGACCAGATAGAGTTTGTCATTAGGATTCTGGTGCAACTCGTTTCATCGAAATCAGAGTTCGTATGAGTGAGATATGGTATGGGGTTCATTTTCAAAAAAAAAAAAAAAAGGAGTAGAACAGGTATAGGGATGATGTGGCAGGTACAGTGAGCTTCACAGGGAATATCCTCTAGAAACAGCCAATGACACTGTGCCAAGTGGCACCACCAGATTTTTCAATGATGACTAGGAAGAGAAAAAAAAATTCCTAAGTCTAAGTTTGAAATTATTATCTTGGCATTTATTTTATATGGTGGAATTACAGCCAATGGGGAAGGGCCTCAAGGCATGCCACGTACCCCTCCCATGGCATACCATAGCATGGTAGGTTGGTTCTAAGGCTCAAATACATATATTATACATATATCAAATATTTTATTAACCTATGGTTTTGAATTATATGTATCAGAATTTAACTAAGTGTGGAGGTGATAACTGACAGGGTTAGAGAACCCTACAGTTGGAAAACCAAATAACCATGGTGGATCCTAGCTAACTTAAGTGGAGGAGCTAACTATCAGTTGGGGAAATGCTACATATAGTGGCATATTAAATCTGGCGGGGTCGGCTAAGTTATGTTTGACAAAAAATTTGGGTTGGATCGGGGATCGAACCCTTGACCTTCTGCCTACCGCCCATGCCTCTTAGCAGCTCTGCTACCTGATGGTTCTTAACCTTATAGAAGCCCACTTCATTATAAAGAGTGTGCATCTGATGTTTGGGGGTTGGAGGGGGCCAACCCCCTCCCATATGGCTAGTGTTGAAGACTGGGTGTTAAAGGCTTAACGACGGAATTATATAAAGGTGTATTAATTAATGTTAGGACATGGGTTAACCAAGTTTACCCACCAGATTAGCGCTAATGGCGCATGTCTTAAATCTATGCTTATATGCCCATTTAAAACCTGATTTATGTTAATTAAACCACAATTATCCTGGTGGAGGTTTAGAGAGCACGCAAAAACTGGCGGAGTTTCCAAATTTGGAAAATTCACTGGCAATCTCCCCAAGTTTAGTGGAGGAATAGTGGGAAAGTCAGTTTTGTTCCTAACTCATTCAATTTTCGCCCAAACAGAGCTCAGGAAGAGGCATTCTAGGCTAATTGGTATGTTGGGAACTCAATGAAGCAGGTTGCAGAGGTAGAAAATGTCATCTATAGGTGTTTTAGTGCCTTTGAATATTTTTCAAGGTGATGGCCACCAGGTGTTGGGTCCATTGCCAAAGCATCCAAAGTCCAAATTCAACAAAAAAATAGTCATTGTTGGGATATTATGATGTTTTAAACTCATTGGAATAGGTTCCAAGAGGATTTGAATCTTGTAACAACAATTTGAGCACACTTGAAGCTAATACAAAGGCCCACACTATGAAGTTGGACCAAGGAGATGTAAACTAGGAGGGGTGAACTCCTTTATCAAAATTCTATGTGTTAAGCTTTGTTATGTGTGTTTGTTGTGTTTAATATTGCTTCTGTTCAGCCATTTAAAATAATTCTTTCTAATCTTATGACAAACACATAATTTCACCAAGTACATGGATTTGGAAATCACATGCTCAGAAACAAACCTATGAAGAATAAGTAAAACTAATCAAAGAGAAATTTATATCTGATATGATACTAGCACAGAAATGACTAGCAACCATTTTCAACTCATTTACCAAGTGGGCCAAAGCGATGCCTACATTCAGCAACACAAGTAAAATAGCTACATTATTCTTTTCAATCATGTCATCTCATGGTTTGGTGTTCCATAGTCTATAGTCACATATCATGGCAAGGATTTTCGCAATCACATGATGAATGAGTTGACTGCCAAATTAGGACTATCACATGATAGTTCTGCTCCTTATTATCCACAATCAAATGGACAAGTTGAGGCTATTAACAAGATTCTTAATCGAATGCTTCAACGAATGATATGAGTTCATAAACGAAATTGGAATTTAATCTTGTACTCGACTTTGTGGACATACCAAACCTCGGTGAGAAACACGACCGGATTTACCCCTTTCAATTAGTGTATGGTCTGGAAGCTATCTTGCCTATCCAATGTGAAATATCGTCATTAAAACTCACAATTGAATTGTTACCTGATACCTCTTCTAAATAACTGCGTCTTTTTAACCTCATCCATCTTGATGAAACGCTTCGTGAAGCCCCATTGGCCAACAAAGCACATAAGAGACGTATAAAGGCGTAATATGACAAGCATGTCCAGCCTCGCATTTTCTCATAGGGTGACCTGGTCCTTCTTTATGATCAGGAAGCTGATGTAACAGGTACAGGGAAATTTGAGTCGTTATGGCATGGCCCCTATATTGTCAAAAGAGTTCTTGCTAAGGGTGCCTACGAGTTGGTATATTATGATGGAATTCCATTGGCACAACCCCGAAATGGGTTGTATCTGAAACGTTACTATGCTTAAACATGAGCATAGTAAACTGTTGTACTATATTGTATATAAGTTGTTGATTTGCATTTACTGTCTTAATTTGTATTTCTAGAGTTTTCTTGAAGTTAGTAATCCGCTTTACATTTCATCGCAGATGTCTGAATCTTTAGAACCATTCGTTGGGTATGTTGATGGTGCTAGTCGTAGTACACACAATCTATCCTCTGCAGCGTGGGCCATTTTTTCTCCGAACGATGAGTTAGCGATATTTCAAGGGATTTGTATCAGTCAATCTACAGAAAATATCGTTGAGTATATCGTGTTAATCGAACTTCTCTCTGATGCCATTTCATTTGCTACTAACTGCATCGTCATTATGTTAGACTCACAACTTGTGGTACTGCAACTTACTAATGTTTATACTGTCAGAAATCCAACATTGCATCATATGTTCCTAAGAGTTTTACTTTTGGAAAGACATTTTGATTTCATTTAATATCAACACATTTCCAGAAACTTGAACACATTAACTGATCTCTTAGATAATTATGTTAGAAACAGAAATTTGCAACACATGTAAAGACATATTTTCAATTCACATCACATAATTTAATAGGATTGCGCAATAAACATAGGACAACATTGAAAACAAATAGATAGATAGTTATAGGTTTTTACAAAATTTGTGCCCAAGACACATTGGTCATCTAACCTCAAAATGTATGCAAAATGTCAAAAGTAAACTAGTGATGCTTGTGATAACATGCTATTGATTTAGCTATCCTGTGCATTAACCGCATCCAACGGTTAGGAACGCCAATAGTATGGCGTTGCAATCTCATGGATAAATCTTCAATCCAGCAATCCGTAATCCCAAGATTCAACCCCTATATGTGTTTTTTTAGCTCAGCAAGAGTCTCAACCATATCCAAATCCTAAAGGGCTACTCTCCCGATAGCCCTCTCTGCTGGCTCATCTACTCTCTCCTCTAGCTGTCCCACTGGTCGAACTTGACCTACATCTGCATACATAAAAACTTTAGTTTATTCTTGGGAAAAATTAAAATACAAAAACATGTATAAACCTTAGAAAAATCAAAAAACATGGTCAAAGCACTCTTACCAATTGCACCCCATTGAGCTTCGTTTGGTAAAACTAAATCAGGATCTCCTCGAAAGTCTACGCCTGCATATGCATAATCATCGATGGTGACCAACTATCACCTGAACCAGGCGAAGAATGCAGTCGAGAACACAATGTTCAATTGACCAGCATGTCTAGCCATCATTTCTACACATCTCTACATACTTGGATCTCTAGGGCCAGATATACCCATTGTCACATGTTGGGGTTGCATCAATGGAATCCGCTCTAAGGCAAAAGAAATCAGGATCGAACCATAGTTGAAATTATTCTTCCTTCCTCTCTTTGCCTTGGTTAGCTGTTATTTCATCTAAAAGAGGACAACTTTAGCCTAGTTAAAAATTGTTGGTTTCAAGAACTCTAGTGCATATTGCATGTAAGAAATGTTTGCTACGTGTAGTGTAGCGGTACCAACAAGCTTTGCGATAGTAAATAAGATGGGCCTCAATGACAAGTCATGAACATTGTGGATGTTTATTTTCCCGTCCTTACTAGGTTTGGTCCCTAGATTGCAATACTGCAATATATAATATCTCATTGTCTCCCCTCCAGGAGCAGACCCTGAAAGAGAAATGGGTTGACCTCTCCTCGATAATCTTGTGAGAAAATAAATATCCTCCACTAATATTGGGACCACTTTGTCCCCAATGTGAAATTCTTGTATCACTGGATCCCATGAACGACACGGAACTCCAATAGTTCTATATGTTGCCTCATACTCGATAGTCTGAAGTACATTAGCAACCTGCAGTCTCTGAGGGCTCTTACCATACCCGCATCATTTAGGGAAATCATGTTATGTTCCTCATGTTCTCTTTACCTCCATGTAATTGTCATTTTGGTTCGACGAATACCTGAAACATAATCATAAGACTCATAAGGATCCATTTCATGCAAAAAAACTAGGCAAAATTAAGGCACACTGCAAGAAACAAAAATGGGAATTGTGCCCAATGTACCCCAGGTCAAGGGACAGTGCATTGCAAGTGCACCTGGCCTTCAATTCCAGTGCACTGCAACACACCTTTCAACATTCAAGGGTGTGTTGTCGTATGAGAAAAATAAATTTACCCAAGGAGCTTGAAACCCTAAAAAATTGCAATGAAGTGAAACATAAATGATACTAAATGAAAGAGAAGGTTCATAGCTCTAACCTGGATCAAACGGCAAGGAAAATTGTCCACAGAATCTGTCGCAATCAACTGTTGAAGTTTGGAGGCAAAAACTGGTTCAGAGCTCCAAAATCAAAATGGTAAAAACTCTTTTAATTAGTCATTTGATTCTTTCAAAATCATATTTAATGTTATGAATATGGTTTTTATTCATTTTTTGCCTTGAAACAAATATTTTTAATCTATTTGATGTTGTTATGAACAGGTTTTATAGTTGATATAGCAGATTAGTCGTGCATACTTATTTCAAGAATGATTTGACCACAAAGCATACTTTTATCCTTATTTTTCAAGCTTTGATAAAAATGAAAAATTAATTAAAGCGCACTTTTATCTCTTTTTCGAGCTTCGATAACAGCGAAAAAGGAACCCCTAGAGTCTTCTTTTGGCTCTTTTCAGACTCCGATAATGTGAAAAGATTTCTGAGAACTTGTCTTTTTGAGCTCGTAAAAGTAAATGAAATGACATCTACTCAGCACAAGTTTAACCCTTTTCTGGACTTAGATAGATTATTTATGAAAAAGGAAAACCTTAGTAAAACACGGCTAGGAGGTTCTTTGAGATATCATTTTACACTTTTTCTGATTTGAGCGACAAATTTACGAAAAAGGTCTCATGGAGTTTTCTTTTATCCTCTTTTTCAAACTTCCTAAACATGAAAAAGGACTGGGTTGTCACTGTCGTTAAGCTCGTTAAAACGTAAAATAGCGATAGGCTTGTTGATTTTGGCAAGAATTGAGTTTCATTTATCGCTAGACTTGAAAAATTATAAAATAGTGATGCATTCACCCGAAGATTTGAATTATAGATCAAGCATATGTTATCATCCTCAAGTTTGTCAAAAAATAAAAAGGCATTGGTCGACAAATGACCGAGGAAAATTTGGGAAAGCGAACAGAAAACTTTATGGTAGCAAGTCGCTCTTGAACATGACACTTTCACTCCATCATTGTGACTTTTGGGTTGGGTAATCTTCTTGACGGTTCATTCATACCTATGGTTCATCATACCTTCACTTCAGTTTTGGGTCAATGCTGCCAACTCATCTCAATGTCACCGATATGTTCAAGAGAAGTCATCTAGTGAATATTCATCCTTCTGCAATACTCATAAACGTTTATTTTCATTACAGTCATCCCTGAACATTGCTATATCAAGTCACATTTTTTCTCTGAAATTAGTAACTCTCGTTTCCCGATAAAGTGGCTTCCTATCAACATCAACTCATCATCCAGGAAGTTTACCTAGTGTTGACTGGATAAATCAATCTTGCAGACAAGATCGATCTCCCTAGTACCAAAAGGTAATCTAGCAACAAACAGCCAAATAAACCTATATTTCTCTAGACATATGCAATTTACAAAATAATACTATAAAGGTGTTAAGGTCTTACCGTAGATCCAATGCTTGTTCGAAGTAGTTTTCCCTCAGTCACTTGAAGGAGTTATCTTTATAGACCTGCAGTCACAAACAAGCAAACATTAAATAGCACCTATATAGTAAATATTATAAATCATGCCTATCATGGTGCTCAAGGAATCCATGAAATAAACAATTAATTAACAAATTATTGAGAAAAATGAATTCATTTGTATTAACTTTGAATAAATAAAACCTTACAACCTTAGCCTTGATGTTGAACAGGTCTTTCCGGGGTCCGAAGCAGGAATCTCCTCTACTCTGACAAGCCTTGCACTCTTCCAACCAAGACAGATAGAGGTACGTGATCTTTCCTCACAAAATCTCAGTTAAATGAGTCTGAATCCCAACAGCACTAAACCTCAAATAATTATAAAGCTTGAACTCCCCTTGAGGCTACCCAATGCTTCTTTTTATAGTGCAAAAGAGGAGGTTTCAGTTACAACTATGAAGGGATAGAATCCTCCTTCAAAGGGATAAGCTCCTCACATCAAGGGGTTAGCCCCTTAAGGTAAGGGATACATGAACCTCAAAAGAGTGGTTCTGCCACTGCAAGATTCCTTCCAGAGGCTTCTAGAATTTACTGAAAGTGAGATTTTTGAGTTTACTTGCGCCTTTTTAATATTTTACAGGGGTCCGCACCCTTAACACTGTTAGATGATCCAAAATAAATTTTATCATAGGTTATAATGTTTGAATAAAATAATTATTAATTTAAGATATTAAATTAATAATTATTATTCTAGAATATTTAATAAATCTTTGAGATATTTAGAAATAGAAATTTGTTATTAAAAATTAGGACTCTAGAAAAGAGTCGTTTCCTAGGCTTTAAGTTAGGAGTGAAGTTAGTAGAATGGTTAGAAGCTCATTTATTGTAAATGGACACTTGTTTATTTTCCAAGTGATCCATAACTAGATTAAGTTAGAACATAGAGCTTATAAATAGGTTAGTTTCCTATTTCATTGTGTAATGAGAGAATGTGAGAGTGTGAGTTTACGTGTGTAAACCCCTGTAATTTTCTATGTAATCTTTTTGCATGATCAATAAAGTTATGTGTCTGAGGACACTTCTACATTTACATGTGGTATCAGAGCCATGGTAATGTTGTGAGGAGGAGATTCCAGCTCTACCAAGTTGTGGAAAACTCAACTCCATTGAATCGATCAGCAAAAGATTGGTATGAAATTTGTCAAAAAATTTTATTGATTTTAGATTTGTAAATTCTAAATCATTTAAAAAAAAGAAAGGCAAATGCAGAATCTGTGTGAATTTTCTGTTTCAAATTATTGGGGCGACTTTGTTTATAAGAGTGTTGTTGCAATAAAATAAACAAAAAAAGGGGGAAAGCGTTGTTGACATAGCACATCTTCACTGAAGGAGAGAGCGCTGTTGACGTAGCATATTGCTGAAACGCATTGTTTGCCAATCTACACTGAAGAATTGTGTGAAGGAGCCATAGCATTAAAATGCTGAAGGAGCCATTTAAGTTATGAAACGCTGAAGGAGCCATAGCATTTTAACGAATTTAATTTGTTTAAAGAGTTTGCAATGGCTGGAAAGACAGAAACTGGCGTAGCCATTTGGCCCATCCAAAATTCATACTTTCGATTATGATTAATGTTTAATTTGGCATAGAATTTAAAATAATTGATGAAATCGTTAAATTGAAGCTGCGTCCTTGAATATTTAACATTCAACAATGAACCAGCATTAAGAAACAGCGTCTGCAACTGTCTACTCTGCCAGGGCGGATGAGACAGTGGTCTTTGGATCAAATATACGTAGAAAAGCTCAAGAATCTTGCCACCAAATTGCCAGATGAATGCCAGGCCGAATTTGAGAAAAATGTGGAAGCAGCACAGTGTTCGATTGAATGAATTGAAGCGGCGCATAGCGTCATATTTGAATGAATTTAAAGCAGCCTTCGATTGCTTTAACGCAGCATTCGATTGCATTAAAACATTGAATCACGGCATTCAGGCCTTCTTTTCCCAGAAATGGCAACGCCATTGATTGTAGGAGTAGCATTGAATGTTTTTTATTTTTGTTGTTTTTTAACGTTCAAACCAGCATCTTAACCAGTCAAACGAGCGTTTTAACCAGTCAAACCAATGTTCAAACCAGTGTTTTAACCAGTCAGATTACTTCTTCAGCGTTAAGTCAGCGTTTGCAGTGTTTGCAGTGTTTTGCCACATCAGCGTTCAAGTTGAATATTGAAAGCCCAAGCTCAAGACCGGAAAATGCTTGAATGCCAGATTTGAAGAAGTAAAAATTCATCATTTGATATTGTGTGTCTTTTTAAAGATAAATCTGAAAAATATTCGCTGGAGAAATAAAGTATATTTTTTATGCAATGTTTTTTGTAATTTTTTTATTTGGAGAAAAGTCAATATTTTTTGGTAATGGAGTGATAAGACATATTTTTTATGTAATATTTTGTAATTGGAGTAATAAGGGTATTGTAATTTTTTTTGGAGTAATAAGGAGATTTTTGCCTTGTAATTTGTTTCTGGGTTGATATTGTAACTCAAAGTAATTTTATTTTGAGGGGGGTAATTTTTTTTTATCAGATTGTGCAAAAGCACTATTGTAAAAGTCAAATTTTGAAAGTTACCTTGTAAATATTTGAGAAATTGACTAAAGCCAAGTGCAAAGCTCAGTCAATTTTGTCCTGTTTCAACGACTATTCGAGGGTCAAGGCCAAGCCCCGATAGTTCATTTTTTTGCGTCGTGTGTTGCTGTTGTGTTGCGCATCTTGATATTTTTTGGAGCTTGATTCGTGGTGTGAAGTCTTAACACTACAATGTCTAAGTTGATTAATTTCTTTTCTGATTCCGACAAACTTGAAGGCTCAAAATCTTACAAAACATGGAAATGCCTCATCGAAAGCACTCTTGTTTATAATGAACTATGGCATGATATATGTGATGGAGATGTAAAGCCAAATAAACCTACAGATGTAGCTGCACTAGCAAAATGGGAAGTTAAAAATGCCAAGGCATTAGCTCTCATTAAATAGTCTGTCAATGATGAAATGTATGTCCATATCGAAAATGCTAAAGATGCTTGGTCTGATTTGAGAACTTTTAAAGAGTTGTTTGATACTCAGCCTCAATCAAAAAGAGTTGACCTACAATTAAAATTGTTGCATCAAAAATTGACTGAAGAAGGAGATATTCTTGAATACATCTCCAGACTTAAGAATATTAAGCAGGAAATTGTTAATGTTGGTTTTCAAGCAGTTGATGATAGTTTTATGGTCACAATTTTAATTGCTGGGCTTCCTTCTTCCTACACACATTTTTTGGAAACTCTACAGCTAACTGGAAAGTTAGAAAAGCCAAATTTTGATGAGCTCTGCGAAATGTTGACTCAACATGATAAAACTTTTGGGAAGAAAAGGAAAGTTGGTGAAGATGTTTTTCTCACTGAAGCCAGTACTAGCAACTCCTCAGCTGAAAATTCCAGAAACAAAGGAAAAGGTAATCAAAATCAAGCAGCACAAGGTCGTGGTCACAATCAACACAAAGGAAACAACTCCAACAGTGGATCCAATTCAGGCAGAAACAATTCTCAAGGCAGAGGTAGCAATCAAAACAAAGGCATGGGACATAATCCAGGAAGAGGAAAATCTCAAAACAGAGGACAAAGCAGAGGTCGAGGACAGTCTCAAGGTAGAGGACAGTCTCAAGGAAGAGGCACCGATTTGAATCAAATTGTTTGCAGGCGATGAAACAGAGTTGGTCACTGTGCTTCAGATTGTCGCACATTTATCAATAAAATTTCTAAGTTTCAACAGCCTTCAACACAATTTGCAAATGATCAAGATCAAGATGATAATGACTCAAAATATGTCTTCACTTCTTCACCAGCATTCCAACTTTCCTCCTATATTAAGAGTGATTATGAAGATGCTTGGATTTTGGATTTAGGAGCAACTCAGCACATGACCTGTAGACGAGATTTCTTTTGGAATTTTCAAGAGTGCCATCTTAATTCCATATTTCTAGCAGATGATACAAAACATATGCCTTATGGAAAAAGTGCAGTCAAAGTTTTTCTCCCTGACATTGGAGAAAAATTGATTTCCAATGTGTGGTATGTACCCACCTTTAAGAAAAATTTGTTGTATTTGGTCATGATTCGACAAGCAGGACATCAAATAATTATGGAAGATGGCTTAGTTAAGATTAATTCAGTCAAACAAAACTTCCAAACAGTGATGACAAGATATGAAGACGGAAAACTGTTAAGGATGAAAGGGACAGTTATTCCAAGGCATTATGATTTTGCAGGGGCAGTTACTACAGGAATTTCACCTATAAGATTATGGAATGTAAGATATGGACATTTTAATTTTGACAATCTTTCTCAATTGCAGAAACAAGGGATGGTTAAAGGACTTCCAACTTTCAACAAGGAAAATGCAAAATGTGAAGCCTGCATTTATGGCAAACAGAGTCAAGAAAGTTTTCCAACAAGTCTATGGCGCGCAAACAAGCTGCTGCAACTAGTTCACAGTGATGTGTGTGGTCAACTACAAACTTCATTAGGTGGTTGCAAATATTTCTTGCTCTTTATTGATGATTTCAGGAGAATGACATGGGTTTACTTCTTGAAAAACAAGACAGAAGCATTTGAGAAATTTAAAATTTTTCGACAACTTGTTGAAAATGAGGTCAAAGAAAAGATAGGTACTCTCAGGACAGATAATGGGGGAGAATTCAATTCAAATGAATTCAAAACTTATTGCAGTGAAAATGACATCAAGAGGCATCTTACAAATGTTTACACTCCACAGCAAAATGGAGTCGTAGAAAGGATGAATCGCACATTGTTAGGCATGGAAAGATCCATGTTAACTTTCAAAGGGTTAAGTCCAACATATTGGGCAGAAGCAATCCATACAACTGTCTATCTAAGAAACAGATCTCCAACTGCTTCTTTAGAAGGAATCACCCCTTATGAAGCTCAGTTTGGTTTCAAACCTAAAGTTAAACATATTCTAGTTTTTGAATCCATCTGTTATGCCTTAGTTCCCAAAGAAAAGAGAACTAAGCTTGATTCAAGAAGTTTGAAATGCACCATGATTGGCTATTCAGATGAAAAGAAAGGGTATCGTCTTTTGACAAATGGAAAATTTATTGTGAGCAGGGATGTCATTTTTGATGAAACAGAGAGTATGAGTGCTGAAGAAATCGAAAGTCTTCTTCACAAGTTAGAAACTAAGGGCAGTAAAAGGAAAGGAAATATGCAAAGTAAACCAACTTCACCAAATTGGTATGAACTTGATTTTCCTTCCTCTGAAGATAAGTCATCCAGTCCATCTTCTTCCACAAAATCATCTGGATTTTCTAGTAGTTCATCAGCATCTCCAAGCAGCAGCAGTTCTTTTGATAGTGATTCTCTAGATTCACCACCTGAACGACGAACATCAGTTTACATTAATCCCCTTTACAGTGATGGGGACTTCTCAGATTCTCAAACAAGTGAGCAACAAATTCCAAAATGGGCAGTTCAACTATTGAAAGATGTAAAGCCTGATGAACAAAATAAAACAGGAACAAGACAGAAACATGGAAGTGAAGCAACTTTCGCCTTGCTAGCACATGCTTTTACTGAACCTTCCACATACAAAGAAGCAATCAAACATAAAGAATGGCAACAAGCCATGATTTATGAATATAGAGCAGTAATTGATAACCACACTTGGAAACCAGTTGATTGTCCTCCAAATGTTAAACTTATAGGATGCAAATGGGTTTACAGAGTTAAGTACAATCAAAATGGAAAACTTGACAAGTATAAATCAAGACTTGTCGCTAAAGGTTTTGCGCAGCAGGAAGGCATTGATTATGAGGAAACTTTTGCATTTACAGCTAAATGGGACACCATCAGATTAACACTTGCATTGGCTGCTCAGAAAGGGTGGAAAGTTCATCAAATGGATGTCAAAAGCGCTTTTCTCAACGGGGACTTACAAGAAGATGTATACATGACACAACCACCAGGGTTTGAAGTTGAAGGGCAAGAACATAAAGTCTACAAATTAATCAAGGCTTTATATGGATTAAAACAAGCTCCCCGTGCTTGGTATGCAAAAATGGATGAATACCTTCGCAAAGTTGGTTTTCATCACAATAAATCTGATGATACTTTGTATGTGCGCCAACAGGGAAAATATCTGGTCATTCTCATTATGTATGTCGATGATTTGATCATCACAGGTAACAATGATGATCACATTGAACAGGTGAAAAAGGAGTTACATGCAGGTTTTAAGATGACAAATTTGGGACTACTTCACTACTATCTTGGAGTTGAAGTATTCCAACGTCCACATCAGATCTTCATTTCCCAGAGTAAATATGCAGTAGAAATTCTTCAGCGATTTGGAATGCAGGATTGTAAGCCTGTCCTTACCCCTATGGAACAAAACTTAAAACTTTCAAAATTTGAAGGGGGGGGAAAGGTGGACAGCACTACTTATAGACAGTTGATTGGCAGCTTGATTTATTTGACAACCACTCGTCCTGATCTATCTTAGGCAGTCAATATTCTTTCACGTTTTATGCAGGAACCACTAGACAACCACTGTAATGCAGCCAAAATAGTTCTTCGATATATCCAAGGAACAAAATATTTTAGTCTTCTTTACAAAAAGACTAAAAATTTTGTACTTGGTGGATTTTCAGATGCCGACTTTGCTGGCAGTATTGATGACAGGGCATCAACCTCAGGTTACTTAATGAACATGGGGTCAGCTGCAGTTTCCTGGAGTTGCAAGAAGCAAACTACAGTGGCCACTTCTTCAGCAGAAGCAGAGTACATTTCAGCATGGGAAGCAACATGTGAGATTGTTTGGTTACGTCGAGTTTTACAGGACTTGGGAATTCCTCCAGCAGAAGCTACTTCATTATTCATCGACAATCAATCAACAATAAAGCTTTCCAAGAATCCAGTTTTCCATTCAAAGACAAAGCATGTGGAAACCAAGTATCATCATATCAGATCTCTCATTGCAAAGGACGTCATCAAGCCAGTGTTTTTCCCTTCAGAAGATCAGACCTCCGACATTTTCACAAAACCTCTTGGCAGAATAAAGTTTACTAAGTTCAGGGATGAACTTGGTATCTGTTGTAATGTATCTTTGGATCATAGGGGGGAATGTTAGATGATCCAAAATAAATTTTATCATAGGTTATAGTGTTTGAATAAAATAATTATTAATTTACGATATTAAATTAATAATTATTCTAGAATATTTAATAAATTTGTGAGATACTTAGAAATAGAAATTTGTTATTTAAAATAGGACTCTAGAAAAGAGTTGTTTCCTAGGCTCTAAGTTAGGAGTGAAGTTAGTAGATTGGTTAGAAGCTCATTTATTGTAAATGGACACTTGTTTATTTTCCAAGTGATCCATAACTAGATTAAGTTAGAACATAGAGCTTATAAATAGGTTAGTTTCCTATTTCATTGTGTAATGAGAGAATGTGAGAGTGTGAGTTTACGTGTGTAAACTCCTGTAATTTGCTATGTAATCTTTTTGCATGATCAATAAAGTTATGTGTCTGAGGACACTTCTGCATTTACAAACACATAAAAAATGCGTTCAGGTACGCAGGAGTCATGAACATTAGGTGCGGGACCGTAGGCAAGACAAAGAGAAAGTGCGATACCAGAGTTAAAGAGATTTTTGAGAACTTTTCTCTTATTTTTAAGGATTGACATGAGTAACTGATGTATTATACTTGCAAAGGAGGAAGTATGAGTGATAATGAGCTCATACAGATAGCAGAATGTCAAGATGACAATTTTCAGTGTAACAGATTGCCCCCTAAAGTGTAAAGTCTGGAATAGATGAAGATGAAGTCTGCCATATATGAAGAGTGCATTACTTTATCATTTCAAGGATCATCTTGTGGACACCCCAGTCAGAACCTGTAAAAACATTCAATGCAAAATATATATATGTGAACATATCATCACTGAGGTAGGCATTCCCATACTCAGATCAAAACTAACTAGAAAACTGATTTAAAATGTTTTGATACAGGAATGATTTTCAATACATCAACAGTATAGACATGTGTAGACACAGTATGGACGTAGCCATCTGTTTATGAATAGTCCATAGTATAAATGAATAACAAAATTCCTCGCAGCCTGGATGGTAGTAACTAGATCCAGGGTCTTGATTTCTATTTCTCAAACCAGTATGATTCTATCCATGTGAATAAATGTGTCGAAGTCGAACATGGTAGAAACCACTTGATTACAAGTCAATGATGTAGATTATTAACAAGTGTGAGAGTAACCATCAGTAATGTGAATGGCCCTCAAAGTACTCAGTACAATCCATGAAATTTGAATGAATGAGCTGAAGTCGAACATGTCACGGAATCATTCGATCGAAGGTCAATGATGCAACCTGTCTTCAAAGGCGAGAAACCTGCCATTGAGGCATGCAAATTTCAAGGTACTGATGATTTCTAGATCAACTTCCTAGATAATGAGTTGTTGTCGATAGGAAGTGATCCGTTGTAGGCAAGCTCACAACACGAAATCATAGATCAAGTTTTGAAGAAATATATCGGCAAAGACTGACTCAGGGATGGTCAAAATGGATGACAGATATTTTGCAGATGAATGGTTTGTTTGAACTGTCCTCTTGAACACATAACAACACTGCAGATGGTTTGGTGACAATTGACCCAAAGCTAATACCCAGAAACTGGCTGAAGACTTTCAATATGGTTGGATTAACTGTTAGGTAGAGGATTTCCCAACCCAGGTGAACAAAAGTGTCATGTTCAAGAGTGGTTAATGGCTTTTAAAATAATCAAAATACAACAAACATGTTCATTTTTCTCTCTTTTCCCCCACCATTTCTGGCAAGTACCTCTTTATTTTTGGCAAGCTTGAGGAGGATAACATTTGCTTGCTTATAAGCTCATCCTTTGGATGATTCCAACTTAGTTTAAGATTCGAACCCTAAGAAGGAGTGGTCCGTTCCTGTTTTGAAATTGAATAGGTCCTTTACTATTAAATTTTAACGAGTCCAGTATAGGAGAAACTCGGTGTTTTTTCAATTTTAGAGTCAGAAGAAAAAAACTTAAGAAGACTCCATGGGCGTACTTTTTCGTAAATTTAGTCTCTCAAGCCCAAAAAAGGATAAAATAATGCAGGAGAGAACTCTGTTGACCGTAATTAGTCAACGTATACCTTTTTCATAAATAGTCCATTTCAGTCCGTAAAAGGGGTAAACTTATACTGAGAGGACGATTATTCATTTATTTTAACGAGTTTGAATAATCAAGTGCTCGACAATCTTTTCAATTTTCGAGAGTCTGAAAAGAGCTTGAAAGAGGACTCCAAATTTTCGCTTTTTCGTAAATTTTTGAAAGAGTCCGAAAAAGTGATAAAAGTATGCTCTTTATTGAAAAATGATCAATTTTCCCGAAAAATCCAATTTTCTGCACAAAAACTCAAAACATTACACATACCTGTTTAAGATAAAATAAAAATGCTTTCAAAAATTACCTTTTTAAAGTGAAAAATAAACAAATTAAAAATTCATTTATTCAAAAAAACTTATAAAAAGGGCTTTTCTAACTTCATTTTTACCATTTGAGTTCAGAGTGAAAAGTGAGAGCTTTTGGGTAAAAATGTTCCTGCGAAGATTCTGGAAAATCCGTCCAGCGAAATCAAGAACCATCAGCTCTAGGTAATCCACGACCTCCTTATCTTGCATTTCATCCATTTACATTTCGTTTTTAGGTTTCAGATTTCTTTTTTTAAGGAAAAATAGGTTGAAAAAATCGCCCGAGGGGGTTCGCAGGTGCAACGCGCCAACCCTGCGGACCCCGAATTTTTTCTACATAGAAAAAAGTCCTAGGTATGCACCTGTTTCACAGCGCCCGTGCGTACCTACGCACTGTGTATGAAAATAGGGTGCAAACCCGACACAATGAAATTTCAAACACATTTTTCTCAATTTCCACCCAAAATTTTTCAAAAAATCTTGTTCTAATATGTCTTTTTATGCATTGTAGGACATTCAAGATGCTTGTTTGGAGAGAATGCGAGCATGAAGACGTAGATGACACCGCAATGAATCATTTGCCTACAATGCAGGCATTGAGAGCATGTGGTTTGTATAAATTATGGGCAATTCGGGGCATGAGGGAATAGGTAGACCTCCTGACGTGGCTGGTGAATAGATGGAATGTACAGGACCAGTGTTTTGTTATTGGCGGCCACCAGCTCGAAATTGAGCTGGAGGATATCTATTTTTTGACTGGTTTGTCTAAGAGGGGTGAACAAATTTCTCTGTTTAGGACTAGGCCAGGTGGCTAGTCTGTCGCTAGTCTTCAACTAGAGTTCTGTGATGATCGGGCAGACCCTCGAGACAAACGGATTGACATAAAAAATATCATCCATCCCGAACTTAAATTTATTGCATTTACTGTCACCAGACTGTGTGGGAGCGCAGCGTTGCATGTGGCTACCGGTTCCCAAATGCGCATTGCTGTAGACTGTTTTCGAGGCACCATTTTCAACTGGTGCAAAGCTGTGTTGGCCACTGTAAAAGGACAACTAACCAGAGCAAAGAATGGAAAGCTAAAAAACTTTGGATATGGATCCATTTTAGTCACCTTTGTTCTAGAGAGGATCCCCATGTTAGCTCCGCAAAACATTCCTGTGTATGTTGGTCGACCTCGAGAACCTAGGATGGTTTGTTGGGTTGCTTTGATGGCCCATCATGCTGAGCGCATCGAGGTTGTTCGATTTTTGTCTTCATATTTTCGTTGGCTGGAACGCCAACTTTTTGTTATAGAGGACTTTCCATACGCTGGGATAGATTTCTGCAGCGACCGAGAGATGGCTCTCCCAGCAAGAAAACAGTGGGATGAATCAGGTAAAAATCATTTTCAACAATTTTTAAGTTCTATATATATATATATATTTTAATCGTCCCAAAACTAATAATCAAAAGTTTAAAATGCAGATGTGGGCCCACGGCGACCAGCCAAACTCCAGCCTTATGAGAGGAGGCATCTAGTTGCAGCCACACCAGCCCCAGAGGGCCAATCAGCAGAGATCCTGTCTGATTTGGAGCATCACCTAGAGCGCCTGACTCTAGACATTCCAGAGACTGACATAGATGATATTCCGCTCAGATTATAGAGATATGTGATTGGTGTCCCAGGACCTTTTAGGAGGTTCCTGTGTAGGGTGGCCCAGGCAGTGGTCTTTTATCATGATCATCATCAAGGATAGGATGATCGTTTTGTAGACTCATAACATTTTTGACCTTTTTTACTATCATTTTTGCCGATCATAAGGTGTTTTTCAACCTGTGATCGAAGACGATGTATATATTTTGAAACAAACTTCTATACTATGATATATCATTATTACCGGCTATCTGTGTACATGTTATTGAATGTTGTTTAATTTAATTCTCTGATTATTGCAAATGTCTATTTATCATACTAGAAGCAACTGCATCTGCTAATGTATTTAAATGTCTTGGAATATGCTGATATTCAATGTAATCAAATTCACGTTCCAAGAGACGAACTCTCAAAAATAACCGTAATAACACTGGATTTCTAATGGCATAAACCCTGTTAAGCTGTAATACAACAAGTTCAGAATCCAACCTAACAATCAAACTCCGAATCCCAAACGATATGGATTCAGATAATAACTCAATCACTGCACTATACTCTGCAATGTTATTTGTTGTTTGACCGAGGCTTACCCCATGCATGGATACTAATTCGTCAAAGGGTGAATAGATAACCCAAGCTACGGAAGAAATGTTTCGTGTACTATGACAAGCACCATAAGCAAAACCAATGTAGGTTTGAAGAGACGTTGACATATGAAATATCAAGAGTAAAACTCAGATAAGCAGGAATAGAGATAAAAACACACTCTAAACTAGGCACTCTTTTCTAATCTAAGACACACCAACAGTAAAGAATCTAATCTAATTAAAAATCTCCACACCAAGTTTAAGCATAATATCTCTTCAGATAAATCCCATTTCTAGGTTTATCTAAAGGGACACCATCGAAATCTATCAGCTCATAGGCCCCTTTTGCCAGCTTTCACTTAACAATGCAAGGACCATGCCACATAGGCACAAATTTTCTAGCCCCTAGCTTATCGTTGGCTTGATCGTACACTAAAACTAGGTTCCTTCTAAAAAATTACGAGGTGTAACATTTCTATCGTACTGAGCCTTTATTCGTTTGACATGAGCCTCGTTTGCTAATGCAGCATTTCGTCGATTCTCATCTAGCTAAGCCAAGTACAAAAAATGCTTCTCCTCTTCAGACGTAGCTAGGAGTAATTCTATGGCTAATTTCAATGACAAAATTTCGCATTCAATAGGCAACACAGCTTCCAAACCGTAAACCAGTTGAAAGGGAGTGAAACCAGTTGATGTTTTTACCGAGGTCTGATATGCCCAAAGTTCTGAAAATAACATGGAATGCCAATTCAACTTATGAATACCAATGATTCATTTGATCATAGTGACTAAAACTTCATTGATAGCTTCAACCAGACCATTAGCCTGTGGGTAATATGGAGTAGAACTATCGTGGCGCAGGCCAAGTTGATCTGTCAGTTCAGTCATCATGATATTTCTAAAATGACTTCCATGATCTGTAATTATGGCTTGAGTAACACCGAATCTAGCAATTATATGATTGAACACGAAAGTTGCAGCAGTCTTGCCATCTGCCAAAAATTTAGGCATTGCCTCAGCCCACTTAGTAAAATAATCTACCGCTAGGATAATATACGCATGCCCCCTGGCTGAGTGAGGGTTACATGTAATAAAGTCAATACCCCACTTTGTGAAAAGACTGACAGCAATTATAGGGTGAAGAGGAGCGGGTGATGCACGCATTTTACGATCAAAGACCTGACAATTGTGGCCTTTCTGGACTGCATAGATACAATCTTTGAATAATGATGGCCAGAAATAACCAGATTTCGACTAAGATAGTAAATCACATGTTCATTGTTGAATTCATCTTCTTGAACTAAAACCATTCCAATGGTGGAATGAGAGGCGACGAGGTACAAAAAATAGTCCTGGTTGTAATTGGGAGGATGCAGTAACAGTGCATGGGTCAATGCATGTTTGAGTGCATCAAAAGATCGATTAGCATTCTCATCCCAAAAGAATGGAACGTTCTATTTTAACAACCTGGTAAAACCCTTTGTTAACTCGGCGTAGTTAGGAATGAAACGACGTAAAAAGTTTGCTTTCCCCTACAAACTTTGGAGTTGGCGCAGAGTCAAAGGAGGAGGTAGATTGACAATAGCTTCGACCTTCGATGGATCAACATGAATGCCTGCTTTCGAAACATTAAATCCCAGTAAGCGACCTGATTCTACACAGAAAACACATTTGTGTGGATTCAACCTAATTCGATAATGCCTATATGTCATAAAGAAAGCTCGTAAATGAGTGAGATGGTCGGCCCTACATGATGAATGAGCAGGTAAATCATCGAGATAAGGGTGCACAATGTGCTTAATGTCATGAAATGCATAAGACATAGCCCTTTGAAAATTTTCCCCAGCATTCTTCAATCCAAAGGTAGTTTGCAATAAGAAAATGTCCCCCATGGACAAATGAAATTTGTTTTTGGCTGATCAGCAGGGAGTATGTTTATTTGATTGTAACCGAAAAAACCATCCATAAAGGAAAACATTTCACTGCCAGCACAATCATCAATTATTTGATCGATATAGGGGGTTGGATAATTGTCTTTAGGACAAGCTCGATTAATATCCCTATAGTCGATACATACTCTTATCGTTCCTTGTTTTTTGTTAATAGGAACAATATTCAATACCCAATCGGTTAAAGGAATTGGATAAATGAAACCTGCACGAAGTAATTTTTCAACTTCGGCTTTGATAGCAACAGCTTTTCTCAGATGTATCTGACGTAAACGTTGATGGACAGGTTTGGCATCCGGGTAAGTCTTGATTTCATGTACAACAATTGACGGATCGATTCCTGGAATTTATTTATATGACCAGGCAAACACATCACGGAATTCTTGAAATAGGGCTTTATAAGATTGGAGTTCATCGTCCGTACAGCAAGCACCTATATGAATGTTTTCAATTATTCCTGGCTTAACTAAAATGTCAATTGGAATCATTCGAGATATATTTTCCAAATTTAACTCAGAATTAGGATTTTGCAATGGATTATGTGGTTCTTTGACATATTCAGCCGTAAAAATAGAAGAGAAATCATTTTCAAAATGATCTAGCTCAGGTAAAAATGAAGATCGATGATGTAGATCTTCCCATGGTAAATCGTCAACAGACAAAAGTTCACGAATCTGCTCATCAGTATGAACAAGATCGGGAAATTTCATTGTGGCTGAGCTAGATATTGAAATTGATTCCTCATGGATCACATTCATTGGATCAGTTTCGGTTGAAGAAGGATCGGAAAGCGACTATACAGCCCGATATGCAATTTCAAAGGGACTCAAAGGCATCGCGCCATCAAATGAATCCAACTCGGAATTGGAAGGTACGATCCAAGGATCATCAAAAGTAATAGTATTCGATGAAATCATATGAATATTTGCAATAGGAGGTGATACGTTAGGAGGAAAAAAGGAAAAAGTTCCTAGTAAACCAGAATCTTTAATCAAACCTACCCCAACATCCTTGTAAGGGATAGTTGTTTTACCGACGTGCTGGATAGTTTCTGTAGAGGTTGGATCGGATGAGAAATAAGTCAACTGGTCTATTGTAACGATCTTTCCTTGATGTGGAAACTTGATAAGCCGAAAGACCGATGAAACAACAGCAGTCATAGCATAAGACCAACTATGACCTAGGAGAAGGTTGTAATCTAGAGGGGCATCAACCACTTCCACATCTAGATTTACGATTTTTCCTTCAACCCCTATAGGTAAATCTTGCAAAATACCGAAAGGATGGAACCCTCGGCCATCAAAAGCCTTTAGAATTTTCGGAGACTGATTGAGTGTAGGAGAACCAAGCATTTTCCAACACTAGATTGACATAATACACGTAGAATCCCCTTCATCAATCACATTTCGAAAGACCGGTCTGTTTTTTACTAATACTGGAATCTGGAAAGCCATTTTATGAGGTAGGTGAGGTGTACTATTCTATAAATCGAAGATTATTAGGTTTGAATCCTGAATATCGATAGCTCCTATGGTAGACAAAAGTAATTTACGTTGTGCTGGGCACGATTGCAGCACTTCCAAAGCTGACATTGTTGAAGGGGAAATAGCTAAGTCCTCAACAATGTTGTAATTCTGAGCAGCTCTCGCATGTGGATTGAAAGCTAATTTACGAAGTACACCTTTAGCAAGCGGTTTGATTACTAAGTCTGGATTTGGTTTCTTGATCTGTAGTGGATCAGAAACAGGAGGAGGTGTAGTTGATGTGTTTGCATTAGAAGATTATGCTTCTTTACCACCAACAATACTTTTACTACCATAATCTTGTGATTGCATCGCAATCCTGACATGAGACATCATCATAACAGGTTCTTCTGAGGCGTTTGAGGTGGAACCAATCATCTTAATATCTTGAGTGGGAAAAGGATCCTTCAAGACAGCAAGCTATTGAGAACCTTTAACGAATTTTGAAACCTCCGCTCGATGTGAGCATTCTTCAGTAAAATGATCCTCGTCGCAAATGAAACAAGGAAAACGAGGCGTGCGTTTTTCATCATTAGATTCAGTTTTATCTGTTTTATCTTTTGAATTCTATTTTTTTTAATTCTTCCCCTTCTTTTTACCGCCAGATTTAGATTTGGCCATAGATGTCTCTACGACATGAATGTCGGCAGAAATTTCAGCAGAAGACTCTCCTTTCGGGGAATCGGGTAAAGTTATTATAGGAGAAGAATTATTTGAAGATTTCTTCTTGCTTTCAGTATTAACTGAACCAATCATACCATCAGCGGCATGAGACCCTGAAGGAGCTGTAGTTATTTGACCTTGTTTTGGAAGATCGGGGATTTTTTCATGTAAAGTACCTGACTGTGTATAGACGAGGTCAAGGTACTAAGCTTGAGCAATGACTTGCTCCTCAGTAAAAACTCCTGCCTTAGCTACATCTTCAGTTATTTTGGGTAATAATGATTTAAAAAACCATTTCGCCAAAATTTGATCCGGAATGAAAACTTTCACTAAACGCCTTCTACGTCACCATTCGGGAATATGATTAGAAATATATGTGGACGTGGATTGTTTTAGCGAAGTCAATAGTTTCGTGCCAATGTCATATCTAATAGGCAACTAAAAATGAGTTAAGAAAGCAGTTGCTAACTGAATGCAATTATTAAAAGAGCCTTGTGGTAACTCAGTGTACCATTTGGCGGCAAGACCAATAAGAGTTCGTTGAAAAAGACGTGAGCGAATTGAATCATCAATTATCGAATTAGACACACACCAGAGGTGATAAGTCATAACATGATTTGACGGATCCTCTCCTGACTTACCTTCGAATTTCGGTATATCACTGGGCAACTTATGCAGCATTGGCGACCAATACGGATGATAGAAAATTGGATCATTCGTAAGGTGTGACAAATCAGGTAAATCAAAAGTTGCAATAAATGGTAACTGATGGTTAGGGTCGCGAAAACCTTGCGTAACAAGAGCAGTTCCGGGAGGAGGATACCCAGAATAACTGGGAATTGGATTTGCATTAGGAACGGTATAACCCCCCGAGAAACCAGGATTAACCAGACCAAACTGTGGTTGTTGAGGCTGTTGATAAGTATAGCCAAGGTACAGTTGATACTGATAAACTGGGTTTTGTGAAACGGGACCGAATTGATACTATCCCTGGTACGGTTGATATGTAAATTGTGGTTGACTTGTGACAATCGTACTTGCACCAGCTTGTCCTATAGGTATCTGGACCGAAGTCTGAATTATAGGTCTTGACTGGGGTACAGAGACTTGAGGGATTTGCACGGATGCAGGGATAGAAGAAACGGGAGCTACATATACTCCAGAAATAGGTGTTATAGGTTGAACAGATGTTGCAGTAGTTGCAGCAGTTTGAGGCAGAGTCTGAGGTCTAGTAGGCCCAGACTGTTGAACAGAACCAGGTGTAGGGATTTGAACAGTAGGCTGGACAGGTTGCTGGGTTGGACCAGAAACCAAAGGCTTTCCAAGTTGAGTAGATAACTGCACATTAGGTTGCATAGTTTGTTGAATTTGAGACGGATCCCACACCATATTTATTCTAGGGTATTGTCCCATAGAAGGTTGTACATATGAAGGACCATAGCCTGGTTGAACATAGGGTTGATAATTAACTGGTAAATTTCCAACTCCTTGTACAAATGATTGACCAGAAGGTGGTTGAAAACCTTGAGTTGGGTACTGACCTTGAGGTTGATAACCCTGAGGCGCGTACTGAGTCTGGGGTTGATAAGGACCTTGAGGAATATACTAAGTCTGGGGTTGACCTTGGGGTATGTACTATCTTGAAGGTTGATAACCTTGAGGTATGTACTGTCCTTGAGGTTGTTCTCCAAAATAATAGTGTCCTATAGTTTGTCCTAGGAAAAACTTACCCTGAAATTTCCCCCCAGGCGGTAATTGACTGCCTTGAGATTGACCCGTAGGCGGTAACTGACTGCCTTGAGGTTTCCCCCCAGGTGGTAACTGACCACCTTGAGGTTGTAACTAAGCACCCTGAGGTTGAGGATTTGGAATATTACCAGACATCATAAATATTTGCTATGCGTTCAACGTTTCAGTTTTAATTCCATTAAGACTAGATGATAATACTTGTTCAATCGGTCGAGGAGCTGCTCCTGAGAAAGTACCAGAGAGAGCTTGGTACCCAGAAGGAATAGAAGGACCACCATGTAAAAATTATTCCAGTGTTTGGGAAAACATCGATGACTCTCCTTCCATGATAGATGAAGGATAGTAACCTCTGGGCGTAGGATGAAATGGAATTTGAGGTGGAGAAAAAGCAAGACCCGGGTTTTCTAAAAAAATTGTCAAAGATAAATACCAAGCGTCACTCCTAATAGGGCTGTAGAAAATGGATTCATGCTCCCTAAGATTCAAAGACTTAGGGGATTCGGGAAGAGATACCTCTTCGTCTGGACTAGCAAGCTCTTCAATGGAAATGAGGCCAGATGGAAGATCTTCAGTAACAATATTTCTTACCTTAGGTGAACTAGGATCGCTAGAAGTTGGAGTAATAAATCCTAAGGATGTTTCCAAAACAGAAGGTTCAGTGTTAGGCTCGAAAATTTCACGTTCTTCAGCTAGTTCAGTGGAAGGAGAAATACTACTAGTAACTTCGGAAACTGAAATCGGCTCTTGAATATGTTCTGTTGTGGGTATTTGATGATCAAGATGAACAACTATATATGAACTTTCAATTTCTGTTGATCTAATTCTACCGCTACTAGATGATACTAGAGCACGCAGCCCTTCAAGCTGACTTGGTGTATACGCAGGGGGCTTCCCCTGAAGTCTCTGGGATTGTCTCGGTAATTCTGTCACGATTAAATATTAATCAATCACACGTAAACAAAGAAAATTTCAATAAAAACACCTAAAGTCTCTAAAGAAACAAACAGCTGAATCACATGCCTAAAAAATCTAAGAGTTCAAACCACGCACAAACAGTAACTTCTCGTACTAAAAACACTAGTTGGTGATAAAATCCAACTTGGTAGAAATTTAATACAGAAAGGGCGGTTGGAACAGTTACCCCAACAACCTGCTTAATGAAACAGACTGGCACAAGTTTCTTCACAAAACCATCTCGAGTGAAGAGAACCCCCTAGAGAGTCCAAGTGAGTCTAGTCGACGTCTGCTCTAGGTATAGTGAGATCTTTCCTTCACCGTCACCTTAGGAAATAATCTTAAGCTTATGGACACTTAGAGGTTACCAATAGTAACAAATACAACTGGGGGAACAGTGTACGATCTGATTCCACGCGCAAGGGCAGAGTAACAAAGCTCAATCCCCTTGAAGGCTCCTCGACATGGTCAATCCGAGGTTTACCGACAAGTGACCCCAGGCTCCTCGACAATGGTTAATCCAAGGTTTACCGTTTTCAATGCGCGCAGATCTTCTATCTTTCCCAATGAAACAGAATTGATTGTCTCAAAGGTTCATACATGATCTCGTGATTAACTCTTTTAATAGAATCTTCCCAGATTGTACCAATTACAATTGGATTTATTTCCTACCGCAAGATTTATCTACTTGTTTTTTTTTTCTATCTTGGAGAATTAATTACTCCCTACTCCAAGATACTATCCTAAGCTATATTGGTGATAAGAGCCCTAGAAATAAAAAGATTACTAGATCAATTTTAATCAAGCATTGTTTTTATGGGTTGTTCTTTAAGTCAATAGGTATGGAAATGAAACTTTGATGGTGTGAAGACTCGACTTCCAAAAACACTAAAAAAATGCACCTAAAAATGATAATCAATTCATTTTTCTTTCAATGAAATTCTAGCTAAAGAAAGAGTTCGAGAATGCAATTATTTTTATGTGACAATTCTTTCTTTGAACATGAAGAATAAATGAAAGAAAATCTTTTTGTCTTTTTAATAAGAACTCAAAACGAGACAAATAATCAATGCTCACAATAAATTCCTTTCACTTTCAAGTCTCGAAGCTACAAAAACAACTTTCCTTCAAAAGAGATCTACAAGTTCTAAAAAGCACTCAAAACTACAAAAACTAATTTTGAGATCTACAAACTTTGAAAATCTAATTGAATAAAAGCTTTAATTTTTTTTTGAGAATGTTTTACTTAGTTGTTCAGTAAACTAAGGATTCATTTGTCCAGAATAACAAACAAATCAAAAACATCCAGATATGTTTCCTTTGTAAAAATGAAATTCAGAACTTATAACAAAGTTTGTTCAAATATTTTCAAAGAGACAACTAGATCTATTTCTCAAGAAAGGATGGATTTCACAACCAAGTCAGACTCATCAAGAAGACAAAAAGACCAGTGTGATCTGAGGTATTTCAAACTTCCAATATTTGAGTCACTACAGAGACCAAGTGAAAACCAATCCAAGTATGCAAAACTTCTATAAAATCACTCAAAACACAAAAACTGTTGGAACTCACTCACAAGAGGCTTTTGACAGGAACAATACAGATCTGGGTAGATACTGGAAACCCTAAATCAAATTAGAGTCACCAATTTTTTGACCAGATAAATCAAATTAAACATAAACTATAAGGAGAAATTTGAAGTTTTTCAAAAATTTTAACAGGGTCCACAGGCCCCAGAAATAACAGGTGCAATCCCGCACTGGTTACTTTAGGAAAGTGTGAAACTGCCCGCACTGTGTAAGAAAACAAAGTGTGTTCCCTAGAAAATTTCAAGAAAAACACAAAAGATTTCAAAACTTTTAAAAGCAAAGTAAACCTAAGCTACCCAGGGAAGTATCCATCAATCAAAAACCAGAAAAATCATTTTCTCAAGTCAAAACAAAGGAAAACCAAAAAGCAAGAATCCTTCCCCAGTGGAGTCGCTAATTTGTTGACCGGATAAATCAATCTTGCGGACAAGATCGATCTCCCTAGTACCAAAAGGTAATCTAGCAACAAACAACCAAATAAACCTATCTTTCTCTAGACATATGCAATTTACAAAAGAATACTATAAAGGTGTTAAGGTCTTACCGTAGATCCAATGCTTGTTCGAAGTAGTTGTCCCTCGGTCACTTGAAGGAGTTATCTTTATAAACCTGCAGTCACAAACAAGAAAACATTAAATAGCACATGTATAGTAAATATTATAAATCATGCCTATCATGGTGATCAAGGAATCCATGAAATAAACAGTTAATTAACAACTTATTGAGAAAAATGAATTCATTTGTATTAACTTTGAATAAAGAAAACCTTACAACCTTAGCCTTGATGTTGAACAAGTCTTCCCAGGGTTCGAAGCAGGAATCTCCTTTACTCTAACAATCCTTGCAATATTCCAACTAAGACAGATAGAGGTATGTGATCTTTCCTCACAAAATCTCAGTTAAATGAGTCTGAATCCCAACAGCACTAAACCTCAAATAATTCTAAAGCTTGAACTCCCCTTGAGGCTACCCAATGCTTCTTTTTATAGTGCAAAAGAGGAGGTTTCAGTTCCAACTATGAAGGGATAGAATCCTCCTTCAAAGGGATAAGCTCCTCACATCAAGTGGTTAGCTCCTTGAGGTAAGGGATACATGAACCTCAAAAGAGCGGTTCTGCCACCGCAAGATTCCTTCCAGAGGCTTCTAGAATTTACTGAAAGTGAGCTTTTTGAGTTTACTTGTGCCTTTTTAATCTTTTAGAGGGGTCCGCACCCTTAACACAGAAAAAGTGCATTCAGGTACGCAGGAGTCATGAACATTAGGTGCGGAACCGCAGGCAAGACAAAGAGAAAGTGCGATACCAGAGTTAAAGATATTTTTGAGAACTTTTCTCTTATTTTTAAGGCTTGACATGAGGAACTGATGTATTAGACTTGCAAAGGAGGAAGTATGAGTGATAATGAGCTCATACAGATAGCAGAATGTCAAGATGACAATTTTCAGTGCAACACCTAGAAACATCATCCTCCAGTACCATGAGTCTTGTTACAACATCGACAAGTTTCTTGCTTCTGGACCTCTGACCGAAAGATTATTTTTGGTGTTGAACATCAAATCATCTACTCCCGCCTTGAAAATTGTACTGCAGTACCTTGAGAGCCATTAACATCAATGGTGGTTCTCTCGTGTTTGTTAAAATCTCACATCATTGGTTGGTAATAAAACGATGTCTTACCATGTTCGACTACAAATCATATATTCGCATGGCTATACTTGTCCCCAAACGATCGAGTGAACGAGACAAGAAGACCCTGGATCTAGTTTCATCCATTCGGGTTGCGATTTTAGGATTGTTGTACACATCATATGTACGATGACTTTACATACAGATCGTCATCTGAACATGGGCCTATGTCTATAGGCATGTCTGTATTGGGCAACATTCCAATGTAGACGACTTTATGAACTATGTACATGTTATTAGATAGTGTATGTGTTGAGCATGGGAATGCATCCCTCCACAATTCGTGATCAAGTTGAAAATATCATGATGTAATGTATTGTAATATTGATGACAATCACCACTCCACTTGAGTTCCAGCTCATCACATCATAAAGCATCTCATCCAAATAGTATTATTATTATTATTATTATTTTGACTTCATGATTTAGGGGGCAGTTGCTATAGGTCAATTTGGGCATCATCCCCCATGACTTGGTCAGACTGGACATCATCCCCAGGACCAAGAAATAGGGTCTATCGTCCCTTCATATTTCAGTTGCTATATGCCCTAATAGAAGAACAATTCATTCATGGCTTTTATTGTGATATTTCCAAGGTTTGAAGTATATGTTATATCACTTATTGACTCACCAACGCAACCTCTAAAGGGACTAGCTGTGTTGCAATGAAAAACCTTCCATTCAAGGGTGCACTACAATGCACTTCCCGACATTGAAGAGTGCATTGAACACCTGGGAGTAGAATTCTCATTGTTTTGGGAATCTCCAAATGGCCAGTGCCTTCTAGAAGATTCCATATGTGTCAAACTTCGTATCCAAGTGTCTATATAACACCTCTAAACATGGGAACATGTCTTTCCTATTATTAGAAATTCATTCGTTGAGGAACTACCATCAGTTTCCCTATAAATTGAGCACTCATTCTAGTGCTAGGGAAGGAAGAAATTTGGTAAAGTTATGTTGTTGGATTCTCATTTAAGAGTGTGAAAGTACTAATATGCTGCTGGTATGATGTTGGATGTGATGAGGCTAGAATGAAGCTGGATCTAGTTGGAAACAAATCAATCGTTGGTTGTAACCTCCCCCTTCTACTCTTTAATCAATATTGTTGTCCATTTTCCCATATATATGTCTTTATTTCTTGTGCAATGGATTCTTGAATGATATATGTATTTCATATCTAATCAATTTGATTGAGTAAGATAAGTAGATATATGTATATTGCATGTTGTTTGTTGTTCTCTTTTTGTAATTGAAGGAATCGATCTGGCGATTTGAGTTGGATTGAGAGTGACGGCAACATCGACAAAAGGAGAAGGAGAAGCGATTGAATCACAAGTAGGCTCTTTCACCATTCTTTATATCTGCTTATTTTAGAGAAACTGATATTAATTGTTTCCTCTATTGTTCTGAGTGAGCACCACACTTAGGGAATTTGGTTTATCCGTAGATCACAATTGCGCATAACAATGTTTTATTATGTGTTGGTTCTTATTGAGATTAATGAGAAAAATTTTTTGTTTTATATATGATTTTATGATTTTTTAGTCGTGGTTCAATTATGATTAAATGTTGGTTACATGCATGGTAAATTTATCATTATATTATATGCTCATGTTATGGATCCATTCCATGGTATGATGGGCTCTTGGTTATCTTATATGAATGCATAAGCTAATGTGTGTTGTTGCGGCTAATAATATAGGTAAAAAATCCTTGATGATTCTCTGATGAACTTATTGAATCAGGGAACATATATGTATTTATGAGCTATAGGTACCTTTCCTACAAAGTGTTTGCATAAATTACTATTGGGTGTTTTTTAAGTTTGAGTATGATTAGAGCCTATAAATTGATTCTAAAGGTTCCTTTAGTTGGATGAATTTTTTTTGGAAAGTTCTAGGAGGATCTGGGTAGTGGCCTGAATACTAGCCTAAAAATCTAGAACAAGGTTTTTGGATGCATCCATAGAACTAGGGAATTTTGGTTGTAACCGAATGGAATGAACATTTTTCATGTGGTTGGAGACTTATGGCCACATGCATAGGTTAGCATGCATGCGAATGGGGTATAAATTCAAGTAAACAGAAATTTATGGCTCAAAGAAGGATCATCAGTGGGTGTTGTACGACATCTGGGTGATCAGGTGTCCCTGGGAGGCTATAGTAAAGTTTCAGGACATTGGACCCCACTTCCATAATTGGATCTTGGTTGTTGGGTCATGCATAGTAAATCTCAACTCATATTTACCCTAGAGAGCTTGTAAAGTGAGTAAATGTGGGGTGGGGTGTTACAAGGTGTGTTAGAAATTAATTAACAGAGCAGTGAAATATAAAATATTGCGGAAACACAAAAACATAAATGGATAAAACAAGAGAGACAGAGATATACGTGGTTCACCCAGTTTTGGCTACAACCACAGACAAATAGCCAATCCTTTCTTTTATATTATCTAGAAAAAAAAGAGATACAACTTATAGCAGGTCCGATGTAATTTTATATTCACTCTCGCACAATCTCCTCTCTCCTTCTTGCTTAGAATAATGATACACAACCACAATACAATTCCCTCACATAAACTGAGGGTTTCATTCTAGGGAAAAAAAACCCTAAATTGACATAACTTCTACCATCAAGTCATCTACCTAATGAACGACTTAGATTGACTAAAAAATTACAATGTTTTACAAGGAAATTTTTTATCTATTTTTAGCTTCGAGGGCACTGCCCTCAAACCCCTGCCAAGGGGGGGATCATAAAATTGTTCTCGCCCCACTTGAAACTCGTTGATGGTGATCATACAGGCGGTGTTTCTGCCCCATTAGGAACAAGTATCTAACGCAGTTGAAACAAAAAACTTTTGAACAATCAGGAAGATAAACAAGCTCAGCACCTAACAATATCCCACTTAGATATTGATTATAAAAACTCCATTGTTGCATCATTTGTTGGAAAATGACTCCACTTAGACCTAGCTCTTTCTCATCTTCATCAGCATTCTTGAAGTCCAATTGAAATTGAGTAGAAGCTCAATTTCTCCTTGGTTACAACCTTTGTCAACATATTTGTAGGATTATTGCTAGTGTGTATTCTTTCCAGCTTCAATTGTCCATTTTCCAACACTGAATGTATGAAATGGTGCTTGAGTTGTATATGTTTAATTTTGGAATGAAATTATGAATTCTTTGCAAGATGAATGGCACTCTGTTTGTCACTGTATAACCTACCCATCTCCTACTTCTTTCCCAATGCATCCATAAACTTTTGTAACCAAGTCATTTAATTAGTAGCCTCTATAGCAGCAATATACCATGCTTTCATTGTTGGAAGTGCAAGAATGTTTTGAAATTTTGGAACCCAACTGACAGTTGTTCCACCTACAGTAAACACATACCATGTGGTGCTCCTCCCGTTATCTCTATCACCTTCCATATCTACATCAACATATCCATGTAGAACAATGTTTGAACCTAAAAAACATAATGCTTGATTTTTGGTACCTCTCAAATACTTGAAAATCCAATTCATTGCCATCCAATTCTCTTTTCTTGGATTGTTCATATACTCGCTTACAACTCCCACTGCATGTGAAATATCAAGCCTTGTGCAGACCATTGCATATATTTAGCTTCCAAATACTAATGCATATGGAACTTTACACATATAAAACATCTCTTCCTTGGTCTTGGGATATTAATTCTCCTTAGTTTGAAATTTCTAAACAAATATGTACTAATTGGGTTTGTATTCTGCATATTAAATCTTTCCAACACATTTTCTATATACTCACTCTGAGGAAATGCTGATTTTTTATTTTCCTATCTCTAGTTATCCTCATACCAAGTATTTGTTTTGTAGCACCCAAATCCTTCATTGCAGATGAATTTGCCAATTTTCCTTTGGGCACATTTATTTCCTACATGTTAGACCATGTAACAAGCATGTCAACTACATACAATAGCAACATAATATAACTGCCATCATTTTTCCTTTTAAGATAAATACAGTGGTTAGAATCACATCTAATATGACCTTGTTCAAAAATAAACCTATCAAATCTCAGATACCAATGCCTTAGAGCCTGTTTTAATCCAGACAAGCTCTCAGTTCAATTTGCACACTAATTTCTCCTTCCCTTTGACCTCGTACCCTTGTGGTTGCTGCATATATATTTCTTCCTCCAAATCCTCATGGTGAAATGTTGTCTTTACATATAACTGCTCAAGATTAAAATCTTATGCTACCACTACACTTAAAATAGTTCTGATTGAATTGATTGTAATAAAATGAGAAAAAATTTCATCAAATTTTATACCTTTCTTTTGAGAAAATTCATTCACCACAACTCTAGCCTCATACCCCCATTTACCTCCATATTTTTTCTTCAACCTATAAACAGATTTATTCTGCAATGTTGTTTTACTTGTAGGAAACTTGACTAAGTCCCAATTTTGGTTATACATAAAGGATTCCATCTATTCTTTTATGGTTTTCTCCCACTCTTCTTAGTTTATTTCTGCATTGCTTCTCATATATTTTTGGTTCACCAGAATCAGTCAACAATACATAATATAATGAAGGAGAGTATCGTTTAGGGGGTCTACTTATTTCGATAGATCTTCTAACACCACTTTTAGGTGTTTGAGATTCTTATTGTTGTTGTGGTTTTTGTTATTGTTTTGGCTACATAATCGGCACGTTTACTTTTTATGTCATCTCATCAAGCACCATGTATTCTTTATTTTCCCTTTTTCAATTTCTTTCCCTCCATCTAATCCTTATACAAGACCTTTTCATTAAATATGACATATTTTCTCCTAATTATTTTGTAATTTTCATAATTATATAAGTGATAACCAAAATCATTTAAAAGGTATATTTATTTGATTTTTCGTCAAGCTTTGTTCTATTTTATTTATTAATGTGGACAAAGTCTTCACAACCAAAAGTCTTTTAAAAAAAGTAGTTTACATTTTTACCTTTCCATGCCTCCTCAGGAATACCACCATCCAAGGAAATTAAAGGCCCTACGTTTATTGGATAAACATCAGTATCTACAATATCTTCCCAAAATTGTAAGGTAAATAATGCATGTAATCTCATGCACCTGGCACGCTCCATGATTATCTTATTCATCCTTTCTGACACACCATTTTCCTGTGGTTTTTCTAGAACATTATTCTCTCTAATAATTCCATGCTCTGAGTAATAGTTATTAAAATATTTGCTACAATATTTACCTCCATTTTCTGATCTAAGACACTTCAACTTCTTTCTTGTCTCGTTCTCAACCAAATCTTTCCATTTCTTGAAAGTATCAAATACATCAGATTTATTTTGAATACAATAAATACAAGTTTTCCTAGTTGCATCACCAATAAAAGTAACATTGTAATAGCAAGAGCCATCAAGATATGATACCTGAGCAGGTCCCCATACATCCATATGCACAAGCTCTAATTTTTTGTTCTTCTTTTCCTTCCCAACTCTGAGAAATCTAACTCTCTTCTGTTTTCCATAAACACAATTTTCATAGAAATCCAAATCAACATGCTTCAAACTTGGCAACATATTTCTTGATTGAAGAATATACATCCCATTATCACTCATATTCTCGAGCCTATGATGACAAAGTGACGTAACTACTCTTGTGGAGGTTAAAGCATTAACAGAGTTAGAAATACCATTGCATAAATACAATGTACCAACCCTTTCTCATTTTTCTATTACGAGGGTTCCTTTAGCAACCTTCCAGGTTTTGTCTGTAAAAATAGTTACATAGCCTTCACCTCTCAATTGTCTTGTTGAAATTATATTTTTCTTTCGATATGGAAGATGCATTACCTTATTTAATAGCCATTGGTTTACATTTTGTCGCTTTATAAAAACCTTACCCATTCTAATTTTTTTACAGGGTTTATCATTACCCAAACAAACCTTTCCAAAATCTCCTTGAACATAGTCATGAAAATGTTTCCTATCAGGCATGACATGGAATGAAGACCCTAAATCTACCACCCAAGAATCAATAATATTCTCTAATGAAATAATCAAGGCATCTTGCAACACATCAGTTATCACACTCACTTCATGATTTTTCTCTTGTTGTCCATGTCCTTCGTTTCCCTTCTGATATTTGCAGTCTTTCTTCATGTGTCCTTTCTTCCCACATTTCTAGCACATTATCCCAATCTGGATTTGGATCTTCCTTTCCTTCACGTACTGCGATGTCTCAGGCTCTTTCACCTCTCTATTTTTCTTCCTCTAGTCTCTACATTCAAAGTATTACGTGTTGTCTCACCTAAGTTTTTTCGTTGCATTTCCTCACTAAGGATAGCACCAACAACACCATAAAACTTTAAAGTACTAGATCCAGAGACAGAGTTGCTGATATCCATAACTAATCCATTCCAACTTTTTGGAAATGAGCACAGAAACAATAGATCCCTAACTTCATCATCAAAATTTACCCCTAAAAAACTAAACTAACTCGTAACCATATTAAAATAATTTAAATTATTGGCAACCAATCCACCTTCTAACATATTTATATTAAATTAACTCTTCATAAGAAATACCTTGTTTGAGGCCGAGGGTTTTTCATATAATTTCGCTAATGTCATCATTAAACCTTCTGTTGTAGTTTCCCTTGAAATGTTGAATGTCACTAATGCTTCCAGACACAATTGTATTGTTCCTAGTGCCTTTATGTTAAGAAGATCCCATTCTTCATCTATCATACTTGTCAGATTCTTTGATTTTCTTCTCAATGGTAGGTAAAGATATTTCTAATCCAAATAATCTCCCATCTGCATCTTCCACAGGCAGTAGTTTTGACCATTGAGTTTTTTAGCCCTAAACCTACCATCTTTCATCATTACTCCCACTTGAACAAGGAACCCTTCTCTCATGCGAGTTTATCATCCAAATAGACCTTGGACTCTGATACCAGTTGTTAGAAATTAATTAACAAAGCAATGAAACACATAAAATATTGCTGAAATATAAACGCATAAAACAAGAGAGACACATATATAAGTATTTCACCCAATTCAAGCTACATCCACAGAGAAGCATCTGACCTTTTATATTATCTAGAAAAATGAAGAGATAAAACCTACAACATATTTGATGTAATTTTCTCTTTTCTCTCACATTGTCTCCTCTCTCTTTAGCACTCATAATAGTGATATACAATCACAATACAATTCCCTCATATAAACCGAGGGTTTCCTTCTAGGGGGGCAAAACCTTAAATTAACATAACTTCGACCACCAGATCATTTTCCTAATGAGAGGACCAGATTGAATATGAAATTAAAATATTTTAAAAGGAAAATTTTCATCTATTTTTAGCTTTGGGGACACTTCCCTCGAACCCCTGCCAGGTGGGGGATCATAAAATCACCATTTCCCCCTTTGGACTCCCCTGACAGTGATCATATGGGCACATTGCCACCCAATTAGGAACATGGATCCAACCCGGATGAAACAAAAAAATTGAACAATCAGGAAGATAATCAAGCTCCATACACAACAAGGTGGCATCATAGTAGTTTCATTCCTTATAAGCCATTTTTTGGTACATGTGTTATAGAGTGGTATCAAAGTGAGGTTTAGAGTATTTGACCTCGAGGTAAATGCATATTTTTATGGTTATCATGCATGTAGTTATTATTTCAGTTTTGTATTAGCATCTTGATTCATGCATGATGTTGATATTTTATTTCTATTGTTATATTTTGTGCCAATCTAGACTGACTTGTACAGATGTGATAGCCTCCTATGAGATACATTACAGTATGATCGTGATTATGTCATCTATTTGATTTATCTAACATGGTATGTTTGCAGGAAATAGAATGCCAAAATATTAAGAGGAGAATGGTATATTACAATTCACATGACTCCTTGTGCAGACCCGAAGTGAAATCAGTGGAATGGGAAAAGTCAGTTGAAGCAAGGAGAGGAATATTACCTGATCTAGTAGATACATTGAGGAGTCTGAGGGTAGAGATTATAAGTTGTAAATAATATAATAACATGTTTATTGAGTCAGAGGAAAGACTTACAAAGGCTCGAGAAAATAAGTTTAAGTGAATGCAATGATTCTTCAAATCCTTTCATACTTACAAATGTAGGTACAACTAGGGATCAGTCATGGAGATAGGCAGGAGAAAAATACTAATGGGGCAGATGGAGGTAGGCCTTAGAAAATGTCCAGGATGGACCGTGATGACATAATAAAAGATGGAAGATCCCTGACTACATATGAATTTTATTCTATTTCTTCTTCTAGGAGACATCATCGCCATCACCGCAAACATCATAGTAGGAGCAAATATTTACTAGAGAAATTCAAGAAATCCAAGCCTCCTAATTTTGATTGGGAAATAAAGAAATCAAAATATGCAGAAGCATGGCTTCTCGGGATCAAGATTTTTTTCATATTGTGTGGCTACTCGAAGAACATGAAAGTCAAGGTAGTAACCTTCAGTCTCCAAGGAAAATCTGATATTTGGTGGGAAGATGTTAAGAATGGCAGAGGCATCAGAGAAGGGAATATGACACAGGGTGAGTTTTAAAGACTTGTCAAGAAGAAGTACCATGTTTGAGAGGTATTATGATATAACGGCAAGGAATTTTATGAGCTCACGATAGGCTCCATGATAGATGAAGAGTATACAACCATATTTATAAAGTTGTTGAGATATGTGCCCTATCTCAAGCATGAGAAATTAAAGATCCAAAGGTTCATCAGTCGATTTCCAATGTCATTCAATTATTGGATCGAGTTTTATGAGCCTTAGTCATTGGAGTAAGCCATCATGAATTTAAAGCATTGTTATGAGTAGTCAAAATGCAAGCCTGAGTTCAAACGTGACTGGAAAAGTAATTATAATAATAAATTAAAATGGCCCAAGAAGCGAGGAATATCTCAAGATGCAAGTGAGAAGTAAAATGTATCCCCTCATAACAAGTTTAAAATGTAGCTGAGAAAGGACATGGGTGTTAGCCTGGAGAGAAACGGAATAAAGGAAATGGCAGGGAACCATTGAAGTGTTGAATTTGTGGTAAATGACATCGCAAGAAGGTCTCCATTATACCAGGATGGTGGGCCATGGATCTATAGTGCTCAGGAGGCATAGACAATTGGGTATGTAGGTCGAAGAATTCCTTAGATCTATAGAGCACTTGATAATAAGCAAGCATACCATCACGAATCTATTATTGAGATGGAAGGTAAGCTTCATGATCAAGTTGTTTCCATTTTGATTGATCCTAGATCTAATTGTAGCTATGTTAGTCCTGACTTGGTGGATCAATTTCATTTGAATAAATAATTGCATGAAAAATCTGTTGAGAATGCAGCAAGATGATGGAGCTTAGTGAAATGAAGTCGCCTTCACTAAGTGGGCCCGCAGGCAAATTCTGGCGCAAAGTCTATTTTTAGACTATGTCTATTTTTAGACATACTGAGCATAATTTGGGAATTCTACTTGGAGATTCTTGATGGATGCGACATGTCGGTAAAAATAGATGAGACCCTATTTTTTAGGACCCAGGCTATTTTTAGACTGATCTCCTAAAAATATGGAAGTCAAATATTATTTACCCTTAATATTATTTTGACTATAAACAGCAGTTTACTCTCTTGGCGCACTTCAGTTTGAGTCATGGAGGTGACTCATGCAACTGACACAAGGAATCACGTGGTTCCTAGGGTTTGATGGCATCTTGTATGGTTGGCTTCAGTTAGACTTCAGTGGCAGGAGTTTTGGAGGAGTTAACGGGACAAGTAGTGGAGTTGTGTTCTGTTTGTTTTAGTTGAACTAGTTGGGATTAGTTAACTAACTAATCAACTAGATATGAGTGGAGTAAATTAAATAATATTTAATTTACTAAATATTAACTCATTAGTCAACTCAAGAACACTTCAGGTCACTACAGTGCATGATCAGTTCAGTGAAGACCAGTGAAAGAGATAGATGAAAGGGTAGAGTTAGCTATCAGTTGTAACTATACTGTTGCTATTTGCAACACATAGATAGGTGGAGTAAGCTATGAGTATTGCAAAGTTTAGTCTGGTGGTTTATCTATATAAGGAGGCCATCACCTAGCATTAAAATACGCAATCAAGGTTGGCTATCAAGTGGCTAAGGATTGGAGCAAGTGATTTGCTAGATCTAGCTTGATAGTGTGTAGCATGGGAGGTAGTGTATGAGAGCTTGTGAAGAGTTTTTGTACTATGATTGTTACATGATTTCTCCATTATAATATACACAATAGCTGGGGGGTTTTCAGCTATAGGCTTTCCCCATACATACCGAGTTAATGTGTGATTGATTTGATGTGCGATTGCTTCCATATTATTTCCCATGTGACAATTAATTGGGGAAGAAGGTTATGTGTTATGCATGCAATTCGAAATTGATGTATGATCGGTTAATCTTCATTGAAAGGATTTATTCAGCTAATTTCTACATGGTATCGGAGCGAAGTTAATTGTCGAAGTCTATTACGGTGATTGCAAACTGATTTCCTCGGACAGAGTCTGCATGCGGGCCAGGTAGCCTCCGGAATATTCATCCTTCTTTGTAAGGTGAAAGATCTGGTGAATGCCCTTTGCAGTCAATCTCTGATTTGGAAATAATTTGTTTTCAAGTATAGATCGGAAGCGATAGAGCTTGGAGTTTGGAATTCGAATTTTGCAGAAGGTTGTTCTTCTTGGTGCCGTGTTGAAAGATGTCTTCTTTCAACGGTTTGCGACTCGAATATGCTCTTGAAGGCAGTTCGAACTATATTGCATGGAAAGATCGAATGGAAGCAGTGTTAGAAGATAATGGTCTGAAGGAGTTCGTGGATGCGGATGTCCCAAAGCCCACTGATGCAGCTCTGGTCGATGCATGGCAAAAGAAGATCGCGAAATGTCGAAGGATCCCGTTGGAGGGCGTCAAGGATCATATTGTATCCAGCCTGCATGGAAAGGCTACTCCATATTTAATGTGGAAAGCTTTGACGGATCTATTCCAGAGTAAGAGTGACCAAAGGAAGCTGGCGCTCAAAGACAAGCTCAGGAACATCAAGATGGAGAAGGGCGATGACGCAAAATACCTCACGAAGTTCACTCGCGCAGATGAGCTGAAGTGGGTGGTTGTGTTTGAATTGATTGTGATGCTTAGTAAGTGAAGTATGTCAGATCTATGACGGTTCGACAGCGGTGCGTCATTTCATATGACGGGAGATCTGGAGTTGTTCTCAGATCTGGAGGACAAGGATTTGGGTATGCACATCGAGATGGGCGATGACGGTAGATACAGTGCGACTGGTATCGGTACCGTATCCTTTCAGAGGGAGTCTGGTAAACCCTTTGTCTTAAAGGATGTCATGCATGTACCGGGATTGAAGAAGAACCTGATTTCAGTAGCGATGTTGGAGGATAAGGGTTATGATGTGGTCTTCAGCGAAGGAAAAGCTTTCCTGCGCAGTAAGACTACTGGAGAGACCCGGAAGATAGGGGTTCGAACTCAGAACCTTTATCAGTTGCAGGTAGATGACTGCGCAGCTATGGCATGCAAGGCCGGAGATGTGGTGAGCCGGGATGATGAGGGCGAACTATGGCACAGGAGATTGGGCCATCTTCACCATGGAGCTTTGAAGATTCTGCAGCAGATTTCTACCGGACTTCCTAAGGGCACCCTTGCGCAGTCAGATCAGTGCAAGGGGTGTACTTTAGGGAAGTATGTGAAAGCCACCTTTCACGAGAAGGATAGTCGCGCCACGACGATCCCTGAGAGAGTTCACACAGACGTGTGTGGTCCTTTCTCAGTTGCTTCGACAGCAAAGCACAAGTATTATGTGATCTTTGTTGATGATTTCTCTCGAAAGTGCTGGATCTTCTTCATGTCGAAGAAGAGCGATACATTCGCGAAGTTCTGTGAGTTTAAAGCACTGGTCGAGAAGGAGTCGGGGAAGAAGGTGATTGCTCTAAGGAGTGATAACGGTGGTGAATTCATCTCGCCTGAATTCAAGGAGTTCTGCAGCGCAGAAGGGATTCGGAGAGAGCTCATCGCACCCCATAACCCACAGCAGAACGGGGTGGCTGAGCAGAAGAACAGAACGATCGTGGGTGTTGCACGGGCGATGTTGCATGATCAGGGCCTACCCCTTCACTTGTGGGCCGAGGCATGCAATACAACAGTGTATGTGCAGAACCGTTGTCCTCACAAGGTTCTTGGCATGAGTACACCGGAGGAGGCTTATTCTGGCAAGAGGCCTGATATTTCCCATTTGCGGATCTTTGGTTCTCCTGTCTACATGCATGTGACGAAGGATGCGAGAAGGAAGCTGGATCCAACTGCCGAGGTTGGAATATTTGTGGGGTACACTGATACACCTCACAACTATCGGGTGTATTTGTCAGACAGTCGAAAGACTGTTGTGCGACGGGATATAAAATTTCAGGAGGAGAAAGCCATGCAGTGTTCGCTTGAGAGGGAGCTACACTTGCATGCAGATGAGGAGCTGTTAGTTCCTAAGGAGGAGCTTCCTGATGTGGATCAGCCACAAGAGGAAGTTCAGGAGGTGGAAGAAACCACCCATGCAGTGCCAACCATCAGAGGGCGCATGTGCACTACAGAAGCTGAGCGACTAGCTCGAGATGCAGAGAAGGTTGTAGGACCACCTACAGCACAGCGCAGACAGAGACAGTCACCGGATCGGTACACTGGATACATGGCTCTTATGAGTCAATGTGTTGTGACAGAGCCATCCTCTTTTGAGGAAGCCGTGGAGGAACCCGCATGGGGTGATGCCATGATCGAAGAATATGATTCGATCATCAGGAACAGTGCATGGGAGATTGTCCCAAGACCGGTTGGGAAATCAGTTGTAGGTTCGCGATGGATCTACAAGGTGAAGCAGGCGGCTGACGGGAGTGTGGAGAAGTACAAGGCGAGATTTGTCGCCCGTGGCCTCTCACAGATCGAGGGGATTGACTATGAGGAGACTTTTGCACCTGTCGCAAGGTACTCTTCCATACGGACGATCCTTGCTCTCTCAGCGCAGATGGGGTGGCACATTCATCAGATGGATGTGAAGACCGCGTTCCTCAATGGAGTTATTGAGGAAGAGGTGTACATAGAGCAGCCTGAAGGTTTTGAGATCTTCAGCAGTGAGTCGCATGTGTGCCGACTCAAGAGAGCACCGTATGGGCTGAAGCAAGCACCTCGTGCTTGGTACACTCGGATAGACAGCTACTTCACCGGGCTTGGATTCTCCAAGAGTGAGGCGGATCCAAACCTGTACCAGATTGTGGTGGAGGGGAAGCCGTTGATCATCGTACTGTATGTAGATGATCTGATTTTGACTGGCGACGAGCAGTTGATACTTTCATGCAAGGAGGATCTTGCACGAGAGTTTGAGATGAAGGACCTGGGCATCCTTCATTATTTCCTGGGATTGGAGATTTGGCAACGCAGTGGAGGACTGTTTGTTTCTCAGGGCAAGTATGCCCGGGAGATTCTGGAGAGGTTCAACATGCAAGGCTGCAAGCCTGTTGATACCCCTCTTCCCGGAGGATGGAGGAAGGGAGATGCTACTTCGGAGGAGGTAGTGGATGCCACTGTCTATCGACAGTTGGTGGGGTCGTTGATGTATTTGGTCAATACTCGACCCGATATATGCTATGCAGTTAACCAGCTTTCGCAAGCTATGGTTAAGCCTACCAAGCTCTTGTGGAAGGCGGGCAAGCATGTATTGCGCTATATCAGAGGCACATCAGGATATGGTCTATGGTACAGACAGGAGGATGGAGTGAAGCTTTCGGTTTCACCGATGCATTGGGCAGGAGTCCAACGTACCCAAGAGCACTTCGGAGGAGTTTTCGCATCGGGTCGACAAAGCCAGCTTTCCCCGGCACAAACAGTAGTTGTGTGCAGATCCGTGCACTCGCCCACAGAGGCCGAGCGCGCGGCGCGTTTCGTCGCATGCGAGGCTATTTGGATGAGGAAGATCCTCGCAGGTTTGTTTAGGTTGCATTTGGAGCCTACAGTGATCTACTGTGATAACCAAAGCTGCATCAAGCTCTCAGCTAATCCAGTATTTCATGATAGGTCCAAACATATCGACATCAGGTACCATCATATCAGAGATTGTGTTCAGCGGAGAATCATGATGCTTTCATATGTTCCCACGAAGGATCAGGATGCCGACATCCTGACGAAGGCGCTCACCAGGAGCAAGTTCGAATTCCACAGAGGCAGGATAGGGATTGCAGATAATCCATATCTTGCTGAGAGGGAGTGTTGAGAGTGCAGCAAGATGATGGAGCTTAGTGAAATGAAGTCGCCTTCACTAAGTGGGCCCGCAGGCAAATTCTGGCGCAAAGTCTATTTTTAGACTATGTCTATTTTTAGACATACGGAGCATAATTTGGGAATTCTACTTGGAGATTCTTGATGGATGCGACATGTCGGTAAAAATAGATGAGACCCTATTTTTTGGGACCCAGGCTATTTTTAGACTGATCTCCTAAAAATATGGAAGTCAAATATTATTTACCCTTAATAATATTTTGACTATAAACAGCAGTTTACTCTCTTGGCGCACTTCAGCTTGAGTCATGGAGGTGGCTCATGCAACTGACACAAGGAATCACGTGGTTCCTAGGGTTTGATGGCATCTTGCATGGTTTACTTCAGTTAGACTTCAGTGGCAGAAGTTTTGGAGGAGTTAACGGGACAAATAATGGAGTTGTGTTCTATTTATTTCAGTTGAACTAGTTGAGATTAGTTAACTAGCTAATCAATTAGATATGAGTGGAGTAAATTAAATAATATTTAATTTACTAAATATTAACTCATTAGTCAACTCAAGAACACTTCAGTTCACTACAGTGCATGATCAGTTTAGTGGAGACCAGTGAAAGAGATAGATGAAAGGGTGAGTAAAGCTATCAGTTGTAACTATACTGTTGCTATTTGCAACACATAGATAGGTGGAGTAAGCTATGAGTATTGCAAAGTTTAGGCTGGTGGTTTATCTATATAAAGAGGCCATCCCATAGCTTTGAAATACGCAATCTAGGTTGGCTATCAAGTGGCTAAGGATTGGAGCAAGTGATTTGCTAGATCTAGCTTGATAGTGTGTAGCATGGGAGGTAGTGCATGAGAGCTTGTAAAGAGTTTTTGTACTATGATTGTTACATGATTTCTCCATTATAATATACACAATAGCTGCGGGGTTTTCAGCTATAGGCTTTCCCCATACATACTGAGTTAATGTGTGATTTATTTGATGTGCGATTGCTTCTATATTATTTCCGCATGTGACAATTAATTGTAGAAGAAGGTTATGTGTTATGCATGCAATTCGAAATTGATGTATGATCGGGTTAATCTTCATTGAATAAGTGATTTATTCAGCTAATTTCTACAAAATCTTGTTTGGTGTAGTTGGTTATAGGGACCAAGACAAGAGTTCATCATTGAGTGATATCTTGTGCATTTGAGCTTAATGCCATGCCAACAAAAAAACACCTAAATGTGCTTCCTTGGGTGCATATAGCATGATTTTGGGCATGGATTGGTTTCTTATTCACAGGACCAAGGTATATTATTATGAGAAGTACATTGAGTGCTTTGATGATAATGGAGAAAATAGAGTCTTGTACGGAAATAAAAATCCTACATCAATGAGAATGGTTACATATATGCAAGCTAAGTGCAACTGCGGGAAAGGGTGTGTATTATTTGTAGTTCATATTTCCAGTGAAAAAGGGAAGGATTTTGAGGATGATGAAGTCATGAGGAAGTATCTTGTCTTGCAATAGTTTTAGGATGTGTTTTCTACAGATATTCTGGAGTTGCCTCGCCATAGAGAGGTGGATTTCTTTATTGAGTTGGTACCAAGAGAAACACCGACATCTAAGGCACCATACATAATGATCACTTCAGAGTTGGTTGAATTGAAGTTGCAGCTTAAAGAGAAGCTTAATAAGGGATACATAAGGCCAAGTGTGTCTCCTTGGGGTTCACCAACATTTTTTTTTTAAGGATGGTACTCTTATATTGTGCATTGATTACATGTAGTTGAACAAGGTGATTATCAAGAATAGGTATCCACTACTAGAAAATTGATAATCTGTTCGATCAACTGAAGCGAGCAATGAAATTTTCAAAGATTGATTTGATATCAGGATACCATCAAGTTCACATCATAGAATAAGATATCTACAATACTGCATTCCATACAAGGTATGGGGACTATGAGTTTTCAATGGTTCATTTTGGTCTTACCAATGCTCCAGTCACTTTCATGTGTTCGATGAACAGTGTGTTCTTCCCTTATCTAGATAATTTCATGATAGTTTTTTTTTATGATATATTGGTCTATTAAAATAATGAGGAGGAGCATGCAAAGCACCTAGAAACGGTGTTGAGATTGTTGAGAGAGCATAAGTTTTATGCCAAGCTCATTAAGTGCAGTTTCTTTTAGTCTCAGATCCATTACTTGGGACATGTTGTTTCCAATTAAGGGATAGTATTGGATGCAGAAAATATTAAACATATCATGGAATGGTCATCTACAAGGAATATGGATGAAGTAATATCATTCATGGGACTAGTAGGTTATTATAGGGCGTTAATCAAGAAATTTTCCGAGATTGGCTATCCTATCACATCTTTGCAGAGAAAAGGAAATAAGTTTGAATGGATTGTTGAGTGTGCAACTACCTTTGATCAGTTGAAGAAATTGCTTACAAATGATTTATTTTTGAAGATTACATATCTTGATAAGGATTTTCTGGTTTTTATAGATGCTCATAAGGAAGGGCGTGGTGGAGTCCTAATGTAGGAAGGGCAACTGGTTTTCTATGAATCAAGGAAGTTGAATGAACATGAGAAAAATTATGTGACTTGTGATCTTGAGTTGGTGGTAATCATTCATGAATTGAATCTGTGAAGGAATTATTTTCCTTGCAGGATGTTTATCTTGATGAGTGAATATAGTGGACTGAGGTACTTTTTTTACCAACCTAATCTAAATTCCAGACAAGCTAGATGGTTGGCTACTCTCAGTGAGTTTGATTTTAAGATCAGGTGCATTAATAGAAATGATAACTGGGTTGCGGATGCTCTCAGTAGGAGAGTACATGTGAATCATATTTCAGTTATGAGATTTTATGGGATAGATTTAGAAGAGAATGTCTTACATGTGGGGAAGCATGATTAAAATTACCAACAACTAAAGCAGAAATTGCAACAGCAAGGTGAGGGCAATAAGGATGAGAAGTATCACCTCATAGCAGATGGCTTAGTCAGATTTAGGAGCAGGATCTATGTGCTAGATAAAAGTGAACTAAAGAATATTATTTTTAAGAGAGTTTCATGTCAATATGTATTCATGCCACCCAAGATACTAGAAGACCTTGACAGTAGTTAAGAAGTTCTACAACTGGCTAAATTTGAAGAAAGAGGTAGTTGAGTTTGTTGATAAGTGCTTGGACTGACCAGAGGTGAAATTTGAATGCAAGCATGCAAATGGTATATTGCATCCTATTCCTAGCACATCAGGGTAGCATGACTCCATCATGGTTTTGGTTGACAAGTTGAGCAAGGTAGCTCACTTCATGGTTGTGAAGTATACTAATTTAGCTAGTGAAGTGGATCAAATATTCATCAGGGAGTTAGTGAGTTCGCATGGAGTTCCCAAGATGATTATATTAGACAGAGATGTCAGGTTCACTTCCAAGTTTTGGAATGATTTGTTTGCAATCTTGGGGACAAATTTGGCATTCAGTGCATCTTATCATCCTCGGATAGATGGAAAAATAGAGAGGGTTAAAAATATTACTGAGGATGTGTTGAGGATGTATTTCATGCATCAAAAAAGGAAGTGGAAGGAATATATTCAACTAGTGGAGTTTTCTTACAATAATAGGTATCAGGAATCCTTGAAGATGATTCCATTTGAAGCTCTCTATGGGTAGAGTTGTAATACTCCTATTACCTGGAGTGATCCAGTGAACATGGTGTTGCTTGAATCATATATGTTGACAGAGATGGAGTAGGAGATGCAGGTTATTAAAAGAAATATAAATAAAACACGAGCTAGGCAGAAGAGTTATGTGGATCAGCATAAATTATTTAAGGAATTTCATATTAGGGAGCATGTTTACTTGCACATCAATCCCAAGAAGATCTCTTTGAGAATTGGGTCATGTGCCAAGTTGGCACATTAGTATTGTGGGCCTTTTGAGATCCTTGAAAGGATTGGACCAATGGCATACAAACTTTCTCTGCCTCCATCACTGAAAGCCCATTATTTTTTCGATGTTTCATTGATTAAAATATATGTACAAGATGTTGATCATGTGATTGATTGGTCTGTTTTGTAGGTGGAACCATAGGAAGAGTTCCGGCTCAAACCATAATACATATTGCAGTGGAAACAACTCATGCTTTAGAGCCAAGAAGTAAAGCAAGATAAATTGCGGTGGAATCATTTCAGGCCAGATGAAGTTACATGGGAAATGGATGATGAGATGAGCGCATTATATCCTTCTTTATTCTTTGGTTGAACCAAATGTGTTTGGTATATATATTTTTATGTGTGTGTGTGTGTACTGTAAATACTACAACGAGTTGTGTTATAAACCTCCAATAAGCAGTATGTTGTAAATATTGCATCGAGATGATTTATAAAGCTCCAATAAGTAGTATAATGGTCTTTTTTTCAGCAGCCGGTCATTGTAAATACTGCATCGATCTGTGTTATAAAGCTCCATAAGCAGTATGTTTGTCAGGTTTAGTCGTTTGCTGGTCATAAGAGTCATAAGAACACTAAGGATGGTGTTCCACTAAGGGGGATGGATTTTTAACATCCCTAGATTAATTTTCCATGTAAATGGAAAGACATTATAAAGGAAAAATAAGACCATGGTCATAGGACACGTATTCCAAGTTGAATAGAGGAAAAAAATTAAAGTGGGAATCACTCGTGGTTAATTAATGGCTATGGAATTTGGCATTGGAATTGGAAAAGGAAAAGGGAAGTAAATGGAAATTTAATATAAGAAATAAAGTAAAATAGGAGAAAACGAAGATGAAGAGACGAGAATATGCATGCAAGGGAAAAGGAAGGAAATTGAAGGAAAAGAATAGGAAAAGAAAATAAAAGGAGAGGGCGAAAATTCTATTACTCTCTTAGTCACTCGTAGTTACTCTTGATCACACTTGGAACTTGGGAGGAGGAGAAGAGAGAGAGAACTTGGACACAAGAAAGCAAGCAAGCAAAGGAAAGAAAGGGAGCACAAAAAGAAGATTGGAAGAGAAACTACAACAGGAGGATTTTCAAGATAACAAGTTGCATGTGTCATTTCCTGACTAGGATTTGAATGCACGGTGCATGCATTTGGTTTACATGATTATTTTGTTGTCATTGGCATGGGATTTCCTAGATTGATAGTGTGTTCAGATTCGCCTTGCCATTTCTTGGATGGACATAGTGTGTTTGGATTCATTCTTGGTTGATATTTGGATTGCCAAAAGATTTTGGATCCAAATGAGGTGGTCTCAGGAAAATCCCAAGGGTTGGGGGTGGAGATAGGTTTCTCTAGGAAGCCCTTGATAAGTGGGTGGAGTTAGGAAAATTCCTTTAGGTGTGGTGAAGAAATTCTGAGGAATCTAATATTGTGTTGGTTTGATGATATCTGGACCAATTTAGGTGAAATTATTGTTGCCTGAGGGTGGAGGTCGTTTAACCTTTATATTCCATATTTGGTTGTATTTAGTTTATCCTATGAGATCCCACATTCATTCTTGGAATATGGTATGGGAGTGATTCACTGAAAGAAATATTTGGTTCACCCAATCTATGGTCGAGTGGTATGTGGATGTCCTTGATTTGGTTGAAATTTACATATGTTATTATGTGTTGATTCTTATTGAGATTAATGAGCATTATTTATGGTTTTATGTATGATTTTATGACTAGTTTGTCATGGTTCAATTATGGTTAAATGTTGGTTACATCCATGGTAAATTTCTCATTATATGATGTGCTCTTGTTATGGATCCATTCCATGGTTAGATGGGATCTTGGTTATCTTATATGAATGCATAAGCTAATATGTGTTGTTATGGCTAGTAATAAAGGAAAAAACGCCTTCTTGATGATTCTCTAATGAAATTATTGAATAAGTGAGAAAATATGTATTTATGAGCTATAAAATTTGCTTACAAAGTGTTTGCATAAATGACTATTCTAGAAATAAGTGTTTGAGTATGACTAGAGTCTAGAAATTTAACCTAGAGGTTCCTGTAAATGAATGATAGAATTATGGAAAGTTATGAGCAGATCTAGGTAGTGGCCTGAAGACTGCCCTAAAAATATAGAACATGGCTTCTAGCCGCATCCACAGAACTAGGGAATTTCAGTTGTAGTCACATGGAAAGTGCCTTATGCATGTAGTTAGAGCCTTCTCGCTTCATGTATAACTTGGTGTGCATGTGGTTGGGTTGTAAATTCAAGTAAAAAGAAAGCTTTAGCTTATGGAAGGATCATTAGTGGGTGTTGTCTGACATCTGGGTGATCAGATGTCCCCACTTCTATAGATGGAACTTGTTTTTTGGATCATGTATAGTAACTCTCAACTCATTTTTACCATGGAGAGCTTGTAAAAGTGGGTAAATGTCAGGTGGGGTGTTACAATTACAATCTAGGTGCCCTCCATATCTTTGGAAAAAGTTATCCCAAGCCAAATACCATACATTTCAGCTTGATTAGTAGACCTTTGACCTAGCCCCCAGGGATACTTTACTTGTTTTCCATTGGTATTAATAATAATCCCTCTCCCTCCTACCACCCTTAATAACCTTATTAACTTAAACAAATTAATTACTAAAAAATTATCTTATTGTTGATTAAAAATTATATATATAATACTATACTTAAAATTTATGTAAAATTACTTATTTTAAATTTATTTCAGATTCTCCTTGGACTTCACATGGCCTTAGAGAAGATATGGATAGTCTGAAGCATATCTCGGATCGCGATATTGGCAACAATAATGACCCTAACCAATTCATGTACCAGACATCGATGATCAAGGTAAGGGTGGCTAGATGGAATCCTCGAGATCCATGTCATGGTTATCATTCCAAGAAGAAAGGAGAGTAAGGGATGTTTTTTTTAGCCCTCACACATTCACCAACCTTTGCAATGTGGCTAAACACACGCAAGGAATTAATGATAATTTGAGTGACTGGTGTGATACATTCCGCCTAGAATTCTATGTTGCATGTTTGTTTTGAGTCAGAGGCGTTGTAAATAGTTTGGTTACAGGTTCAGAGGAAGTCTCGGGTGCGCTATCAAAGTTCCCTATCGAAGTTGTCTGAGTGGGAACAACAACTCTCCTCCATTATAAAGTGGCCAACGTCTACGGGTATTTTTTATCAATGATTTTCCCCCTTCTGACCCCTTTTCTTAATTTCTCTATGATAATTCATGGGGAACGGGTCTTTGAGACAATGTTTCGGGTTAGAATGAATTCATTCCGAAATTTGTGGAAGGAAAGCATTGGTTTTTCTGATGGGAAGCCTCAATTCGACTGAATTGTCTTTGTTAGTTATGATATCTTACTCTCCCAGATGGGTTTGAACTTGGGGTCTATGCTATGACATTCATTTTTCATTCCATGCATGGGGGCCTGGGTTTTATTTCATGTCTTCTTGTTACTTCTGTTGGTTAGTAAGTGAGGAGATTATCTAAGAGAGTATACGTTTGAATGGACTCTGTGTTTGGTTCTTTGAAGGCTCGAGAAGACATAAATTGATGATGTCGGCCTGTATTAGTATACCATATCATATTTAGTGGAATATGTTTGTTTTATTGGTTTGTTGCTCATAGTTTTGTGGATTTCTTCTGTGATATACCTTCAAGTGTATATCCCAGGTGCATGTATTAGGTTTGTCCGCTTGCCACTTCCACTGTGCTAGTTTTTGTGGGTTGTTATCTCAGTGCACTGATTCATTTTCGTGGTCAATGAAGTCACAGTATAGCACAACATTCCTCTTGAAGAGGTTCCATGATGGAAGAGGCTCAAGGTCAGAGTCATTGTGCGGGGCTTCGTCATGGTGGAAGTTATCCCCAACCATGTCTTGTTCAAGGCCGCGTCCATAGAACAACCTATAGGCTTATACATGAAATGGCTCAAGCCTACCAAAGTGGCACTCATCCACAGATCTTCCAGCTTATATCTCGGTGGGAAGCAGACCTGAACTGACATGCAGCACAAGAAAATTTGGATGTTGAGTAATGGAACTTGTTTTATGGATCATGCATAGTAACTCTCAGCTCATGTTTACCCTAGATAATTTGTAAAAGCGGGTAAATGTCGGGTGGGGTGTTACAATTACAATCTGGGTGCCCTCCGTATCTTTGGAAAAATCTATCCCAGGCCAAATGCCATACATTTTAGCTTGATTATTAGACCTTTAACTTAGCCCCTAGGGATACTTTACTTGTTTTCCATTGGTATTAATAATAATCCCTCTCCCTCCTACCACCCTTAATCATCTTATTAACTTAAACAAATTAATTACTAAAAAATTATCTTATTGCTAATTAAAAATTATATATATAATATTATACTTAAAATTTATGTAAAATTACTTATTTTAAATTTATTTCAGATTCTCCTTGGCCTTCACATGGCCTTAAAGAAGATATGGATAGTCTGAAGCATATCCTGGATCGCGATATTAGCAACAATAATGACCCTAACCAATTCATGTACCAGACATCCCCGACTAGGGTGAGGGCAGCTAGATGGAATCCTTGGGATCCATGTCATGGTTATCATTCCAAGAAGAAAGGAGGGTGAGGGATTTTTCTTTAGCCCTCACACATTCGCCAACCTTTGCAAGGTGGCGAAACACATGCAAGGCATTAATGATGATTTGAGTGACTGGTGTGATACATTCTGCCTAGAATTCTATGTTGCATGTTTGTTGCGAGTCAGAGGAATTGTAAGTAGTTTGGTTATAGGTTCAGAGGAAGTCTCGAGTACGCTCTCAAAGTTCCCTATCGAAGTCGTTCGATTGGGTACAACAACTCTCCTCCATTTATAGTGGCCAACGTCTATGGGTATTTTTTTATCAATGATTTTCCCCCTTTTGACCCTTTTCTTAATTTCTCTATGATAATTCATGGGGAACGGGTCTTTGAGACAATGTTTCGAGTTAGAATGACTTCATTCCGAAATTTGTGGAAGGAAAGCGTTGGTTTTTCTGATGGGAAGCCTCAATTCGAATAAATTGTCTTTGTTAGTTATGGTATCTTACTCTCCCAGATGGGTTTGAACTTGGGGTCTATGCTATGACATTCATTTTGCATTCCATGCATGGGGGCTTCGGTTTTATTTCATGTCTTCTTGTTACTTCTGTTGGTTAATAAGTGAGGAGATTATCTAAGAGAGTATATGTTTGAATGGACTCTGTGTTTGGTTCTTTGAAGGCTTGAGGAGCCATGGATTGATGATGTCGACCTGTATTAGATTACCATATCATATTTAGTGGAATATGTTTGTTTTATTGGTTTTTTTCTCATAGTTTTGTGGATTTCTTCTGTGATATACCTTCAAGTGTAAATCCCACGTGCATGTATTGGGTTCGTCCACACTTCCACTGTGCTAGTTTTTGTGGGTTGTTATCTCAGTGCACTGATTCATTTTCATGGGCAGCAAAGTCATAGAATAGCATGGCATTCCTCTGGAAGGGATTCCATGATGGGAGAGGCTCGAGGTCAAAGTCATTGTGCGGCGCTTCGGCGTGGTGGCAGTTAGCCCCAACCATGTCTTGTTCGAGGCCGCGTCCATAGAACGACCTATAGGCTTATACATGAAGCGGCTCAAGCCTACCAAAATGGCACTCAGCCACAGTTCTGCCAACTTATATCTCGGTGGGAAGCATACTTGAACTGACAGGCAGCATAAGAAAATTTGGATGTTGAGGAATGGTTGGAGTTGGTACCAGACCCTGTTCATACCAGAGGTCGATCCTCTCAGTATAAACATAATTTATACCTATATTGGCTCATGAAAAACATTGTAGCAAGAGCCTTGTCCACTCTTGCAGCTAATCCAACCAAACTGACTCTGTTCTTCCAAAAATTCATAAAGAATTCTAGCTTATCCAATTTCAGATTCAATAACAAAATGCTCGCCTCAACCATAGAAAAGCATATTCTATGTCTTCCTCAAACATAGTTACTTGGCTTGAGCACGAAATGTCCAACTCCTGTGAACTCTTCTAATGATTAGTAGTATGTCAAATCTAGTGTGTTTTTCAATTTTGTTAAGTATAAATGAAGGATATGCAGACTTGGATACTATGTTTTAGATATTTAGATACTATACGAGATAAACATACGTAGACATATATAGCTCTAAAAGACAGTTTTAAACTATTTTTCTTTTGGATAGTTTATAATATGGTACGGGGGGCCAATATATCTAATTTCCAGCTAGACATATTGAAGTCACCTTACCATCTAATCATAGATATAATCTACCCTTTTTAATGAATAAATGAAAAAAATCTTAACAAGCCTAAAAAAAATAATAAATATACCATTTTATATAATCACTTCATAATTACCTTGTAATAATTATCTTTTCCTTATTATTATAAATTTAAAACTCTTTAAATTAATATACAAATAAACTCAACAATTTACCCATTCATAAAATCACTTATCCTAACCCCAATAGGTTAAAAAGACCCACTAAACATCTTACCAATTCAAACGATCACTCATGCCATCCTCATATTTCCAGAGTCCATAAATGTTATTGTGGACTCTGAAGAGATTTGACACTAAAATACCCTTTGAAGATATAACAAAACTTAGGTATTTTTTTCTCTTATATTTTAATTATAAAATATTATGGCAATAGCTTTCAAATGAAAGTGGATTTTCAAATTTTTTTAACTATAAAGTTAAATATTAAAGAATATAATATATTATTATATTTTTAATATAAATTTGTATTTGTACTTTTTATAAATATCTAAATTTGAATGGATTTAATGATTAATAATTTTTTTTATTAAAAAATTATAAATTATAATTTAAAGATAATTATATATATCTTTATAAATTTTAATAATTAAATAAAATATGATATTTATAAAATAAAATTATTTAATCATTTTTAATTAATTTTAATAAATGGAAAAAATATAAAATAAATATATAAAATTTTAAGTCAAAATTAAATTGATTTAAATTAAATTTAAGATGTTAATATAACACATCGAATTTTATTAAAAATATAGATTCAAAAATCATATTAAATATTTTGTTAAATGTATGTTAATATAAATTATAATTTTTAATTATTTTCCAATAATTTAATTGAAAATTATATGTACTTTTATTTTTATTTAGAGATATTAATATATTATTTAATATTTATATAAAATTTATATTTTAAATTGAAGTTATTTTTAATGTGATTTTTTGAAATTTTTTTGTAGATTTTTTTTAGTGAAATCGAATAGAAAAAATTTAAAATAAAATTTTTATTTTTATTATTTAAACTAATTTTTTGAATGTATATATAAATTCAGCACTCTCCAAAAACTTTTTGAGAATTTATTTCAAAAATAATTTATTTGAAAAATTAATTAATAAAAATATAATTTTATTTATTCACTATATATTTACCTCATCATAATTATATTTTCAATATTAATATAAAATTAAAACTTTCTAAGAATTCATTCAAAAACTTATCTATTTATAACATCACTTATCCTAACCTCCATATATTAAAAAACCTCATTCAACATCGTATTAATTCAAAGAATCAGCCCATTCAACATCTTACTAATTTATATAGTCACTTACTAATCTTCATAGGTTGAAAGTCCATAGTACCTCACACTTTGGTCATGTGTACCAAATTGTTGGTGATGACTCTCAAGAGATTCGGCAATAAATTTTCTTTGACAATATATCAAATTTTAGATATTGTTTATTTTAATTATAAAATATTATGGTAATAATCTTTAGAGGAAAGTTGGTTTTTAAAATATTTCAATATACATTTATATTTGTACATTTTATAAATATAATAATTTGAGTAAATTTAATGATGAAAAAATTGTTATAATAAAAAATATTAAGTTAATCTAAAAATATATGTATATCTTTATAAATTTTATTAATTAAATGAAATATAATATTTTATAAATTTAAATTATTTGATTTTTGTTTTTATTTAAAAAGACACACCATGCGCTCGTCAGATTTGAACATAAAAGAGAGTGAATTCAAGCGGGAGTGCCTGGAGGTGGGAAGTGGTGAATAGGGACACTCTCTTGCCCCTTCGAGCAACGGTGGGAGGAGAAACAAAGATGGGATGTCGCAAGGCTCCGACAACTGGAGCAGAAAATAGAGAGTAGATTGAGCAAGTTGACAAGAAGCTTTTATAGTGCATAAGATTTTATGACCATGTACTTTTGGTTGGTGCATATTTTTTTCCTTTTTAAAATTTAACATATTGTGAAAATTTTAATAATTTGTACATTTTTAATACACTCTTCTTCTTCTTCTTTTTGGTTACAGATGCACATTGTGTATGACAAAAAAAATGTTTTGTGAGAAAACAATTTGTCTAAAATTTGGATTTATAAGCCCATATCATGTCCCATTATATAATATGTCGAAAGATAAATACAGATCATAAAAAATAGATATAAATATTCAAACTATTCACTAGATAAATACTCAGAACCATGAGGCAATACCAAAAAATTGAAAGTGCTCAAGAAATTTGGTCATCTAACTGCGAGCCTTTAAAAGAAAGTTATATGATAGTAATCTAGTGAGGTTTCCACCAACTGGTCCTAAATCTTCCAAGTCCCCATAGCCTATTCTACACTAGTTTTGGAAATACATCTTTAATAGTGTTCTTTTCCATGTAGATGTGACAACACGTAATCTGATCAAAATAAAACTTTAACCTCAAAAATTCATCAAAAAATGGAAGCATTATGTGAGTGCACACCTCTTAGTCTCATTGAACCATTTAATAACAACCAAAGAGTCTAAAAAATGTGAAGCCTTTTGCATCCCTTTTTAATAGCAAACAATGATAATAACTTGAGACTGAGCAGATCTGCATAATTATTTGATCCCCTCCCAAACCACTTGGAAGCTTAAATGACTGATTTTCAAACAAGTATAAAATTGTTCCACTACCAAACACACCCCTATCAAGGGACGCCCCATAAAAATAACCCCACCAGATAGAACAATCCACTTCTTTAACAACAATTTTTTGGGGTTTATTTGATACAATATCATCGAGAATTAATTCATATATGGCAATGATTTTGCCAACCACTCTGTCAAAGAAGAGAGACTAGGATTGAAAAATGAATTTATTTCTAGTTAGCCAAATGCCCCAACGAAAAATTAGAGGGATGTTTCTATATTTTTTGGGGGATGCATTTTCCCACCACGATTTCCAAGAATCTTTGCACGAAGAACCATACCAGGTGAGATTTAAATATAAACTCATGCTTATTGTGTGTCATACTGTAGAGGAATAAGGAAATTCAAATAATAAATAAAAAATTGTCTCGTTTGTGTTTTTACAAAGAGCACACCAACTCGGCCCCATGAAACATACTTTCTATAAATTGTCCCCTCTGGGGGCCTTATTTTCAAGAATGCACCATAGCAACAAATTTTCTTTGGTAGGGCATCACAACTTCCAAATTTTCCTTCACCACCAATCCACATTCTTCGTATCTATCAAAAATGATGTGCAAGTAACCCATATTTGGAGAGTAATCCCCAAACGAAGCATGAACCCACTGTAAAGAATCTACATTCTCACTGATTTTAACATGTGAAATATTGAGAGTGTTTTTATAATCCCACAGGTGGGTTATAAAATAATTAAGAAGAGTTAATTGTGTAGCTCTAGCCCATCATTGAGCCCATGAAGGTGTGTTTTATGGATCTGCCACTTGGCTCAAGGTATACTTTCCATTGTCATTTAGAAATTCCACCAAGGCAAGAGGAAACAAGTAGTTTGCACTGCATCCAACCTATGGATCCACTCCAATTCTAACTCTTTCACCAAATCCAACCCTCCAACCTAGAGCGCTCTCAATCACATTGAAAGATGCCAAAATTTCTTTCCATACCACTTAGACATTCGACCTCGATTTATTTGGGAGTATGACTCATTTTTTAGTATATAAGGGATATATATATATCTATATCTATATATATATATATATATATATATATATATATTTCTTATTTACCACTTCAACCCATAGACTTACATAATCCATTAGCCTCCATCATACCTTTGTTTCTAAAGCTTTAAAGAAGTGGAATTTATTTTCTAACCCCTAAACCTCCCCATTTCTTGGGTAAAGTGATTTTTTCCCACCTTACCCAAGGAAAATCTCACCCATCCTTTGAACCCTTCCATAAAAATACAAATCAGGATTGATTAATTAAATTGAGAATCCATTTTGGGATCAATGAAAGAGACATCCAAAATACAGGAATGGCTTCCAAAATCGATTTTATAAGCACAAGCCTCCCCACTCTGTAAATCCATCGGAATCTCCAAACTTGAGTGGCCTATCACGCAAACAATATTCAATGGAAATGAAAAAGGAATACTATTCACTACCGATAATATCGAATCTCTCACTCAATGCATTAAATATCTCTTAGTTTATTCAGTCACCACAAACCTAACCCTTTGCACGACAATCCTTAAAAACGAGGAGATGAGGCCTCACTATGTTGAGATTTTTTTCCTGTTAATGAGTCTCAGGATGTTTTTGTTTCTCAAATCTATGATCTCTGTCATTTATGTGGATTCCATGATTCCATGATTCTTTGAATTTTCAGACCAATATTCCATGAGTGTTTCCATAATGGGCTTCCATTTCTCCATTGGAGAGAGATTAATTATTTCGCCTATCAATAATCTAATTCCATTAGATACCAATGAAGGGTAATGGAGTTTAGGTATTGTCTCCATCTTCCCTTGGTGTGACCAGAGTGAGGAACCTAGTGGGTTACCTCCTCAAGGATTTCAGAATCTGAAAAATCTTCTTGGTCATCGGGTGTGAGGGTCTCGAGATGGTGAATCTCATCACAAATATTGATGGGGGTAGTTGAATGGAAGATGACCACAAAATCTTGATCATAGGACTAAGCTGATGTTCTACTTTGGGGGCCACGACCACTTCCCCCTTAATGATTTCACATGTGTTTGTGAGGCATAATGCAGAGGAAAGGGCAACACTAATTACAAAGATCAAGACTCAAAACCACAGTAGGAATAACAAAGACATGGAATATTAGGAGGAAGACTGAAATGGGGGCTGGGGAGAGGCCTGGTCAGAGAATACTGGCACAAGATATCAGGAAAGAGAAGCAAGGTAATATATAAAATTCCTTAACTAGGGAGGGCTTTGAATAGTTGCTAAAACACCACGGACTAGAATTCTAGTTACCAAAAACTACTATATAATAAAATAGATCGAAGTATTAAATTCAAGGCAAAGCAATATGTGAATTAAGATTAGAGAGTCAAGAAGTACCTCAAATAAATCTATTCATGTTTTCCAAACTTGTTAATGTTGTAGAGTTAAAGATAGGGTAAAAACAACTACAGTAGAAAATAATAGCTCTGGAATAAATCACAGTATTCAGTGAGAAATATCATCATAATGGCCAACATTTCCATTTACTTTTCCATCCCACTTTCTCTATGGGAACCAAGCCATCCAGATTCTCTCAACTTGTCTGGGCATGAACAATCCCCGACCACCATAGCTACGTCGTCTATCACAAACAGGTACATTTTAAGAAAAAGTAGGTAGAAATTCATTGGAATTACATGAAATTTGTCATGCACAAGCCTCTAAACATTGGAATACCCAAGAAGAAATCTCACCCGCGGTGGGGAAGGACCTTAGCACAACATAAAATTCACAAATGGTAAGCTTTGTGGTTGGAGCCGAAATAGAGTTTATGACTTTCAATTTCCATAAATTATGAAAGGAATAATCGCATGCTTGGTACATGGGGAGGGTTGGCCATACCAACACCCCTCTTAAATTATTTGTAAGGTCGTGTGGTGGTAAGCTCACCCCATAATCTCTTGCATGCTCCTGTTGGTCACCCCATTTGGGGGATATTTTCATTATTATTATAAAGTTAAAACTCTCTAAATTAATATGAAATCGTACTCACTAACTTACCCATTCATAGAATCAATTATAACCTCCATGTTAAAAAATCTCACTCAACATCCTACCAATTCTTATAATCACTTATCTAATCCTCATAGGTCCAAAATCCACAGTACCATCACACTTTGGTCCTATGTACCAATTGTTGTTGTGGGCTATGAAGATATTTGAGAATAAATGCCCTTTGAAGATATATCAAATTTTAGGTATTTTTTTATTTATAGTTATAAATTACTACCTTAAAGTGGATTTCTAAAATATATAATAACACATTTCTATAATTAAAGTTAACTATTGAAGAATATAATATATTATTATATTTTTAATATAAATCTATATTTGTATATTTTATAAATATAAGAATTTGAATGGGTTTATTGATTAGGAACACTTTTTTATTATTATTATTAGGAAGATAGCATATAAGTCACAAAGAGTAAGCTCTATAGTTGTAGCTGAAACAAAGTACAACTTTCTATGTCCATAAATCATGAAAGAAACAGTCACATGCTTAGTACACGGGGAGGGTTGGCAACTCATGGGGTGGAAAGCTTTCCCCCTAATCTCCTGCATGTTCTAGTTAGACACACCCTATTTGGTGATATTTTCATTATTATTATAAAATCAAAACTTACTAAATTAATATTAAATTAATATGAAAGTCTAGTCACCAACTTACACACTCATAGAATCACTTATCCTAACCTCTGTTAAAAAAATCCACTCAATATCTTACCAATTCATAAAACCACTTTTCTAATCCTCATAGCTCCAAAGTGCACAACACCATCACACTTTGGTCATATGCACCAAATTGTTGTTGTAGGTATGAAAAGATTTGACTCTAATATCAGTTGTTATAAATTAATTAACAGAGCAATGAAACACATAAAATATTTTGGGAACATAAACACATAAACGCATGAAACAAGAGAGACACGTATATAAGTGGTTCACCCAATTCATGCTACGTCCACGGAGAAGCATATAGTCCTTCCTTTATATTATCTATAAAAATGAAGAGATACAACCTACAACATATCTGATGTAATTTTCTCTTTTCTCTCACACTCTCTCCTCTCTCTTTCTTGCTAAGAATAATGATACACAATCAGAATACAATTCCCTTATATAAATCTAGGGTTGCCTTCTAGGGGGAAAACCCTAAATTAACATAACTTCTACTGTGAGATCATCTTCCTAATGAATGGACCAGATTGAATATGAAATTAAAATATTGTACCAGGCAAATTTTCATCTATTTTTAGCCTCAGGGACACTTCCCTCGAACCCCTGCTAGGTGCAGGCTCTTAAAATCGTCGTTTCCCCCCTTGGACTCCCCTGACGGTGATCATACGAGAAACATTGCCACCTTGTTAGGAACAGGGATCCAACGTGGCTGGAAAAAAAAATTAAAAAAAATAAAAAATAAAAATAAAATAAAAATAAATAAATAAATAAATAACAAATTAAATTAAATTAAATTTAAAAAAAATTTAAAAAAAAAATTAAACAATTAGGAAGATAATCAAGCTCCATAGCCAAAAAGGTGGTATCATAGCAGTTTTGTTTCTTGTAACCCTTTTTTTGGTACATGTGTTATAGAGTGGTATCAAAGTGAGGTTTACAGTATTGGACCTCGGGGTAAATGCATATTTTTATGGTTATCATGAATTCAATTATTGTTTCAGTTTTGTATTATAATTTTGATTCATGCACGATCTTGATATGTTGTTGCTATTATTATATTTTGTGCCAATCTATACTATTGTACAGATGTGATAGCCTCCTCTGAGATACATTGAGGTATGATCTTGATTATTTATTCTATTTGGTTTATCTAACATGGTATGTTTGCAGGAAATTTAATTCCAAAATATGAAGAACGAAATGGTATATTACAATTCACATTAGTCCTTGTGCAGACCCTAAGTGAAATAAGTGTAATTGGAAAAGTCAGTTGAGCCATAAGGAGAGGAATATTATCCTGATCTAGTAGATACATTGAGGATTCTAAGGGTAGAGATTATAAGTTGTAAATAAGATAATAGCATGTTGATTGAGGTGTAGGAAATACTTAAAAAGGCTCAAGAAAAGAAAGTTTAAGTGAAAGTAGTGATTCTTCAAATCCTTTCAGACTTACAAAAGTAGGAACAACTAGGGATCAGTCATGGAGATAGGCATGATAAAAATACTAATGGGGCGGATGGAAGCAGGTATTAGAAAAGGTCCAGGATGGACCGTGATGACATAATAAAAGGTGGAATATCCATGAGTACATATGGATTTTATGCGATTTCTTGTTCTAGGAGACATCATCACCATCAACGCCAACATCATAGAAGGAGAGAATATTTACCAGAGGAATTCAAGAAATCCAAGCCTCCTAATTTTGATGGGGAAATCAAGAAATAATATATGCAGAAGCATGGCTTCTTGGGCTGGAATTTTTTTTTATATTGTTTGAATACTCAAAGAATATGAAAGCCAAGATAGTAAGTTTCAGTCTCCAAGGAAAAGCAAATATTTGGCGTGAAGATGTTAAGAATGTCATAGGCATTAGAGAAGAGAGGCTGACATGGGGTGAGTTTTAAAGACTTGTCAAGAAGAAGTACTTGTTTGAGAGGTATTATGACAGAAAGGCCAAGGAAAGATATGAGCTCATGATGGATTCCATGATAGATGAAGATTATACAACCATATTTCTAAAGTTGTTGAGATATGTGCCCTATCTCAAGCATGAGAAAGTAAAGATCCAAATTTTCATCAGTGGATTTCCATTTTCATTCAATTATTGGATTAATTTTTATGAGCCTCAGTCATTGGAGGAAGCCATCAGGAAGTTAAAGCATTGTTATGAGTAGTCAAAGCGCAAGCCTAATTTCAAACGTGACAGGAAAAGTAATGAGAATAATAAATTAAAATGGCCCAAGAAGCGAGGAATATCTCAAGATGCAAGTGAGAAGGAAAATGCAACCCCTCATAACAAGTTTAAAATGTAGCTGAGAAATGACACAGGTGTTAGCCTGGAGAGAAACAGAATAAAGGAAATGGCAAGGAATCATTGAAGTGTTGAATTTGTGGTAAAGACCATCACAAGAAGGATTCTCCATTATACCAGGGTGGTGGGCCATGGATCTATAGTGCTCAGGAGGCACAAATATTTGGGGATGTAGGTCGAAGAATTCCATAGATCTATGCAACACTTGATAATAGGCAGGTAGACCATCACAAATATATTATTGAGATGGAAGGTAAGCTTCATGATCAAGTTTTTTCCATTTTGATTGATCCTAGATCTAATTATATCTATGTTAGTCCTGACTTGGTGGATCAATGTCATTTGAATACATAATTGCATGAAAAATATTGGTTGGTGCAGTTGGTTATAGGGACCAAGAGAAGAGTTCACCATTGGGTGAGATCTTGTGCATTTGATCTTAATGGCATGCCTACAAAAACACACCTAAATGTGCTTCCTTGCCCGGTGCATATAGCATGATTTTGGGCATGGATTGGTTGCTTATTCACGGGACCAAGGTATATTTTTATGAGAATTACATTGAGTGCTTGGATGATAATGGAGAAAAGAGAGTCTTGCAAGGAAAGAATAATCCTACATCAATGAGAATGGTGACATCTATGCAAGCTAAGTGAAGTCATAGGAAAAGGTGTGTATTATTTGTAGTTCATGTTTCTAGTGAAAAAGGGAAGGATGTTGAGGATGATGAAGACCTGAGGAAGTATCTTGTCTTGTAACAGTTTTAGGATGTGTTTTCTACAGATATTCTAGAGCTTCCTCCTCATTGAGATGTGGATTTCTATTTAGTTGGTATCAAGAGCAACACCGACATCTAAGCCACCATACAGGATGGGCACTTCAGAGTTGGTGTAATTAAAGTTGCAGCTTAAAGAGATGCTTAATAAGGGATACATAAGGACAATTGTGTCTCCTTGGGGTGCACCAATGTTGTTTTTAAAGAATAAGGATGGTACTCTTAGATTATGTATTGATTACATGTAGTTGAACAAGGTGATTATCAAGAATAGGTATCCACTATTGCAGATTGATGATTTATTCGATCAACTAAAGGGAGCAATGAAATTTTTAAATATTGATTTGATATCATGATACCATCAAGTGCACATCAAAGAAGAAGATATCTACAAGACTGAATTTTATACAAGTTATGGGAACTATGAGTTTGCAGTGGTTCCTTTTGGTCTTACCAATGCTCCAACGACTTTCATGTGTTTGATGAACAATTTGTTTGCCCTTATCTAGATAAGCTCGTGATAGTATTTATTGATGATATATTGGTATATTCAAAGAATGAGGAGGAGCATGCAAAGCATCTGGAAACGGTGTTGAGATTGTTGAGAGACCATAAGTTTTATGCCAAGCTCAGTAAGTGAAGTTTCTTTCAGTCTTAGATCCATTACTTGGGACATGTTGTTTCCAAGGATAGCAGTGGATCCAGAAAATATTAAACATATCATGGAATGGTCATCTCCAAGGAATATGGATGAAGTAAGATCATTCATGGGACTAGCAGGTTATTATAGGTGGTTGATCAAGAAATTTTCCAAGATTGGCTATCCTATCACATGTTTGCAGAGAAAAGGAATGAAGTTTGAATGGACTATTGAGTGTGCAACTAACATTGATCAGTTGAAGCATTTTCTTACAAATGCTTTAGTTTTGAAGATTACAGATCTTGATAAGGAGTTCGTGGTTTGTATAGATTCTTGTAAGGAAGGGCATGGTGGAGTCCTAATGCGAGAAGGGCAACTGGTTTTCTATGAATCAAGGAAGTTGAATGAACATGAAAAAAATTATATGACTTATGATCTTGAGTTGGCTGTCATCATTCATGCATTGAAGATATGGAGGAATTATGTTCTTGGTAGGAGGTTTATCTTGATGAGTGAACATAGTGGACTGAGGTACCTTTTTGACCAACCCAGTCTGAATTCCAGACAAGCTAGATGGCTAGATACTCTCAGTGAGTTTGATTTTAAAATCAGGTACATCAATGGAAAGGAGAATCGGGTTACAGATGCTCTCAATAGGAGAGTACATGTGAATCATATTTCAGTTATGAGATTTTATTGGATATATTTAAAATAGAATATCATACATGCAGTGAAGCGTGATGAAAAGTACCAGCAACTGAAGCAGAAATTGCAATAGCAGGGTGGGGGCGATAAGGATGAGGAGTATCACCTCATAGCAGATGACTTAGTTAGATTCAGGAGCAAGATCTATGTGCTAGATAATAGTGAATTGAAGAATATTATTTTGAGAAAGTTTCATGTCAAGATGTATTCATGCCACCCAAGATACCACAAGACCTTGATAGTTGTTAAGAAGTTCTAAAATTGGATGAATTTGAAGAAAGAGGTAGTTGAGTTTGTTGTTAAGTGCTTCAACTAACCAAAGCTGAAATTTGAATGCAAGCATCCAGATGGTATATTGCATCCTATTCCAATTCGGTAATGTAAACGGGAGTTCATTTCCATGGATTTCAATAAAGGGTTTCCTAGGACATCGAGGTAGCATGACTCCATCATGGTTTTGGTTGACAGGTTGAGCAAGGTAGCTCAATTCATGGTTGTGAAGTATACTAATTCAGTTAGTGAAGTGGATCAAATATTCATTAGGGAGATAGTGAGGTTGCATGGAGTTCCCAATAATATTATATCAGATAGAGATGCCAGGTTCACTTCTAATTTTTGGAAGGATTTGTTTGTAGGCTTGGGGACAAAGTTAGCCTTTAGTACAACTTATCATCCTTAGATAGATGGACAAATAGAGAGGGTTAAAAAAATTCTTGAGGATATGTTGAGGATGTATGTCATGCTTCAGAAAAGGAAGTGGAAGGCGTATCTTCAACTAGTGGAGTTTGCTTATAATAATGGGTATCAGGAATCCTTGAATATGATTCCATTTGAAGATCTTTATGGGCAGAGTTTTAATGCTCCTATTACCTGGAGTGATCCAGTGAACATGGTGTTTCTTGGATCATATATGTTGGCAGAGATGGAGTAGGAGATGTAGGTTATTAAAATAAATTTAAAGACAACGCAGGATAGGCAGAAGAGTTATGCATATCAGCATAGAGTATTCAAGGAGTTCCAGATTAGGGAGCATGTATACTTGCACATCAATCCCAAGAAGATATCCTTGAGAATTGGGTCATGTGCCAAGTTGGAACATTGAGATCCTCTAAAGGATTGTACCAATGGCATACAAAATTTCTCTACCTCCATCAATGAAATTCCATGATTTTTTCAATGTTTCATTGCTTAAAATATATGTACTAGATGTTGATCATGTGATTGATTGGTCTATATTGTAGGTGGAGCCATAGGGAGAGTTCCAGCTAGAAACAAAATGCATATTGCAGTGGAAACAACTCATGATCCAGAGCCGAGCAATAAAGCAAGATAAAGTGCAGTGGAATCATTTTGGGCTTGATGAAGTTACATGGGAGACGGATGATTAGATGTGGGCATTAGATCCTTCTTTATTTGTTGGTTGAAGAAAATGTGTTTGGTATATATATGTTTGTGTGTGTGTGTGTGTGTGTATTGTAAATACTACAATGATTTGTTTTATAAACCGCCAATAAGTAGTATGTTGTAAATATTGCATCGAGATGTTTTACAAAGCTCCAATAAGTAGTATAATGGTCTTTTTTTCAGCAGTTGGTCATTGTAAATACTGCATCGAGTTGTGTTATAAAGCTCCATAAGCAGTATGTTTGTCAGGTTCAATGGTTTGTTGGTCATAATAGTCATAAGAACACTAAGGATGGTGTTCCACTAAGGGGGAGGGATTTATAACAGCCCTAGGTTAATTTTCCATGTAAATGGAAGGACATTATAAAGGAAAAATAAGACCATGGTCATAGGACATGTATTCCAAGTTGAATGGAGGGAAAAAATTAAAGTGGGAATCACTCGTGGTTAATTAATGGTTATGGAATTTGGCTTTGGCATTGCAAAAGGAAAATGGAAGTAAATGGAAATTTAATGTAAGAAATAAATTAAAATAGGAGAAAACGAAGATGAAGAGACAAGAATATGCATGCAAGGGAAGATGAAGGAAATTGAAGGAAAATAACATGAAAATAAAATAAAAGGAGAGGGAGAAAACTCTATGACTCTCTTAGTCACTCATTGTTACTCTTAATCAAACTTGGAACTTGGCAGGAGAAGAAGAGAGAGAGAAATTGGACACAAGCAAGCAAAGGAAAGCAAGGGACCACAAAAAGAATATTGGAAGTGAAACTACAACAGGAGGATTTTGCAGATAACAAGTTGCATGTGTTATTTCCTTACTGGGATTTGAATGCATCATGCATGCATTTGGTTTACATGATTATTTTGTTTTCATTGGCATGGGATTTCCTAGATTGACAATGTGTTCAGATTCAAATTTCCAGTTCTTGGATAGATATGGGGTGTTGGGATTCATGCTTGGTTGAGCTTTGGATTTCCAAAATATTTTGGATACAGGTGAGGTGGTCATAGGAAAATCCCAAAGATTTGGGGTGGAGATGGATTTCTCTAGGAATCCCTTGAAAAGTGGGTGGAGTTAGGAAAATTCCTTTGGGTATGGTGAAGAAATTCTGAGGAATCTAAGCTTGTGTTGGTTTGATGATATCTGGACCAGTTTAGGTGACATTATTGTGGCTTGAGGATGGAGGTGGTTTAACCTTTGGATTCCCTATTTGTTTGTATTTGTTTTATTCTATGAGACACCACATTCATGCTTGGAATATGGAACAGGGGTGATTCACTGAAAGAAATATTTGTTTCAGCCCAATCTATGGTCAGGTGGTACGTGGAAGTACCTATTTTGGTTGACATTTACATATGGTATTATGTGTTGATTCTTATTGAGATTAATGAACATAATTTATGGTTTTATGTATGATTTTATGACTAGTTTGTCATGGTTCAATAATGGCTAAATGTTGGTTACATGCATGGTAAATTTCTCATTATATGATGTGCTCTTGTTATGGATCCATTCCATGGTTTGATGGGATCTTGGTTATCTTATATGAATGCATAAGCTAATGTGTGTTGTTATAGTTAGTAATATAGGGAAACAATCCTTCTTGATGATTCTCTATTGAAATTATTGAATAAGTGAGAAAATATGTATTTATGAGCTATAGGCACTTTTCCTACAAAGTGTTTGCATAAATGACTATTAGGTATTTTGTAAGTTTGAGTATGATTAGAACCTGGAAATTTATTCCAGATGTTCTTTTAAATGAATGATAGAATTATGGAAATTTTTGAGTAGATATGGGCAGTGGCCTGCAGACTGGCCTAAAAATACAGAATGAGGCTTCTAGCCGCATCCACAGAACTAGTGAACTTCAATTGTAGTCGCATGGAAAGCACCTTGTGCATGCATTTGGAGCCTTTTGGCCACATGTATAACTTGGCGTGCATGTGGACAGGTTGTAAATTAAAGTAAAAAGAAATCTCTAGCTCCTGGAAGGTGTTGAAGTTTGCAACAAGAAACAATGAAATTGGCATCCAGAAGCAACATGACAACACCTACACTAGTGTGGGACCAGAAGTCATGTAGTGATTTTTCCTAGCTATACATTAGTGTGAAATTCAATTTATTTAATAAATTGGATATGTGTCTAATTTAATTATCCCTTAATTAAATTGGACAATAAAATGTAATCTTATCTCATAATCACTTGTAATATTTAACTAAGTGTGATAAACTCATTTAGCTCATGAATTTCGAGTTGAGGGTGGTTGGTGAGGTATGCAGAGTGATTATATGTGTTTTAGAGTTCAAGTTGCAGTTAAGTGTATGAGTTTAATGCATGAGAAATTAGCTAACTCAGTTAAGTGAGTTAAATTCAGTTGAACTAGTTGTAATTGTGTGTTGCACTAGCAAGAGATCAAGTGAATTAAATCATATTTAATTCACATGTTGTGATCTGCCATGAAACTGATGATTTACTATTAATAGTTGCATGTATGTCAGTTCCAGTGCAGACCCAGTTGAGACAAACGTTAAAAGGAAGTTGACTATCAGTTTTGTTATTAGCAAACTGCCCAGATGTAGTTAAAACACCACAGGATTGCCCATGATACTATCAGAGACGAGGAAGGTTGAAATTAATAAAGAATAGGGATTTAATTCATCAGGAATTGCATGAGCAAGGAAGACTGAAGACAGACTGAGAATTGGCTAAGTGTTGGCCCGATTTTGTCTAGATCAGTGTGAGACAATAGGCAGATTGTAGGAGACTCTTGTGAGAAGAGTGCATTGTAATTGTTTCATGATTCCTTATGGAATATACAATATATGATAGAGGGGTTTTGAGCAGTAAGCTTTCCCTGGGAGATTATCTGTGTTGTGGTTTGATTTGATTTTTTCTTTGCTCAATGAGATTAGTGATTGTGTTTAATTTCCGCAATTGATTTGTAGAAGGATTCAGTATCTAGCTTTAGTACATTGTTAGATCAGACTGAATCCATTGATATACATATGTTTGTATAATTTATACAAAAGGAGAACCATTGGGTGTTGTCTGAAATCTGGGTGATCAGGTGTCCCTGGGAGGTTTCCATAAAGTTGATGGAACTTGGTTGTTGGATCATGCATAGTAACTCTAAGCTCATGTTTACGCTGGAGAGTTTGTAAAAGTGGGTAAATTTTGGGTGGGGTGTTACAATTACAATCTTGGTGCCCTCCATATATTTGGCCAAAGTTATCCCAAGCCAAATACCATACATTTTAGCTTGATGTTGGGAAAAATACTGAGAGGGGGGGGGGGGGGGGGTGAATTAGTATTTACTGCATATTCAAAACTTTTTACTTTTTCATTCCTTAAAACCCATACGCTACTTTCCTTAATTAAAATCGCGTATACACGCGGATATCCTTCATACAACTCGCGTATATACAAAGATCTTATTATGCAGATAATTCTTCACTTATATCATTCCATCATTCAGTCATTAGATGTTCAATAAACAGTAAACATGTGCAGTAATAAATAAACCATCACACATAAGCATCACACATGAACACCAGGATTTTATGTGGAAACCCAAGTCGGGAGAAAACCACCGCTGTCGTTGCTCAGCCTTCAATATTTTATTATAAAGAAAACATCTTACAACTTATGTATTGGCCCAGACTCATACCAGTATGCAGGCACCCACCTGCGCTCGTTTACCAGCCTCTCCTGGAAGGGAGCACCTACCCCCTGCACTCGTTTACCAGCCTCACCTGGAAGGGAGCACCAACCCCCTGATCTCGTTTACCAGCATCACTTGGAAGGGAGCTACAACCCCCTGACTGAAGGCTACAACCCTCAGCACCTCTTTGGATCACGTTTCATCAATTTTCACATTGGATCCAACAACTTCAATAGAGCACAACTTGTAGGCCACGTTTCATCATATTTTCAGACTGGACCCACTCCATACATTTAAGCACAATCATACATCATCAACAGATATCAGTAACACAGCAGAATAGATCAGACATTTGATTCTTCATATTTCAGCAAACCCTAATCTTCATATGCGCTTTCCTTTCACTGATCCTGCGTATATACGCGCTTTCGACCATAAAAATCCGCGTATACTTTTGAACATATTACATAGTTAATTTTACTGCCCATACGCGCTTTCTCTTCAGCAAGCCCGCGTATGTACGCGCTTCCTATGCGGCGAACTAGCATATATTTCTTCAGACATTATAGGTCATTGCAATTCTTCAAAACAGATACATCACTCAGATTTTACCCTTTACTTCAGACAGATGTTCGCCTCATCTCAGATCTAACAGATCTAGAAGATACAAATACATTTCAAATCTAGATTCCCTTCTTCATCATTTTCTTCATTAGTGTATCATGCATTCAGATCTATCATTCAACTATAACCCTTTCCATTCAGATATACTTCAGAGAGAAGTATTCATTCAAGCTCAGACATCTTGCACCCACGCTCATCATTTGCACAATGAATTTCTTCTCCTTATATAGGTTTACCCTATTTCAATACCATGAGCCAAAACCACATTACTTTCGATGGTATTCCTGGACGGGGTCACATAGACGAATCATTACTCAATACAATGGGTCAATACCATGGTGGTTACCCCTAGTTTTACATATTTAATGTGCTTTTGAACATATGCAACTTGGAACGTTATTTCCCGCATGCATACGCGACTTATCCTTGACAAACCCACGTATTCCTTGAGACATACACTTTTCATAATTTTTCTAGCTCATACTGAAATTCCTTTCATCATTACCTTCTATACTCATTGTAGATACATCAGATATACATCATTTTAACAAGTTCATCAAGACATATTCCATCAAGGACAACTTCATCAAGTAGGTTGCCATCATCTTTATCAAGTGGGTTGCCATCAAGGACAACACTCAGCATCATATTGCCAACAATCTCCCCCTTTGGACTTGATGGCAACCACGATGGTGTTTGATCACCACAACAGATAGATACATTAAGAATACAATGACACAATGTCACTTTCCCCATTCTTTTCCTTTATTCAAACACCATGTCACTCTCCCCCTTTGACATCAAGGGCAAAGGGCGGATCAAAACCAACACAAGGTTTTTCTCCTCATCTAGAAGGAAGCATTCTGCAGATCTGATGTACACTGAAGTGACCAAGCTCCCCCTGATTTCATGCTGAATCTTCAAACATATTTTTCAATGAAGTACATGACTCTATGAACTTCCTATCACCATAGACTCATACTTACATCAAATATCCAACCAAGTGGATTTACATATGAGACTCAAATACCCAACCAAGAGGGTTTACACATTTCAACTCAACTACCCAACCAAGTGGGTTTACAAATTTGACTCAATTACCCAACCAAGTGGGTTTATAGATTGAACAAGTCCTTACATGACTGAATATTACACTTTTACATCATGGGTCTCATCATGACCTTTTCATCAAATTACAAATATGACTTTTCATGACAAATACCAGAAAGACCTCAAGAGAGAGATCATATTTTAGAACCATCATAATGCCAACAATGCATTACCCCCAGCAAGGCTAAGGCTCCCCCTGAAAATGTGCATCCAAACATCCTTTCCGTATGACTAAGGCTCCTCCTTAGCTTGTGCAACCTGAACACCTTCAATAGAAAGTCATCAGCAAAAATCTCTGCAAGATCTGTCCATATCTCTGAATCATAAGAATTCCATCTCATCCAAAAGATACTCTTCATTAAATAGAAATCCGGGCTCATCCATAAAATACATCATAAGAAACCATGTATTATTTCATTATCATTTAGAACTGAGAAATAATCAGATACAGTGCCAATAATACAATCATCAGCAGTCAGACTGATGCTCCCCCTGAACTGGTACTCTTGATCTTCAGCTGCCATATTAATTCTCTTATCATCAATGCATACGCGACTGTGTCTGCTGGAACTCACGTGTATACGCGGCTTTACTTCACTTAACCCGCATATGGAAAGTGAATTATAGAAAATTTCACATTCCTCAATCTCCCCCTGAATTTTTCCTTCCTGTACCTGTCTTCTTCATGTCAGATGCTCTGTCAGCAATAATCATAACCAGATTTTCCAAATCAACCATGAGAATCATACATCGCTCCCCCTGTGACGATACATTACTAAGCTCCATAATGTATCTCACATCACTTCTGTAGTCATTAAGAGAAGCAAGCTTCAGAAGCTGATGACTGCAGTAGGGTCAATATTCCCTATGTTTCTGGCCGGTCCTCCTTCTTTTTCCAAATTTGCTTGAACTTTCTAATTGTGTGCTGAAAATTGTCCACTTTCTCAGATCTGTTCAACCTGCATTCTTTTTCTACATGTCCATACTTGTTACAAGAATAACATCTCATGTGTCTAGAGAAATAAGCATAAGAATCATAATGAGTATTTCTAATCTTCCTTCTTTTGCAATTAGCTGCTTTATGTCCATACTTGTTACATGAAAAACAATATCCCTTGAAGAAACCAGAGTACCTTTCTATGTAGGATCTGTTTGTTTGTGGCTGAAACAATCTGCTTCTGCAATTGGTTGCAACATGTCCATGATTATGACATTTAAAGCATTCAACATTATTGAATGATTTCCTTTGAGAATTCATGATTGTCGGTTGACCTTTTGTTTCTTTCAACACTTCAGATTTTGCATTGATGTCCTTTGATTCTTTAGCACCTCCTTGTGAACTAGAATCTCCTTTAACCGTTTCATGAAAACCGAGACCAAGTTTGATAGAGGGAGACCTTTGACTACTAAGAATATTGTCCAGAATCTTAGTACTATCTTGAAACCTCAAAATTTTATCCTTTTCTTCTAATTTACCTTTGAGAATGTTTACCTCAACCTCCAAGCTTTAGCATTGCTTCTTCATGCTCTCTTCTTTCCTTCTTCTGTCTTCTACTTGATCATTCAGATTTAGAATCTCTTCTTTCAACCCATTTTCTTGTTCTTCAAAAGTTTGTATGAGTTCTTCATTCTTCTTATTCGATGCTTCCAGATCTGCTTTCAGAGAGACGATTTCTGCTTCAAGTTCTTCATTCTTCTTATTTGAATTTTCCAGATTTATTTTGTGAGCGATGAGTTCTGCTTCAAGTCTTTCACTGTAATTTGTTACTTCATCATACAGCCCTTGATACTCATTTATCTGTTCTTTCATTCTAGAGATCACCTCTTTGTAGATAGAGCATTTCTCTTTAATTGCTCTTTGTTGTTCTTCAACTTTGATCTTGAGAGCTTCCTCTATATCCAAAACACTTCTTTCACTATCTTCACCATTGCATGCACAAGAAAGTGAATCATTAGAACAATTATTAGTACATGTTTTATCTTCTCCATTTTCTGCTGCATATGTTTTCTGAGATATCTCCTTTTCTTGAGTTGCCTTCTTCTTTTGCTTCTTTCCCATTGTGACGGATCTCCTTCAAGCGATCAAGCTTCTGCATAAGGACCTCCTCTGATACCAATTTTTGCGAAAAATACTGAGAGGGGGGGGGGGTGAATCAGTATTTACTGCATATTCAAAAAATTTTACTTTTTCATTCCTTAAAACCCATACGCTACTTTCCTTAATTAAACTCGCGTATACACGCAGCTATCCTTCATACAACTCGCGTATATACAGAGATCTTATTATGTAGATAATTCTTCACTTATATCATTCCATCATTCAGTCATTAGATGTTCAATAAACAGTAAACATGTACAGTAATAAATAAACCATCACACATAAGCATCACACATGAACACCAGGATTTTAGGTGGAAACCCAAGTCGGGAGAAAACCACCGCTGCCGTTGCTCAGCCTTCAATATTTTATTATAAAGAAAACATCTTACAACTTATGTACTGGCGCAGACTCATACCAGTACGCAGGCACCCACCTGCGCTCGTTTACCAGCCTCTCCTGGAAGGGAGCACCAACCCCCTGCTCTCGTTTACCAGCCTCTCCTGGAAGGGAGCACCAACCCCCTGCTCTCGTTTACCAGCCTCACCTGGAAGGGAGCTACAACCCCCTGACTGAAGGCTACAACCCTCAGCACCAATATGGACCACGTTTCATCAATTTTCACACTGGATCCAACAACTTCAATAGAGCACAACTTTGTAGGCCACGTTTCATCATATTTTCAGACTGGACCCACTCCATACATTTAAGCACAGTCAAACATCATCAATGTATAGCAGAATACGTTGTAACAGATCGCACATTTGATTCCTTTTTCCATACTTCAACAAACCCTAATCTTTCATATGCGCTTCCTCACCGATCCTCGCATATATACTCGCTTCGAATTACAACCGCGTATACTTCGAACATACACATGAGCACTTCCATCGCCCATACGTGTTTTCTCTTCAAAGAAATCCACATATGTACGCGTTTCCCATGTTTTTTAACTAGCGATATTTCTTCATATTATCATAGGTCACCTCAAATTCTTCGTAATGTATATTGACCACCATATTTTACCCTTTTACTTAGACAGATGTTCGCCTATCTCAGATCTAATAGATCTAGCAGATACAAATACATTTCAGATCTAGATTCTCTTCTTCATCATTTTCTTCATTGGTGCATCATACATTCAGATCTATCATTCAACTGTAACCCTTTGCATTCAGATATACTTCAGAGAGAAGTATTCATTCAAGCTCGGACTCCTTATCCCCTTTGCACAATGAATTTCTTCTCCTTATATAGGTTTACCCTTTATCAATACCATGAGCCAAAACCACATTACTTCCGATGGTATTCCTGGAAGGGGTCACATAGACGAATCATTACTCAATACAATGGGTCAATACCATGGTGGTTACCCCTAGTTTTACATATTTAATGCGCTTTTGACCATACGAAACTTGGAACGTTATTTCCCGCATGCATACGCGACTTATCCTTGACAAACCCGCATATTCCTTGAGACATACACTTTTCATAACTGTTCTAGCTCATACTGAAATTCCTTTCATCATTACCTTCTATACTCATTGTAGATACATCAGATATACATCATTTTAACAAGTTCATCAAGACATATTCCATCAAGGACAACTTCATCAAGTAGGTTGCCATCATCTTTATCAAGTGGGTTGCCATCAAGGACAACACTCAGCATCATATTGCCAACACTTGATTATTGGACCTTTGACCTAGTCCCTAGGGATACTTTACTTTTTTTCCATCGAAATTAAGAATAATCCCTCTCACTCCTACCACCCCTAATCATATTATTAAATTAAACAAATTAATTGCTAAACAATTATCTTATTCTTGATTGAAAATTATATATATAATACTATACTTAACATTTATGTAAAATTACTTATTTTAAATTTATTTCAAAAATGAATTTATTTCAAATTCTCCTTAGTGTTCACATGACCTTAGAGAAGAGATGGATAGTATGAAGCATATCATGCATCATGATATTGGCAACAATAATGACCCTAACCAATTCATGTACCAGAGATCCCCGGTCAGGGTGAGGGTGACGAGATGGAATCCTCGGGATCCATGTCATGGCTATCATTCCAAGAAGAAAGGAGGGTGAGGGATTTTGTTTTAGCCCTCACACATTTGCCAACCTTCGCAAGGTGGCTAAACACATGCAAGGCATTAATGATGATTTGAGCAACTAGTGTGATACATTCCGCCTGGAATTTTATGTTGTGTGTTTGTTTCGATTCAAAGGCATTATAAGTAGTTTCGTTACAGGTTCAGAGGAAGTCTTGGGTATGCTCTTGAAGGTCAATATCAAAGTCGTTCAACTGGGAACAACAACTCTCCTCCATTATACAGTGGCCAACGTCTGCATGTATGTTTTATCCACAATTTTCCCCCTTCTGACCCCTTTTCTTAATTTCTCTATGATAATTCATGGGGAACGAGTCTTTGAGACAATGTTTCGAGTTATAATGACTTCATTCCGAAATTTGTGGAAGGAAAGCATTGGTTTTTCTGATGGGAAACCTCAATTCGGTTGAATTGTATCTGTTATTTATGGTATCTTACTCTCCCAGATGGCTTTGAACTTGGGGTATGTGAGATGGAATTCGTTTTGTATTCCATGGGGGCTTGGGTTTTATTTCATGTCTTCTTGTTACTTATGTTGGTTAGTAAGTGTTGGGGCCTTTTGTTTTGAGAAAGAACAGTTTTGAGTTGCGGAGGAATGGAGGACAGGTGGTGGAACGAAATCAAGGTAGACAGGGAGCTATCACGGTTGCGGAAAGCCAAAATATAGGTGGCGCGACATCAATAGAGAACAGTACAGATGGTAGATATCGGAGGCAAGAACAATCAGTAAAACTCCCAGTAATGAAGAAGAAGTAGAAAGCAGTGGAGCAGGAAAATAGGAAGGACTGACAATCACACTGGCAGAGGAACAAATAGGCAGTTAGCCAGCGGAAGCAGGAAGAGTTAGTCAATGCAGCGAGAGGCCGATAGGAAGATTCGAGCCTTAGGAGAGCTCTGTGAGAATTTTGTTGTACTGAATCAAACTGTAATAGACTCTGCGGATTATATGTATGTTGTCTATTATTGATAATGAAATCTAGTTGTTGTTGTGTGTAATGTTATGAGTTGATTGATAGCTATTTTCTTATGATGAATGTAGGCTCAATTTAAATTTTAATTCAGCCTTCTGAACATGCTTTGATGAGTGATAGTTTATACAGAGAGTTGAGATATGTTTGTTGTTTCCAAGTTTCCATAGTTGTTCCCTATGGTTGCATTTGTCTTCTACCTGATCTAGCTTCTAATACTACTAAGGTCGCAACACGCCTCGAATGAGACACTTTACTCTCTGGAGTAGGGTGAAAATGTTGGCGTTCTGCTAGATTACTACGGAAACCTTGTTGGCCTCAACCCTGAAACTCGGTCTTGCCCAGAGACCTCCTTTTCCGCCAACAAATGGTTCTATTGCCAGGAAACGAAAACTCATTTAGGAGTTAGACCATGGTATCGTGGATCTCTGAGTGGGAACTACAAAGCTGGTGGTATAATCATTTAGATTAGTTCATATTGCAACAAGTGGAACTTCAAAAATAGAGGGAAAAAACTGTCAAAGATAAGGTCCTGTTTTCTGAATCTGCGAGTGACCTGTACGAAATTTCCTGGGGAAAATTTCCTGAAGAGTTTTATAATTGGTTGCGGAGACTGCAAATCAATTCACTCCTAGGAGGATCGTGTAGAGTCTCTCGCAAGTGGATGCACTTGGATCTAGTAGAACTCCATCGGTTAGATACCGATTTGACTCGAGCAGTAGATTTTTGGGTACAATCTACCTTGGAAGGATACATTATGGAATTTGCAGCCAAGTGTTACCAATATTTTATAAAATCCGAAGATATATTCAGATCCAGATTGCGAGGAGAACTGTTGAAGGATATCCCGTTGTGGATCAAAGCTTTAATGGTGGACGAGGGTTTTATGGCATTTCAAAGTGCTAAGATGGAGAATTAAACCTCCAGTATTGCGGGAAGGAACTAAGGGAAAGATGCTACAAGTAAGTAAGAAGGGGGAATAGGGATATGGATGTCGGAACCTCCAGTATATTCAGAGAGCGACGAGCACATCGGAGGGCGTAGATTACTGAGAAGTGGCGGGAAAGGGCGATGAAAGAGTTTGAGAAGTAGGAGAGTAATCGACAGGACAAGGAAAAGGTGTTGCAGATGAAAAAGGAAAGGGAAGGTCATATGGGATCCCAAGGAATGGGAGGGACCATTAAGGAATTTAGGCAAGTGTATAGGATCCTTGCCCGAAGAGAAAAGGGAGAAAAGTCCAATCAGGAGGATGCACACCCCGAGGAGACATCTGATGTGGAGTTGCATGTTGCAATGGAGCAACTATTCTGAGAGAGGCTAGCACCCATAATGTAAGGTAATACTATTTCCCAAAGTTTAAGTAGCTCTAGTCCCGACCTTCCCCTGGTACTCTATCATCCACCTGATAATTTTTTTGTTAAGTTACAGGATTTTAGCAAGTTGAGTAGTGTTAAGTCTACAGTACAGATATCTATTAGCCACAGTGCAGGTACTACAATCTCTTAGTTGGGAAGTAGAGGTTTTATTTTAGTAACACCCATACAAGGAAAGATGGCAGGATCGTTCACTCGATACCCAGAATTCTCCGAGATAGGTAACGACGATGTGGAGCAACACTGGTATCTCTGCGAAGAAATTTGGAGAGCTCGGTAGACACCAGAGGTAGTTAATTTGATTGAGTTCCAGAACACTCTGAGAGAAAGAGCTCTTCGCTGGTTCATTAAATGGTCAGAAGCTCATCCAAACCTAACAATAGATGATGTGAAGAAAGAATTTTTCCAAGAATTTAAATTACCTCAGACGGATCAGCAAGGATTATCTCAGTTGTGGGAAATCAAATAGCGAGAAGGAGAAACATCTTGGGACCTGATGAGAAGATTCAAGGATGCGATTGGGAATCTAAGTTACCCAATCGATCCAAATCACCAACGATATTGGTTTATTAAGGCACTCCTCCCGTTGACAAGGACCCCACTGACGCAACAGAAGATTGATACCTTACAATATGCCCTGGAGCAAGCCATGAAAATAGAAGCTATGGCGGGGTACCCGCAAGAGTTCAGAGGAGGAGCAACAGTACAAGATCCTTCCATACTAGGGCTACAACATCTGATATCCAGTTTAATGGAAAATTTGAAAGACATTCAACCAATACGACATGTAAGGCCCAACGTGTGGTGCACCCATTGCCTGATGGAAGGACACATGAACACAAAATGCCTGAGGTTGCAAGGAAAAAACATAGGATCTTTAGTAATAGGGACATAGGGGGCTCCACCAGTTGGGGGAGTTGCGAAGATAAATACCCAAGGATTATACCAACCGCAACCCCACTTTCCAAGGTTCCCCACTCAGCAAAATCAGACCGCAACCAACTCCTATGAAATATGCAAAGGTATTGGTCATCCTCCGCGACTATGTCCAATTTTGCAAAAATACTCTAAGATTCCAAACAATATATACTGTGAATGTTGTGCTTCAACAACGCATAATATAGAGCAATGTAGAGCCCTCGATGCACTGGCAGAACGACTGGACAGACCATCTTATAGAGTGAATGAAACTCCAAGGGGCCGAGGAGGAGAAATGAGAGGTGGAAGAACTGGAGGAAGAGGACCAGTAAGATGCTATAATTGTGATCAAGAAGGGCACGTAGCAAGGGAATGTTTGCTACCCAGAAGACAATGGTGCTCTAAATGTAGAGTTAACACACACGCAACTGAAGAATGGCCAGAGTTTATTAAGAGGTGGGAGGAAAGAGCCAGACAAAGATGAGCTAATCTGGTTAATGAAGAACCAATAATAGTAGAAGCTCAACCCATGCAAAGCATAGCCATAGTAACCCGGGGAGGAAAAAAAACTGGGGAGGATGCAAAAATTATGGATCCGGTAAAACTGATCAAGCCCGCATCTCCAAATAACGCTTTTAGACTGGATAGACAGAAGCACTATTTTAAGAAGGCAGTGGAAAAAAATTATTGAACTTCCACAACCGACCTTCGAAAAAGACAAGGAAAATCATACAAGTACATTGATTGAGGAATGGTTCCGATTGTTCTTGAAAATTGTAACCAATGCACCGATGCTGGAACAACTAAAGAAAAATCTAGAGTTGGTGGTGCAAGAAAATTCAGAACCAAGAGAATCAAGAAATTTAATAGAGAAGTACATAAGAAGGATAAAAATAAACAAGAGAAGAACTAGAAAGGAATTCCGAGTGAATACTCAAGTCGCGGGATTTCAAATCAAAGATACAATGCTCGATCTAGGATCAGATGTAAACATTCTACCTAGAAAGACATGGGAAGCACTAGGGGGCCAATATTGACATACTCACCAATACATCTCCGAATGGAAAATCAATACTGTATTGTACCCATAGAAAGGCTAGAAGAAGTTGAAGTTGATGTCATGGGAGTAAAAACATATACAGATTTTGAGGTGATAAACATCATGGGGGACAAGGATCCCTATCCTGCTTTACTGGGGATAGATTGGGCCTTCAAGAATTATGCAGTAATTGATTTGAAAAAGGAATTGATGATATTCAAATACGGGGAAGTCAGGGTAATTTAGCCACTTGACCCATATCAAGGAACCCGATATATAGAGACTGTTGACAATAGAGAAGACGCTCAAATTCAAGATCAACTTTACCAGATGATGAAAAGAAAGAGAGAAGATTTATCAATCCGACAGCAGGAGGGATCATAAGCTGGAGAAGTGTTCAGAGTTTTGATTTGGGCTCATAAGTAGCTTGGGATGATTGGAAACAGGGAGGATATGAAACCAACACTAGAATATGTGCTAACATTCGGGGAGTCAATTGGATTGGCACCGAGGTAAGGGGATATCTGACTCTATCAAATATGCATGTTGTAAATACATTTATTACAAAAGTAGAAGAAAAATTACCAATAGAACATAACATCCCTCTTATGGGTGTAGCACTACAATCCACGTCAGCAAGATGGTGGGTCAACCATCGCAACTCTCTTTTGCAATGGGAAGATGTTACAATAGCACTAAGAGCTAGATTCCAAGAAGCTTCAGGACCATAATTCATCGAAAAGAACTGAGGGGATTCTGACCCCATATAGCATTTAAATAATTGTGAGTATAACTGGAAGAAGGCAGGGTATCCAGAATCTCTGTGGATGCACAATTTCATACATTCACTAGACACCATTCCACATGCCTGGTATTTGACGAAGGAGAAGAAGAGAGGAACTGGGACCTGGCGAGTAGTTTCGAAAAGGTTCACGCAATTTTTTTCTTTCGTGGGAGATACAAAACCAGTTATAGATGCCCTCCAAGCCATCAAAAGAGTACTATTCTTCCCAGAGCTTCAGGATGATGAAGAACTACCATTATCAGAACAGAAAATCAAAGAATCAATAGCATGTAAATGGATAGATCGCGAAATGGACGATGACGACTTAGAGAATCTCCGACATTTACACTTTGAAGAAAAAAAAGGGGGAGCGGGAAGTACAGGAAGAACCAACTACAGAAGGACTACACCTATTACCCTTGAAGAAAAAGAAGCTGAATATTGGAAGCACAGAGAAACCCAAAATTGTGTCTATCGGAGATTATTAGGATACATAAATAACAAAGGAAATCTTTGACCTGTTACAGGAATATGAAGATTTATTCCCATCTTCAGTAGCAAAGCTCAAAGGGATTAAAGGGGACATGGGAGCGATGTGCATAGTCTTAAAACCAGATGCAAGACTGGTAAAACATAGGCCTTACCTCTTAAACCCAAGAGTAAAGGAAAAAGTTAAAGCAAAGATAGATAAAATGTTGAAGGCATGCCTGATTTTTCTAGTTAAGGAATTAGAATGGGTCAGTCCCATTGTAATACAAAGCAAAAAGGAGAAATCAGAGATCAAAGTGTGTGTAGATTACAGAAGTCTTAATAATGCATGCATTCATGATCCATTTCCTACTCCATTTAGTGATGAGGTTCTTGAAAATGTAGCAGGAAACGAAGCCTATTCATTCACAGATGGATTCTCCGGGTATCATCAGGTGAGAATAGCAGAAGAAGACAAAAGTAAGACTACTTTGACAACCGAATGGGGATCGCTTGCATACCATGTCATGCCTTTTGGACTAAATAATGCACCAGCAGTATTTTCATGAATAGTGATAGCAGCATTTAGGGACTATATCCATAAGTTCCTAGAGGTATACATGGATGATTGGACAGTTTACAGTTTACTAAAGAACCATGCAACTCTACTCAGAATAATGTTTGACAGATGCAGACAACTCCAAATCTCCCTCAACCTTAAGAAATGCATCTTTGCAATACCTTTTGGGACACTTCTGGGACATGTCGTTTGTAAGCAGGGTGTTTGTGTGGATTCAGCAAAAGTAGTGGTCATTGTTAATATAGAAGCACCAGAAAATGTAAAATAGTTGAGGTCACTACTCGAGCATACAGGGTACTACAGAAGATTCATCCGCAACTTTGAAAAGATTACAACACCGTTAGAAAACATGTTGCAGAAGTTAGAGCAATTTATGTGGACTAACGAATGCACTAGCACCCTAAACATATTGAAAGAAAAACTAGCAAGTGCACCCATCTTGGTTCATCCTAATGGGGACAAACAGTTCCATGTCCATATTGATGCCTCCAGTATTGCATTAGGAGCAGTGTTAGCTCAACCAGGAGAGACTTCTATTGATCATCTAGTGTACTTTGCAAGCAGGAAGTTGTTTACAGCTGAAAGGAATTACACAAAAACGGAACGAGAAGCTCTTGCGATGGTATACTCTCTTCAGAAGTTTCGTCATTACCTATTGGGAGGTACATTAAAGTTCTTCACAGATCACTCAGCATTGAAATACTTGGTAAACAAACATTTGCTTGAAGGAAGAATCTGTAGGTGGCTCCTACTATTCCAAGAGTTCACTTTTGAAGTAATAGTAAAACCAAGGAGGTTAAACGTGGGTCCTGACCACTTATCAAGGTTGGAGAATGGGGAGAATGGGGGATCCCTTGACAACCAGTTTCCAGATGTTGATCTCTTCAGAGTAGAAGCCATCCTATATTATCTAGAGCAAATAGCAGTGTATCTAGCCACAGGGAAATGCCCAGCAGAATACACGGCAACTCAAAGAAGACATATGGTAGTGAAAACAACTGACTATCAATTGATAGCATGACAATTATATAAAATGGGATTGGATCACGTCTTGAGGAGATGTTTCATGGACCATGAAAGAGAGGATATATTGTGGGGGTGTCACAGCGGAGTTGCGAGAGGCCACGTCGATGAAAAACCCACCGCAAGGAAAATACTACATGAAGGGTTATGGTGGCCCATAGTTCACAAAGATAGTAAGGCATATGTGAAAAAATGTGATGTCTGCCAAAGAACAGGACGCCCATCGCACTGTGATGAGTTACCACTGCAACTTGTAAGAGCATTGCAACCATTTGAAAAATGGGTCATTGACTTCATAGGGCCAATTGCACCAATGGCATGACATTCGCAGGCGAGGTATCTAATAACCGCAATGGACTATCTCACAAGATGGGCAGAGGCAGCACCAGTAAGATATTGCACAGCAGACACAACAACTAGGTTTATTTTCGAGAATATCATTAGCAGATTTGGTTGTCCCAGAAGCCTAACAAGTGATCAAGGTACACACTTCATTAATACAACAATTAAATCTCTACTAGATAAATTTATGGTACAACATCACAAAATCAGCCCATACCACCCTCAAGTGAATGGAACCGTTGAGGCATTCAACATGATCTTAGAAAAATGACTAACCAAGATATGCAACGCCAAATGGGATGACTAGGATGAAAGGATACCAGCCACAATGTGGGCATACAAGACAACCATAAAGAAGTTTCATAATCAAACTCCATTCCAGCTAGTGTACGGAAGAGAGGTGGTAGTACCAATCGAATTTATCATACCAAGTCTCTTAATTACTTCAACAGTGCATATGACAGATGAAGACTCAATCATTGAATGCCACCATGAGCTATAGGAACTTGAAGAAGATATATTTCTAGAGCACTTCCATCAGACAGTGCAAAAAGAAAGACAGAAATCCTGGCATGACCATCACATCAAGAACAATATGTTCACTATCGGAGGAAAAGTCTTGTTGTATGACAGCAAATTTCAGAATTTCCCGAGAAAACTCAGAATGCACTGGATGGGACCATATCATGTCATAGAAATTAAATAATCATAAGCGGTTCGACTGACACAACTCGATGGAAAAATACTACAAGGATGGGTGAATGGCACACGCCTTAAGCCTTATCATGAGTAAGTTCCACCGTTTAATATTTTTTTAAATAAATCTCGCAACTAAGAGCAGTCAATAGGGTAGAATAGAAATAGATAGATTCAATAATTCTCTCACACCCGAGATGAGACATAGAATAGGAATCCCAATAAAAATATCGCACAATGGCGTAGAGAAGTAATTGCACCTATTGCGATGCGGAGACCACATCGCAACAAATTGTGGTCAGGGGGAGGGTAGAGTCTACCGTGTCAGAAAGCCAAGCATGTCAAATATCATTCATTCATAATGACCCATCGTACCATTGTTAGTCCGTAGGATCACCTGAATTTGAAAAATAACTGTTGTAATTAGTAAACCCCATACCGTAATAAATTTTCCATATTGAGCCATAATTATTATCCATCACATCTACCCAAATCTCGAAGCCACAGTCAGCAATTTCAGAATACACCTCACTGCAGTAACTAATCGCACGATTATAGTCGCCGGTGAGACAACAAAAAATTAATTAGTTATGGGGTCATATCAACCTCATTCGTGCTAGTAGCATTACTTAACCCACATGAAAGAAGAAAGGCACCAGAATGCCAGAAAATTCTGAGTTAGAAGAAACAGAAATAGCTACAACAACAAGCAAGATTTCAGCAGAGGAAGTTCAAAGAAGTAGACCAGCAACAAGAATTCACAGCAATAGACCAATAACAGCAATTTAGGTATATAGCAGAAGAAAAAAGATGACGAAGATAGCAACATCAGTCATCGAGCCTGAGCTCGATGCAAGAATTTAGAAGATAGAATCGTTAATCAGCAAGTATGACAATGCTTCATTAATTGATATAGATTTCACGGACTCCTATCAATTCTCGACTATGAAGAGACAAGTGTATATGGAGAATTATGCCATAGAGAGAGGAGGTGAAGCAGCAAGGATGAATCCAGAATTCAGAGGTATTCAAAGGTCAAATATACTGAACTTCAGGAACCTCCCAGTATTTGGAACAACAGGAGCGACAATGCAGTATACAAAATTCCTCATGAGCACAGTTTAGAACGGATCATTGTGGCTGGGGAGAGAGATACCTATCCATGTAGAGGACATCAATAGACTTACCAGATTATCAGCAGAGGAGAATGACGTCTCAACGGAATTCCAGAATGTGTCCAAAAGACCCAAAAAGTCAGGGGACTGTGATTATTACAAAAAGTATGAGACCAGAAGAGGTGGGAAGGGAGCGAAGATCGACCTCATCAACAATCCAGCAGTGAAATTTTCCTGCTATCTGATAGCGGGAAAAACAATGAGGCATTACACTAAAGGAGAATGCAACCTTGATAGCATCTCAGTTGCGGAACACTGCATCTAAGGAGCACAGCTAAACTGGTGCACATTCCTATTGAAAGAACTCTTTGAGGCCTGTGAATATAATTACAGGCGAGCCACGGGATTCATCTATGGCTATCTCATCATGGTCTTTTCAACATGGAAATGGACTCCCCCAGGGATTAGGTAGCTTGTAGAAATCACTAACGACCAACCAATGGCATTAATATTTATGCCCTAGAGAGTTTCAGGAGATTCCAGTATGAAGGAGGTCAATGAAGAGGCTTTCTCATTCTGGTATAGGCAGATGGTCGATGTGTTGGGGAGCCAGCAAAGGGTTCTGAGGAACATACTGGACAGATACTCTTCACAGATATGGTTCGAGGTAACCCACAAATAGACCTATATCAGACCTAGTTGCATGGAAGAAACCATGCTTCGAATGCGACCACTAAAGTTTCAAGTAGAATAAGAAGCCTTCCACACCAAGGTCTTCTCATGGCCAGGAGCTACGATGGAAGTCAGAAGCGGAATACCCCATTATTCATTTGAGGCGATGCTACCAAAAGCACTCCCAGGGGAGTCACCAGAAGAAGCGACGAGGAGGATTTGCCAACTGCAGCTAAGACCTTTATTGGACCAGCTCAACATGAGGGTGGAGGACTTCAATTTGGTAATAAAAAATCTCACAAGTACCTCGACTTTGTTCCCTTCTTTTTCTCAATTCCAGTCTTTGAATTTTTCATCCCCATCCACAACAACCCCTGTCATTACTGTCCTACCTTCCACCATGTTCAATTCCCCTCCAGTAACCACAGTCACTCCAACCTACAAGATCAAGGCACCCAAGCCTCTGGTAGCTGCACCCAAGCCAAAGAAAACATGAATTATGACACCCAAGCAAGTAGTTGATCTCACAGGGGAAGATCAGACCCAACCTATGGATACAAGTGTACCAATTCAAGAAGAGCTAGAGGTAACCACCCAAGTAACCTCTAAACTACCTATGTTTGATCCATCCTCGGTTCTAAACATTCAAACATCATCTCCACCTCATCCTCACAACTCCTCACCCCACACTTAATTGACTTTCAAATACCACTCCATCCACACTCTGTCCACCTCAGCAGCTATCTCAGATCCAATAAAACTAGGGAACAAGACAAATGGTGACCTCAAGGTAGAAGTTAACTCGAGTACAGCCGGAGTACCCAAGGTTGACCAACCCTCGACGGGACAGGGCATCTTCCTAGAGCTATTAGTTCAAGGAGGGTCTTTTACTTCTAATACAATGCCCTTATTGTCAGACTGAACCCTTTCCAACAGGCCAACCTAATATTTGAGAAGGTTCTACCATCCGCTAAAATGAACATACCTGAACCTCAGCTACCGCAACAAAACTAGCCAGCATCCCCACAAGAGCACTCAAAAAGATCAATCGCCAGTGGGAAACCACTCAGAGAAAGGTAGCCAACCTAGGAGATGTCAGGTGTTGAGAACATGCAAAGTTGGGGGGCTAGCCAACTATACAAGTTTATCCATATGACAGCACAGCAAGCAGAAGGACTACACAATGACCTCCAACAGAGGTTCGAGCAGCAAAAACATCAGGTCATCGCACTTACTAAGGAGTGAAATCAACTTAGAAGTGAAAAGGATACTCTACAGGAGAAGTTGGAAAAGGTGACAGAAAAATTCAAGGACCTATGGCCGACTATCGTTGCCCAGGATAGAAAAACGCCAGAGGACATATCAGCTTGCTCAATGGTCGAAAGGTCTATCTGAGTGAAAATTACATGCGCAAATCTGAGCAGAGCAAACCAAGAGCTCAAGGAGGTGCTATCATCCAGACCAACATTACCAGACCCTGCCACGGTTTATGCTGAAAATTTCATAGAGCGATAGCAGCAAGTAAACGTCATGAGAGAAACCCTTGGAACAATGGTCAAAGAATCTTATAGCCTTCTAAATCATTTACATGTATGCTCCAACTCACTAACAATGGAAGCCCACCCAATCTCAGCACAGCTTCAGCAAATTTCCCAGGAAATCAAAGAAGCCACTGATCCGGTCGGTATAACCCAAATGTATAACCAGGAAAATGTACTCGAAACCAAAATCCAGAAAATCGAAGAACACTCAGCAGCCACAAAATAGGCCCTTAGAGGACTAAGGCAACCGGTAAAACAAAAGCAAAGGGAATACAGTAGATGGTCGTCGAAACCGAGCCAAAGATATAGGAGGTATTTGGCAAGCTGCCTCCTGTGGTAAATGAATCAGAGGCAGAAAGAGTCGCCACCCAGACATAACAGTTAATTAAAGAGTGGAAACAGGAAATCACTAAGTTCGCATAACTCAAGTCCGTAGCATTGAGCAAGGTTCCAAAGTTGGGGCCTTTGTTTGGACAGGGTGAAGAATCAGAAAAAACAAGGCCATCTCGGAAGCCGACAAACCACCAGAATCCTCAATAGCAAGAAAAGATTGACTCGGGACAAGTCAATAGCATGTGGTCGGGGCCTGTTGGGGCCTTTGTTTTGCGAAAGAACAGTTTTGAATTGCAGAGGACTGGAGGACAGGTGGCGGAATGCAATCAAGGTATATAGGGAGTTGTCACGGTTGCGAAAAACCAAAAGATAGGTGGCGTGGCATCAATAGAGAACAGTGCAGATGGCAAATATGGGAGGCAAGAACAATCATTAGAACACCCGGTAATGAAGAAGAAGCGGAAAGCAGCGGAGCAGGAAAATAGGAAGTACTGACAGTCACACTGGCAGATGAAAAAATAGGCAGTCAGCCAGCGGAAGTAGGGGGAGTTAGTCAGTGCGGCGAGAGGCCGATAGGAAGAGCCAAACCTTAGGAGAGCTCTATGAGAATTTTTTTGTACTGAATCAAACTGTAATAGACTCTGCAGAGTATATGTATGTTGTCTATTATTGATAATGAAATCTATTTGTTTCTATGTGTAATGTTATGAGTTGATTGATAGTTATTTGCTTATGATGAATGTAGGCTCAATTTAAATTTTAATTCAGCCTTCTGAACACGCTTTGATGAGTGATAGTTTATACAGAGAGTTGAGATATGTTTGTTGCTTCCAAGTTTCCATAGTTGTTCCCTATGGTTTCATTTGTCTTCTACCTGATCTAGCTTCTAATCCTACTAAGGTCGCGACAGGCCTTGGATGAGACACTCTACTCTCTAGAGTAGGGTGAAAATGTCGGCGTTGTGCTAGACTCCTACAGAAACCTTTTTGGCCTCAACCCTGAACCTGGGTCTTGCCCAGAGACCTCCTTTTTCGGCAATAGTAAGTGAGGAGATTATCTAAGAGAATATACGTTTGAATGGACTTTTTGTTTGATTCTTCGAAGGCTCGAGGAGCCATGGATTGATGATGTCGGCATGTATTAGTATACCATATCATATTCAGTGGAATATGTTTGTTTTATTGGTTTGTTGCTTATATTTTTATGGATTTCTTCTATCATATACCTTCAGGTGTAAATCCCAGGTGCATGTATCAGGTTCGTCCGCTTGCCACTTACACTATGCTAGGTTTTGTGGGTTTTTATCTTGGTGCATAGATTCATTTCTATGGTCAGCGAAGTCATAGTATAGCGAGACATTCCTCCAGAAGAGGTTCCATGATGGGAGACGCTTGAGGTCGGAGTCATTGTGCAGGGCTTCGGCGTGGTGGCAGTTATCCCCAACCACATCTTGTTCGAGATCGCGTCAATAGAACAACCTCTAGGCTTATACATGAAGCAGCTCAAGCCTACCAGACTAGCACTCAGCCACAACTCCACCAGCTTATATCTAGGTGGGAAGAAGACCTAAACCAACAAGTAGCACAAGAAAATTTGGATGTTGAGGAATGGTTGGAGTTGGTACCAGACGCTGGTCATACCAGAGATCGATCCTCTGAGTTTAAACAGACTTTCTACCTATTTTTTCTCATGAAAAACATTGTAGCAAGAGCCCTGTCCACTCATGCAGCTAATCCAGCCAGGACCGACCCTGTTCTTCCATAAATTCATAAATAATTCTAGTTGATTAATTTTAGATTCAACAACAGAATTCTTGCCTCAATCGGATAAAAGCATATTCCATGTCTTCCTCAAATGTAATTACCTAGCTCGAGCGCGAAAGATCCAGCTCTTGTGAACTCTTCTAATGATTAGTAGTATATCAATTCTAGTGTGTTTTTCAATTTTTTGAAGTATAAATGAAGGATATGAAAACTTTGATACTATATTTTAGATATTTAGATATTAGATGAGATAAAAATGCTTAGACATATATAGCTCTAAAAGACAATTTTAAACTATTTTGCTTTTGGATGGTTTATAATGCAGTACGGGGGCCAACATATCTGATTTCCCACTAGGCAACCATCTCATCATGATTTAATCTACCTTTTTGATGAATTAATGAAAAAGATCTTGCCTATATATATATATATATATATATATATATATATATATATATATATATATATATATATATATATATATATATATATATACTTCATAATTACCTTGTAATAATTATCTTTTCTTCATTATCATAAATTTAAAACTCTTTAAATTAATATGAAAATAGACTCAACAATTTAGCCATTCATAAAATTACTTATCCTAACCTCAATAGATTAAAAAGACCCACTAACATCTTACCAATTCAAAGGATCACTCATGCCATCCTCATATGTCCAAAGTCCATAAATGTTGTTGTGGACTATGAAGAGATTTGACACTAAAAGACCCTTTGAAGATATATCAAATATGTAAAAAAGGCCCACTAACATCTTACCAATTCAAAGGATCACTCGTGCCATCCTCATAGGTCCAAAATCCATAAATGTTGTTGTGGACTATGAAGAGATTTGACACTAAAAGACCCTTTGAAGATATATCAAAGTTTAGGTATTTTTTTTATGTTTTAATTATAAAATATTATGGCAATAACTTTGAAATGAAAGTGGATTTTTAAAATTTATATTAAAGAATATAATATATTAAAGTTAAATATTAAAGAATATAATATTATATTATATTTTTAATATAAATTTGTATTTGTATTTTTTATAAATACCATAATTTGAATGGATTTAATGATTAATAAATTTTGTATTGATGATGATGATGATGATGGATAACGTCCACTGAGACCAACTTTTGGTCCATCGGACCTAAAAAAAGAGTTATTTAATTTGATTTAAGATTTTATTCCTATGCTCAAAAAGCTTGGAGAGAAGCCTCTCGAGCTCACTATAATTTTGACGTCTTAAAAAGCTAGGAAGGTCAGTATTGCAACAAATATTATGAAATTGAGCTCTAATGTGGTTGTACAAGGGACACTCTAATAGGAAGTGATTTTCATCCTCGATGTTCATATTCTCACAGAGATGACAAATCCTCTCACGGAAATGGCAGAATTTATTAAATTTATAAATTCTAATTAATATATATATATATATATATATATATATATATATATATATATATATATATATATATATATATATATATAATTAAATAAAATATAATATTTATAAAATAAATTTATCTAATCATTTTAAATTAATTTTAATAAATGAAAAAGATATAAAATAAATATATAAAATATTATATTTTATTTTATTTACAAAATTAAATTGATTTAAATTAAATCTAAAATTTTAATATGATACATCGAATTTGATTAAAATGTAGATTCAAAAATTATATTAAATATTTTTTGAAATGTATTTCAATATAAATTATAATTTTTAATAATTATAATTATTTTCTAATAATTTCTTTGATTTTTATTCATAGATATTAATATATTATTTAATATTTATATAAAATTATATATTTTAAATTAGAGTTGTTTTTAATGCATGTTTTTGGAATTTGTTGTGGATTTTTTGGCTAGAATAACTTGATTTTTGTTATTTAAACTATTTTTTTAATACATATATAAATGAAATGAAATGAAATTTTAACGAAACTAAAAATAGTTGATGGGACTATGTGTTCCATGTTTTTAGCCTTTTGCATTTGAGTCCTTTTCTTATTCAAATTGATGATGAGTTGGCCCAACTTTCCAACAATCCCATCGCTAAAAATACAATGCAAGAAACTAATGCTAACATATTCTCATAACTTTCTTTGATGACTTTGAACCCATCAAATTCCAAAATAAAATGTTCTTTTATTCTATTGCCCCAAACATACAAAATTTACACACTCATTCTTCCCAAACTTCTTTAAAATTTTAATTAATTAATAAAAATATAATTTTATTTATTCACTTTATATACCTCATCATAATTATATTTTCATTATTAATATAAAATTAAAACTTTCTAAAAATTCATTAAAAACTTATCCATTTATAAAACAACTTATCCTCACCTGTATAAGTTTAAAACCCCCATTCAATATCGTATTAATTCATAGAATCAACCCATTCAACATCTTAATAATTCATATAATCACTTACTAATCTTCATAGGTTGAAAGTCCATAGTACCTCACACTTTGCTCATGTGTACCAAATTGTTGGTGACAACTCTGAAGAGATTCCCAATAATTTTTCTTTGACAATATATCGAATTTTAGAATTTGTGTATTTTAATCATAAAATATTATGGCAACAGTTTTTAGAAAGAAAGAAGAAAGAAAGAATTTTTAATGTCCACGAGGCTAAAAATAGCCTATGGGACAGATTGCTTCTCTATCTGACTCTTGCATTCGACCCTTTTCCTGTGAAGTTTTACAATGAGCACTCCTAGCTTATCGACAAACTCTTCGCTGAATAGATTATCCCAAGAATTAGCTGCCAGAATACCTGCATAGTTTTCCCTGGTGTCCTTGAAAGCCTCACATTATAGAATGAAATGTTTTTCTGTTTCCACTTTTCCGAAGGAGCAAAATATACATACTCTTTCTTCCCACATTTCTTTTGGCCTTTTCCAGTGCCTTGTTTCACAACGGAGTTGATGAGAATTAGTCCTTAATTGAGCAATAAGAATTTTAGATCTCCAAGAAATATTAGCCCCTATGTACGCCTTTTGTTGATGGTTATGCGTGGGGTTAAACTCTTCTATGTAGTACTTCTTCTTTCTCTCTAGCTCTTTCTTCCAAGTATGTTTGTGGAATTTATCCATAACAAAAGTTTTAATTTAATATAAAAAATATTAAATTAATCTAAAATAATAACGTTATCTTTATAAATTTTATTAATTAAATAAAATATAATATTTTATAAAATTAAATTATTTGTTTTTTTTATTTTTATTTAAAAAAACATACTTTGCACTCGTCAGAGTTGAACACAAAGGAGAGTGAAGCCGAGAGGGAGTGCGTGGAGGTTGGAAGTGGTGCACAGGGACACTCTCCTGCCTCTACGAGCAATGGTGGAAGGAGACGCGGAGGCGGGATGCTGCAAGACCGACGACTGGAGCAGCAGATAGAGAGGAGATTGAACAAGTCGACAGGAAGTTTTTATATTACATAAGATTTTATGACCATGTACTTTTGGTTGGTGCATAATTTTTTTCCCTTTTTAAAATTTAAAATTTAACATATTGTGGAAATTTTAATAATTTGTACACTTTTAACAAATTTTTTTTTTTTTTAACCTTTTACATATGCACATTGTGTGTGCCAAAAAATTATGTAGTGAAAATTACATTTTTACATACGAAAAAAAAATGTTGTGTGAGAACAAATTATCATCCAAAAATAAAAATTGGGTTTATAAGTCCATATCATGTCCCATCATATAATATGTCTAAAGATAAATATATATCATAAAAAATAGATACAAATAGTCAAACTATTCATTAGATAAATACTCAGAACCATGAGGCAATACCAAAAATTGAAAGTGTTCAAGAAATTTGGTCATCCAACTGCGAGCCTTTAGAGAAAGTTCTATGATAGTAATCTAGTGAGGCTTTCACTAATTGCTCCTAAATCTTCTAAGTCCCCATAGCCTATTCTACACTAGTTTTGGAAAGACATTTGCAATTGTTTTCTTTTCCATGTAGATGTGACAACATATAAACTAATCAAAATAAAGCTTTAACATCAAAAATTCATCAAAAAATGGAAGCATTATGTGAGTGTGGCACCTCTTAGTCTCATTGAACCATTTAATAACAACCAAAGAGTCTAAAAAATATGAAGCCTTTTGCATCCCTTTTTAATAGCAAACAATCATAATAACTTGAGACTTAGTAGCTTTGCATAATTATTTGATCCCCTCCCAACCCACTTGGAAGCTTAAATGAGTGATTTTCAGAAAAGTACAAAAATTTTCCACTACCAAACACACCCCTATGAAGGAACGCCCCATCAAAATAACCCCACCAGATAGAACGATCCACTTCTTCAACAACAATGTTTTGGGGTTTATTTGATACAATATCATCAAGAATTAATTCATATATGGAGATTATTTGGCTAACCACTCTTTCAAAGAAGAGAGACTAGGATTGAAAAATAACTTTATTTTTAGCTAGCCAAATGCCCCAACAAAAAATTGGGGCGAGGTTTCTATATTTTTTTGGGACTACATTTTCCCACCACGATTTCCAGGAATCTTTGCACGAAGGACCCTACCATCTGATATTTAAAGATAAATTCATGCTTATCGTGTTCCATACTGTAGAGGAATAAGGTCAAATAATAAATAATAAATTGTATCCTTTGTGTTTTTACACAGAGCACACCAACTTGGCCCCATGAAATATCTTTTCTATAAATTGTCCCATGTGGGGGCCTTGTTTTCAAGAATGCACCATAGGAACAAATTTGTTTTGGCAGGGCATCACAACTTCCAAATTTTCCTTCACCACCACTTCACATTCTTCTTATTTATCAAAAATGATGTGCGGGGAACCAATATTTGGAGACTAATCCCCAAACGGAGCATGAACCCACCATAAAGAATCTACATTCTCATTGATTCTAACATGTGAGATATTGAGAGTGTTTATTTAATCCCATCGGTGGGTTGTAAAAGAGTTAATAAGAGTTAATTGTCTAGCACTAGCCCATCATTGAGCCCATAAAGGTGTGTTTCTTGGATCCGCCACTTGTCTCAAGGTGTACTTTCCATTGTCATTCATAAATTCCACCAAGGCAAGAGGCAACAAGTAGTTTGCATTGCATCCAACCCATGGATCCACTCCAATTCTAACTCTTTCACCGGATGCAACCCTCCAACTTGTTAAACATTCATGGAGAAGACAACCAGTAAATAAACATAAGTGTGAGATATCATTTTATTAACCATATATGTGTATTTATATTACATTGGTGTGACTCTCGGATTCCACATTCTAAGGTAACTTGGACTCCTCTTTGATTGTTCGGCTTCCACACCTGCCCATAGAGGATTAGGTGTCCAACATTCCCCCCTTAATCCGAAGGGGTATGTGTGAGTCGAAGAAGAGAGCTATAATACAAAAATGGAAAAGTATGCATGGCGACACTTAGGCTGAATGAGCTCTCTGAAATGTTGGCATAAAGAGGTGGTTTAAGGATGACCACCAACACTGGAACACTTAGTGTAGTTCTTGGAACTCTTCCAAATCTGGCAAGCAGTTGAGGTCTTATGCTAGAGGAAGTGCTCCTCATTTTGAAGAGGGAGACCTTCAACCTAGAAGAAGGGAGGTCTACAACCTGTGATGGTTTAAGGATGACCACCAACTCTGGAATGCTTGATGCATTTCCTAAAACTCTACCAAAATTGGCAAGATGCTAAAGTCTTCTGCTAGATGAAGTGTCCTAAATTGTTTGAAGAGGAAGAATATCGACCTCGCATAGATGGTTTAAGGTTTACCACCAACCAAAGGCATACTCATGGCATCCGTGTCTCTGGATACAACTCTGAATCTGGAATGACAGGTTGTGGCTCAGGCTCACTTGAATTGTTATGTCTCTGGCTACAACTCTGAATCTGGAATGAGAGATTGTACCTCAGGCTTGCTTGAAGTGGATTCAAAGCTTGTATATGGCCACCAATTAGTTAGAGGACTCAGTAACTTA
>CM076580.1:300648739-300920450 GCA_034641835.2 Pinus albicaulis | reverse complement strand
ATCCCTCTGAGTATGAACTTCATTTCCCCTTGAGACATCTCCTTGCAAAATCCATGAAAAACAGCTCTTTTTGCATTGGCGCGGGTAGACAGTTCACTGCTCGCGCCAATCAGGGAAATCCTGTAAAGAGGTCGCGCCACTTGGCGCTCTGTCATAGAGCAGCAATCGCGCCACCCATTTTAGGGACTGTTTTTTATATATGGATGGCGGAAGTTGAGTTTAAACAAACTCACAACCACTGCCTATCTTGAGTTGGGAGGTTTGGCTACGGGAGTTCTATGGAAGGGAAGTAGTTTTGCCACCTTCTATGGAACCTTCCTTGTTGATAGGCCCAATCCCATAATAATAGGGATCCCAACTCCCTCCTTCCCCATCTATAAAAGCTTGCTCAGATCCATGGCAAGCTAGTCTTGAAGTGCTGACGCTTTGCATCTCCCTATTCCCAAGTGCCTTTGTGCTGTAAAGAATCCCTTCTTTCCCTTAAGGCCCATTCAAGCGAGGAGACCATTGTTACGAGACTCTGGAGAGGTTTTCCTTTCCTTGGCGAGCTTTGCGAGACGCGGACAACCGGAGACCCGTTCGAAGGAAGCTGCGACGTCAGAACTTGGTTGTAACTTCTATTCGTTTATCACTTTAATAGATGACTATGATTATGGTTCCACTCCTTTTTCTATCATGTTAATGCGATTAATATCTTTTCTGACCGATGTTTAGTTACGTATGCTGGTTCCTATGCATGTATCTGTTCGTTTCTTCTGTGTGCAGGTGTTCATCCACGAAGATCGTGGAAGGATTGTGATCTGCCAGGGCTGAAGGACGGGGACATCTTCTTCTTCAGATCTAGCGTTGGAATCCAGGTAGGCTCTTATCCCAAGTCTTTCATTCGTAACTAGGAGCTTGCGTCATAGCATCGTTTGTTTGTTGCTAGACCCCTGCTGGGCTAGTAGGGATCGCCTCTGTCCGCAGAGGGGATTTACCTCCTCAACAAATTGGCGACTCCGCTGGGGATCGTCCGGTTTTCCTTGTCCCTTTTATGATTGGTTCGCTTTGATTGTTTCTCCTTGCTTGATGAACCTTCCGGGTTGGATTCTTTCATTATTTTAGCCTCTTGGTTTGCTTAGCTTGTATTGGTCTACTTTTAGAATAGCTTGTTTTTTAATTTTTATTGAAGAACTCGACTGGCGCGGGTTTTAACCCGACAGTCGCGCCACTTGGCGCATGTTGCATTTGTCTGTGTCGCGCCAATTGGCCTCTGGCGCTAGTTTCAAGGCCACAGTCGCGCCACCCCTGTGACTTTTTTGAGTTTCTTCATTTTTTGGCTTTCTGAGCTTGACCAGTACTTTTCTTCTTGATTTCCTGATTGTCTGAGTGTGTTGGAGTCTTGTTTGACCGGAATTCACCGCTATCCTTTGGTTGTTTGCCTTTGTCTATCGATTTCACGATTTGAGCCCTAGGGCATCTAGTGGCATAGTGAATCGAGCCCTCCTTGGGAGTTTTGGTGTCTTGATTGTCCTGTCAACTTGTTGATTGATTCTCCACGCTCTCTTAACAGTCTTTGATCGTTTTTGCTATGTCTTTTGAGTGATTGTTCATTCCTTCATTCAGAATTCGTTTGCCTTGGCTTTGGACCTAGATCACACGGTCCATTGGGAGTTTTCGAGTCTTTCTTCGATTTGAGAGACTTTGGGTCGATTTAGAGATTTGGTTGCTTGCTTCGCTGAGTGAATGTTGTTTGCTTCGCTCTCTTAGATATCATTTCTCAAATTGTTCCTTTTGTTTTCAGTGCACATTAGCCATTAAACATTGAAAATCAAAAAATAATCTCTTTTGCTTTTGTTAAATTAGTGCAAATTGTGATCTTTTCCATATTGCTAGTGATTAGTGTTTGGATGAAAAGTGTGCAATTGCATTAGTTGCATTAGAGACATTCTTGTTTGTATTCCGTTCATTTCGTTTGTATAAAAGCTCTAAACTCTCATTTAACTAGTTTTCATCGAACGAAATGTTGCATCGTGGCATATAGCTTGCATTTAGGAGACACTACATACGATAGGGCCTGGAAATTGAAACTTAATTGAAGATCAACTGTAAAATTTATTCAATTAACCTAAGGCAACATTCGAACTTAACGCAACATATTTAGAAGGTCTAGGCTAGAGACGTGTTCCGGCGTCGTTAAACCTAGCAGCTGTCGTTCGCCTGTTGGCTTTAGACAGCGCTAGTACGGACTTGCGCTCCCCGTACCGTCGCGTATATAAAAGGAGACCCCTATAGGTTTTCAATCCTTTATCCACAGGAAGCCGAGTCTGCCGCCCTATACCCGTGATACACCGAACACAGCATTCGGGGAGACTACCTGCACGTACGGAAAGTCCTTGGTCGATTTCCGTTTCATTATTGAAACCAAGGTGTATATTGCAGTTCACGGATATTTGGTACACCCTTTGTGCCTAGTTTTTTCCTGAGTAGTCATTTGGTCTTTTCTGACTCCTTAAACTTGAAAAGACCGTCAAGCGCTTGTCCTTTCACGCTTGTTTCAACTCTGAAAGAGATAGAGTCATCTTTTTATCGTTTCTCGACTCTTAAAACATGAAACGGTAGAATTTGTTTATTTTCCAATGTGGTAAAATCAATCTCCCACGATAACACACCCGTTTAGATATTGCTTGTGACTATTTGATCGTGTGTCTTAATTCATTTTCAGCCCGTGTGTGTGTGTGCTCTCTTCTTCTAGTCTTTTGTCACGGTGGCGGAACCCTCGGTTTCGTCTACTGGTAGTCCTTACACGGACGATTCTTCAGAGGCTTCTGAACCTTCTGTTGAACCACAGCAGCCTGTTGTTTCCGAGTTCCCTGACGGGGGACCGGTCCTCGCCGAGCAACCCTTTGGAGAGCCAGTTGAGTTCCACTCGCCCTTTTCGGACCCTGTGTCTGAATTGAGATTAGGAGCTGATTTCCTTTCTCTTACATCGGGTTCACCGTTTATTGCTGCTGTTTTTCCTCCTAGTCCTCGCCGTCTTCTGCGTGATTTAGTGGCAGGATCAACCATGAGTGATTCTGGTGAGGAAATTCCCGGGTCTGATGACTATCAGCGCATCCCTCGTAGATTGTTCGAGGGAGACGAGTCTGAGCCGGCTACCACATCGTCAGCTGGTCCTTCTTTGCCACAGGGATACAGATCTCTGGGTCAGATTATTTCAGCTGCTGCCTCTATGGGAATATCATCTCCTGCTTCGAGGCCAGCTGCCACTACACCCGGGGTGTCTCCTTCGACGCCCGTCACTTCTGTTCCCGTGCGACCCACTGTTTGTGTGGCTGCCTCTTCTGCTGTTGCCTCAGCATCTGCTTCTAGATCTGGGCCAACTCCAGAAGACATTTATCTAGCTACTGTTATACCGGAGAATATCTCTCCGGAGGAGTATCGGTTGTTTTTACAGCAGCCGAACGCCGGAGCTGGACAGCTCCCCCAAGATCCTTACCGATCTTTCTTTTCGCACTATGCACAAGACGGCACTCCCGTGTATGGTTTTCCGGGTCAGCTTGACGAGCATGGGGAAATTTTGCGTCTCCCTGCTCCTGAGGCCTATCTTTATGTTCAAGGTTTACCGTACAACCAGGCTCAGAACTTGCAGGCACAACCTTTCCAAGGTCAACCTCCAGGACAACCTGGCTATCAGTACGACCCACAGGGACAGCCCATTCAAGGCTACTCTGCGGGCCAGCAAGGGCCATTCTATAATCCGCAAGGACCATATTATAACCCTGCTGGTCAACCTGCTCAGCCTCAGCCGGGGTATCAACAGGGACCGGCCTATGGACCTGGGGGGAAAATCCAGCCTTCTTTACCAATGCAACCGCAATATCCTGTTGTCTCTAACGTTGCATATCAGCCAGGACCACTTTATGGTTCTGCTTCAGGTCAAACTGGTTTCCAGCAAGCACCTGGTCCTGTTCCACCACCAGGCCAACCGGGTCATCCGGCACAACCTGGTGTCCCGACTCCAGGCCAACCGGCTTATTCGGTGCAACCTGGGGCTCACTTACAACCAGGTCAGCCTGCGCAACCAGCGTCGCCTGTCTATCTGGGCCAACCTGTTCATTCAGGGCCACCCCCTCACTCGGGCCAACCTGTTCATTCAGGGCCGCCCCCTCACTCGGGTCAACCTGTTCATTCAGGGCAGCCCTCTCATTCGGTTCACTCTGCTCAGCAGCCTGCTCATTCAATGCCGCAGCCAAATCAACAGCTGCGCCCTACGTACCAGGCTCCGCAGGGTTCCACTTATCAGCAGTCTACTCATCCTCAGAGTGGTTATTATCCTCATGGTCAATCTCCACCGAACTATAACCACTCTGGAGGCTCTCAGTATCATCCTCCTCCACCCGGTTCTAACTATGCTCAGCAGCCAAATCCAAACGCTGCTTATACGGGGCAGACGCCTAATCAGGGCCCGAACCCTGGTTATCAGGCCCCACACAATGGTTACCAGCAACCAAATCAGTCTGGCTATATGACTTATGCCCCTCACGGTCAGAATCCTACGGGACAGAACCCATGGGGGCAGGGATATTCACAACCATCGTGGAGCATGGGTACCGGACCTTATTCTGGGACTGGCATGGGAATTAACCCTCCATTTCCGTTCCTGGCTACCTTGGATCTACCGAACGTTTCGAAGTTGACCAATGATCCGATTGCTCATAATCCATATTGGCCCCCGGTTCCGACCAAGATACCAGGAGACTGTCCCAAGTTTGAGGGAAAATCTGGAGAAGACCCCCAGGCGCATGTGATGACGTATCACCTCTGGTGCTCGTCTAACTCTTGGACTGACGATTCGGTTCGTTTGCGTCTTTTCCAGCGTACGTTAACAGGAGCTGCCGCTAAGTGGTACATAGAGCTATCCCGTGGTATTTTTCAGGATTTCAACTCGTTAGCTATGGCTTTCCTCACGCATTTCCAGTTACCAGTCCGGTATGAGACTGGGACGCACCTCCTGTCTTCCCTGAAGCAGGACTCGGCCACTCACATCTCTGATCACATCCATGAGTGGCGGCGCCGTCGTCGACTGATCAAGTTTCACATACCTGATCAGATTTTGACTCACTGGTTCACCACCTCCTTTGTGAACAAAATCGCTCAGGATATCGCGATGGGAGCGTGTGTGACGGAGGAACAAGCTATCGCGCGTGCCCAATACTTGGATCTTGTTTATTCACAATCTGGCACGCTTTATGACATCCTGCCTGATGCACCACGGCCCGGAGCCAAAAAGGCCCCGCCCACCCCTACGGTGGATGGTGTCATTGGTTCCGTTTCTCAAAATTCGAAGAAGTCTTCGAATGGGAAGCAGAAGGCTAATTCTTCCAAAAACACCTCTGCTAATCCCGCCTCATCCGATTCTGGTAAAACCGCGGAGGTAAATGCCGTTCAGGCCAATCCTGCGGACAAGTTTTCCAAGGGGAAGAAGAAGGGCAAAGGCAAATCAAAATCTGATGCCCCAAAACCGGAATCTAAATCTCGGTCTGAGGATGGCTCACAACGTAAGCCGAAATTTCCTTGCCTCATCTGTGAAGGTGACCATTACACTAAGGATTGTCCAAGACGATCCGAAGTCGGTCAACTTCTTAAAGGCTCAAAGGGAACTCCGGCTGTTTTAAAAGAGCCATTTCCATCTCAGCAGACCCAGATGGTCGAACAAGGTTCATCATCTGTACCATTTGGGTCTCAAGTTTTCATGATGAAGACTAATGCACCTATCACTATCGCTACGAGGTCCAAGGATTACAATAATCAGCAGCAGGCACCCGGGAAGGCAGTGGCGGATGGACCGCCTCCCGCATCTCCTTCTGGTTCATTGGAAATTGAGAAGCCGACTCTCGAACCCGTTGTGAAGCCACCTCCCAAGGGTGTTCTTCGGAGATCCTCTTATAATCCAAACGCTCGTGCCGCTCAACATTATAGCATCGTTGAGGATCTGGCACAGGCGCCATGTGCCATGTCTGCACTTGAGGTTCTTCAAAGTTGTCCTTCACAACGGAAGGCTTTGCTGTCTTCCATCGGTGGTATTGACCCCGCCGACTCGAGCCTTCTCACCTTTGATCTGGAGAATTTTACTCCCCGGCTTCCACATCAAATCGCTTTGGTTATTCAAGTCGGGATTAACGGTCTGAACGTTCACAGAGCCGTTGTAGATGAGGGTGCATCTACTTGTGTTATGTCCTCCGCTTGTTGGAAAGCCATCGGCTCTCCAACCTTATCGTCATCTCCCAATGCCCTTGAGGCATTTGATGGCCGGGAATCTAAACCCCTGGGAGTTCTCGAGAGTCTGGCGATTACATTACAGGGAAAATCCGTCAACGTGGAAGTAGAAGTAGTTGACGCTAAACTCAACTACAACATACTTCTTGGCCGCAGCTGGACCCATGCCATGCTCTGCGTGCCGTCTACTGTCTTTCGATTCATCAAGTTCCCTCACGAGGGAAAGATTGTCACAGTAGACCAGTTGTCATTTTTTACCTCTAGCTCCGAGAACAACGTGCCGTATGTGGATCAAATTCCGAATCCACCAGACAGCATAGGACCTGGTCTTTTCAAAGACCCAGTCCTCATGGGTATTTTCCCTGCGCCGCCACCGAATACCGCTCAAGTCAACATGTTGTCCAGAACTGATGACCCCTGGCTGATTCCTACACCTGAGCAGGTATATGAGTTTGGAGAGTCCATGCCTTTAACGCCAGTAGAGATCAGCTACTGTGAGATTGTTGCTGCATCGGACCCTCCACCTCCTCAGCATGCTCCGATGAGCATGCCTCTTGACGTCTACTCACAATCCCCCTGGCTTGGTCAGGCTGATTCGCCTGATCCTCTTAGAGAGATTTTTCCCTCAGATGAGGCTATCATTGAAACTATGTCTCTGGAGGAGCTACCCTGGGGCGATGGGCATCATCGTCCCTCGTTTATGCCTAGCTTGGGGGCAATGACTGGCTGTCTAGAGCGCTATGCTACTCAGGTTCCTTACCCTCCTCTTCAAACACCGATCTTGACGCATGAGGTCTTTTCGGAAGGCAATCTGAGTAACATTACTCAAACGGTTCCTATCAACATCTCTGTCAAACCAGGGATTGTTGAGAACATTCATGTGGGTGTGACCGGTTCTCCCGAAGAGATCCAGGTCTATACGGAACTTTTCAAAGAGTTCAGAGATGTTTTTGCATGGTCCTACGAGGAAATGCCGGGAATTGATCCTAGTATTGTCGTACACGAGATTCCAACCTATCCGGGTGCGAAACCCGTGCGCCAACACTTGCGTCCCATGCATCCTCGGAAAGCCGCCGCTATCAAGGCAGAGGTTGAAAAACTTCTGAACGCGGGGTTTATTTATCCTATCCCCCTTACAGAATGGGTGTCCAATATTGTCCCTGTCGATAAAAAGCAGGGTACCATTCGAGTCTGTGTAGATTATCGCGATATCAATCGCGCCCGTCCGAAGGACAATTATCCCACTCCGTTTATCGATCAGATTATCGACGATTGCGCCGGAAGTGAGATCTACTCCTTAATGGACGGTTTCTCAGGTTACAACCAGATTAACATTGCACCCGAGGATCAACATAAGACCACATTCATCTGTCCGTGGGGCACTTTTGCATATAAAAAACTCCCGTTCGGCTTAAAGAACGCTGGCGCCACGTTTCAACGTGCCATGTCATATGCTTTTCATGATATTCGCCATATTGTCCAGCCTTATCTGGACGACTTGCCCGCCCATTCGGGTAAGCGAGAGGATCATCCGGAACATCTTCGCCAGATATTTCTTCGTTGCAGACGCTACAATATTAGGCTGAATCCTCATAAGTGCGTCTTCTGCGTCGACTCTGGCCGTCTTTTAGGCTTTATAGTCTCGAAAGACGAAATTCGCCTCGACCCTATGAAGGTTGAGGCCATTATAAATCTCCCGTCACCCTCCTCCCTTTATCAGTTGCAGAGTCTGCAAGGGAAAGCGAATTTTCTTAGGCGCTTCATCCCGAATTACGCTGAGGTGGCCAAAGGATTCACTCGTTTGTTAAAGCAGAACGTTCCCTTTCATTGGGACGAAATCGCTCAAGAATCCTTTGAGAAGCTGAAGACATTGCTAGTCAATGCTCCGTTGCTTCGTCCTCCGGACTACCACCGCGACTTTACTTTGCATCTAGCCGCCGCATTAAGCACCATCGCCATGGTCTTGGTGCAGGATGACGAGAACGGTGATGAACATGTTGTTTATTACCTCTCTCGGAACCTTCTCGACCCGGAAACGCGTTACGCACATGTTGAGAAGTTGGCCTTAGTAGCCGTACACGCTGTACAGCGCTTTCGCCATTACATCCTTTTGCGCACGATAACAGTGGTTTCAGACTGCAACCCCATGACATATATTCTTTCTAGACAATTGCTGGGGGGCAAGTACTCCAAATGGATCGTCATCCTGTAGGAGTTTGATTTGGAGTTCACCACTGCCAAGTCAACTAAATCACTGGTCTTCGCGGATTTTATTTGTTCTCTCCCTACAGACTCTCTTCCTAAACACTCTGAAGATCATATTCCGGACGAAACGTTGTTTCTTATCGATACTCGTGATCCTTGGTACGGGGACATCATAGTGTATCTTCAGACCGCGACATTCCGGTCTGAGTTGGATAAAGCTGCACGCCGTCGGATTCGGCACCAGCCCCAACCCTACCGCATAGTGGGAGATACCCTATATCGTATTGGAGTAGATTCGGTGCTCCGACGATGCCTTACCTTGGACGAGGCTGAGAAAGTCTTGAATGACTGCCACAGTGGCGCCTGTGGTAGACACATGTCCGGATATGCCACTGCCCAAAAGATTCTGAGGGCAGGTTATTTCTGGCCTTCTATATTCAAGGATTGTATCACTGCAGTCCGAAAATGCCATCCGTGCCAGATTTTTCAGCGCAAGATGCGCGCACCGCCGTTGCCTTTGCATCCCGTTATTACCGTCGGCCCTTTCGCGAAATGGGGCGTAGATTTTATGACGTGTAACCCTCACTCGGCCGGGGGGCATGCGTATATCATCGTCGCCGTCGACTACTTCACTAAGTGGGCCGAGGCGATGCCTACACTTGCTGCTGACGGAAGAACGGCTGCTTCATTTTTATTCAACCATGTTATTGCACGATTCGGGGTTCCTCAAGCTATCGTCACTGATCACGGTACTCATTTTCGTGATTACATGATGGCGGAGCTGACAGCTGCGTTGGGCCTGCGTCACGACAGCTCAACGCCATACTACCCTCAAGCGAACGGTCAGGTTGAAGCAGTGAACAAAGTTTTGGTCACCATGCTTCAACGAACAGTTGGGATTCATAAATCCAGTTGGCATCTCCAACTGTTCTCAGCTCTCTGGGCATACCGAACATCTGCTAAAAGTGCAACCGGATTCACACCATTCCAACTGGTGTACGGTCTGGAAGCTACTTTGCCGGTTGAATGCGAAATTCCTTCGCTTAAGTTAGCTGTGGAGCTCTTACCGGATACTTCTCCTGAGGAAGAGCGTCTTCTGTATCTTGAACGGTTGGATGAAACCCGTCGTCTAGCTGCTTTGATCATCGAAGCACAAAAGAAGAGGGTCAAATCTCATTTTGATCAATCTGTTTCTCCCCGTTCTTTCATTGAAGGAGACCTAGTCCTCTTGTACGATCATGCACATGATAAGCTTGGTGCCGGTAAACTCCAGCCCATGTGGCACGGTCCCTATATAGTAAAACGTGTTTTGAAAAATGGGGCCTACGAGCTTATAGACTACGAAGGAGTTCCATTGGCGCAGCCCAGAAATGGGCTGTACCTTAAGAAGTACTACGCCTAAAATGATTTCTTGGTGTGGTGTGTGTACATAGGTGTGTGATTGTCATTTGTGTGCATGGTGTGGTGTGCTTTGTAAACATATTTCTGTTGATCGGGTCTTCCTGGTTGTGCAGATGTCTATTCATCCATTTGTTGGTTTCGCGGACGGTGCCTCCCGCAGTACCAGGAATCTGTCTTCTGCAGCCTGGGTCATCTACGATCCTGCTGGTGAGTTGATCGACCTGCAAGGTGTTTGTTTAGGACGTACCACGAACAATATCGCGGAATATAGCGCCGTGTTGGAATTATTAACCGAGGCAGTAAACCTTGATATCCGTGAATTGCTCGTGTACCTAGATTCACAGCTTGTAGTGTTGCAGCTGAACGAGCACTATTCGGTAAGAAACCCGTCCATTTTACGATTGTATTTGCGTATTCGATTACTGGAAAGGAATTTTGAATATATTACATATCATCATATACCCAGACATTTGAATACATTGACAGATGCAGTAGCAAATTTGGTTTTAGATAGACATTTGCGCAATTTATAAATCATCATCACATGTAAAGAAGACTCATCCAGAAATAGATATGCATATATATAGATATCGAAATGTTTACATAGAAGTGTGTCACATAAAACTCAAAAAATATACATAAGTGTCTTAATACATCCGGAGACACTGTGTCTCTCAAAAAATAGGTGTGGCTAAACCCTAGAGACTAATCAGCATGGTGCTCATGATAGCACGTCACCGCACGCACTAGCCGCCTCAGGATTCGGTGGAGCCGGTTTGGGACTCCCACCATATGGCGCTGGTACTCCATCGGTACATCTGACAGTCGGGCATAGTCTGGGATCCCATGGACGATCCCCTCGAGGTTCTGAACCAGTGCCTCTCCTCCGGTACCTTCCCCCTGGATCTCAGGGGCGAGTTGTGTCCTCCGGAAGATAGGAGACACCCCGGCTGGTCTCTCAGGTCCTACATCTACATGCATATATAATTGTGTTAAGACAAGTGTGTATTAACAAAAAACATATAAACATAAAATCAAAAATATGAGGTCTTACCCAGCTCTTCATCCCAGTGGTCTCCTTCTGGTAGCGGGAGATCTGGGTCCCCTGTAAAGTCAGTTCCCGCATAGGGCCAATCTTCCACAACGATCAGTTGGCGCCGTAACCACCTGAAGAACTCTGGCTTCCAGGACATCTGTTGCCCGCCTCCAGATCTGGGCATTAGTGCTGCCCAGCGAGCCATTCTCGGCTCTCGTGGTACTGGACTCGCCACAGGGGCCTCTTGGCCCTGGAAGGTTGGTATGCGTTCCAGAATAAACGATACCAAGATGGAACCATACCCAAACTGCTTCAGTTTGCCCTTTTTGCACTTTGTGAGCTGCCTTTTCATGTTGATGGTGACAGCTGTTGCCCAGTCATACAGTCGGGGACCCATGCATTCTGAGGCCAGTAAGAGTTGAGTCTTTGTAGCCTCGTGCGGTGCCTGCGATCCAGCAGCCCGCGTAATGGTGTGGAGTACAACTCTCAGTGCTAGGTCAGGGATGGCTGAGATGTATACCTTCTTACTCCCTGTTCCTGTTTGTGTCCCACGGCACACCCGCGCCATTACTTCTTCCATATTCTCCCCTGATGGTCTGCTCCCAGTCAGTACAGGGATTGGACCCCTGCGGGATAATCCAGTAATGAAATAAATGTCAGCGACCTCCAATTCCAACACCTGGTCTCGTATTCTGAATACTTGGTCATTTTCATCCCAGAGGTTGATCAGATATTGGAGGAGCTCAGGCTGAGCTTGTAAGCATGGCGTGAGGAAGAACTTTTTTAAGCCACAGTCCCTTAGAGCATTCATGCAATCCCGGCTTTGCATGGCCTCTTCGTCCTCATCTCCGTGTTCCCGTTCCTTCCATTCAATTGCCATTCTGACTGTTTATCTGCATTCACATGGTTCAAAGCCCTTAATTAGATCTTCTGTGAGCCTCAAAATTCAAGAAATTTGGCATAAGTAGTGGGATTTTAGACGGAAAGTTGGGTTCCGCCGCTGGCGCGACTGTTTTGCTGACAGTCGCGCCATGTGGCGCGGGCCCTTTGGTAAAAAGAGCTCAGTGGCGCGGGTCCGTGCCCGATACCCGCGCCACTTAGCCCGGCCCTAAAATTTCAAAGGTGCCCTTACAAAGCTGATTTCTAAGGGGAAATCATTAAAAAATGCATGGAAAGAAAGAGAAAAGGAGCGCCTCTTACCTGTCACAGACGAGACGCTGAATGGTTGCCTGGATTGGTCGCAATCGCCGTCAGAAGATTCTGCTCCAAATGGACCACTGTTGCTCTCCACAAGGTAAATAGTAAAAAGTAATTTCATTTTTTACCATTGAACATATTTATAACTTTTCGACGTTAAATGAGCTTTAAAAGTTATTTTTTGTCAAATATTTGCATGTATTATGTCGGAAATGGATTTTACGCTTGTTGGGTATGTGCAGCGGCAGGTTTTTGCGACTTAAAAGGTGGAAACGAGTTGTATTTTATACTTTTTCGGACTCGGTAAATACACGAAAAAGTCACTCTGGAGTCATCTTTCAGCTCTTTTCTGACTCTCTAAACATGAAAAGATCGCCGAGGCCCTTGTCGTTTCGATCTCGTTAAAATGGACACGAATCGACATCCACCCAGTATAAGTTTAACCCTTTTTCGGGCTGGGATGGATTGATTACGAAAAGGAATACCCTAGCCTATCGCGACTAGGAGGTTTTCCCGGATATTGTTTTCTACCTTTTCGGATCTGGGGAACTATTTACGAAAAGGGACCCGTGGAGTTTTCTTTTCCGCTGTCTTTTCAAACTCTCTAAACATGAAAAGACGCCGAGTTCTTCCTTTGTCAGACTCGTTAAACCCTGATGACATTGGATTTCGTCGAAATGACGTTCTCCGAGTTTCTCCTTCCTAGGACTCGTTAAATGCACTAGGATGGATTCGCCCGAAAGGCGGACTTATATCACAAGCATATGCTATCCCCTTCAAGCTTGTTATCAAAAATAATTGGGGTACTCGCCAGAAATGGTGGGGGAAAAATGAAACCATCGTCGTTGTCGTCGGCAGTATGTCGCTCTTGAACATGGCACTTGTCTGCATTCGTGTCGGGTTGGGGACATCTCATCTCGTTGCTTCACTTTGCTTCTATGGGTTTGGGTAATCTCTTTTGACCTCTCATCTGTTCACTGCCTCGTCACCATGACCTCTGATCTGTTGATGCCAAATACTGCCAAGTCCATTGTCGTGCCGTTCATATGTTCAAGAGAAGTTGACCTCTGCGAATATCAACCTTCCTCTGTTTCTCATATGATCCTGATTCACAACAAAACATTATGTTCCTCTGTCTCGTGTCGATGATGTGGGAATAATTATGGCCCACCTTCGATCAAGGTCACTTCCTGTCGACTTCAACTCATTATCCAGGAAGTTGGTCTAGAGACTCCTGATGGTACCTTGGAGCCTGCATGCCCCAATGGCAGGTTCGTCGCATTCGACGTAAGGTTTTCATCATTGGCCTCCGATCGGATGATTCTGCAGGTGTTCGACGTCAGCTCATTTATTCACACGCCGTAGATTGTACCTGTAGTACCTTGAGGACCATCGTCATTATTGGTGGTTTCTCTCGCGTCTGTTAACAGCTTTCATCATTGGCTGGTAATCAGACGATGTTCTTGCATGTTCAACATCAGCTCACACATTCGCATGCTAGAACTTGTACTTGTTTGGGTCGAGATGGAGCGCAAGACCCTGGATTGTGTCTGTTGTAATCCAGGCTGCGATTGTGGATTATTGTCATTATGTACATGACTCACTGATTGGATGGCTGCGACCATACCTGAGTCTATTTGTTTGATCTTAGTTGGATGGCTGCGCCCATACCCTAGATCCGGGTTATAGCATACTCTGTTTCGGATGGCTGCGTCCATACCATATATATATATCATGTACTTGAGATATCAGTTGTATCTTTCTGCGCAGGTTTTCCGACGGCGGGCCTTCAGTTGAACATGTTCTCGTAAAGCATTTCACCCCTCTCACTCTCGGGCCTCATACTTTAGGGGGCATCTGTTACACAGTAATTTGTCACCGTCCCTACCATTCCCCGTCCCGCACAATGGAGGACCCATTCTGTGACCTGTGAACACTGTCATGCCTTGAAAATATCATCAATGCATCCCTCTGAGTATGAGCTTCATTTTCCCTTGAGACATCTCCTTGCAAAACTCATGAAAAACAGCTCTTTTTGCATTGGCGCGGGTAGACAGTTCAGTGCTCGCGCCAATCAGGGAAATCCTGTGAAGAGGTCGCGCCACTTGGCGCTCTGTCATAGAGCAGAAATCGCGCCACCCATTTTAGGAACTGTTTTTTAAATATGGATGGCGGAAGTTGAGTTCAAACAAACTCACAACCATTGCCTATCTTGAGTTGGGAGGTTTGGCTGCGGGAGTTCTATGGAAGGGAAGTAGTTTTGCGACCTTCTATGGAACCTTCCTTGTTGATAGGGCCAATCCCATAATAATAGGGATCCCAACTCCCTCCTTCCCCATCTATAAAAGCTTGCTCAGATCCATGGCAAGCTAGTCTTGAAGTGCTGAAGCTTTGCATCTCCCTATTCCCAAGTGCCTTTGTGCTGTAAAGAATCCCTTCTTTCCCTTAAGGCCCATTCAAGCGAGGAGACCATTGTTACGAGACTCTGGAGAGGTTTCCTTTCCTTGGCGAGCTTTGCGAGACGTGGACAACCGGAGACCCGTTCGAAGGAAGCTGCGACGTCAGAACTTGGTTGTAACTTCTATTCGTTTATCACTTTAATAGATGACTATGATTATGGTTCCACTCTTTTACTGCGGCAAGCATTATTTCCCAGGCTATCCAGCAATAAATGCCCCTGGGAATATACTGCCCACCGTAGGATTAAAGCAAGTAGACCATCCAACGGTGGGCAGTATATTCCTAAGCGTATTTATTTTTGGATAGCCTGGGAAATAAGGCTCTCCATGCACTGCGACATTAAATATACTAGGGTTTAATGTTGGATAGTAGAATGTATTAAACAACAGAACATCATATTTTGGGTTGGAAGGAGGAGGGCGATAAAAATTGGGTTGGGATTGAATGTTGGACAAGACAGAATGAGGCTCATCATCGTTGGACTTTGAGGGGAGAAGAAAAAAAAGGTCAAAACAAAGAATTTTATGGTTGGGGTTGCGTGTTCGATAAGAGGAGAGAAAATCAAGATTAGGTTTGAACAGAGTTGATATTTTTGGAGAAGAGAATATAGCATATAAAACTAAGTAGATATTTTGTTGAGAGAACAGAGAAGGATTCCTGGTGGTTTTCCTTTTAATTTTAATCGAGTGTGGCTCCAGGATCTTGCTTTCAACCATCTGGTTGTGGGATATTTGAAATCACACAGGAGGGGTGAAGGAGTATCAGCCATGCTACATTTATCTAATACTCTCAGGGGATTAAAGAAGACTGTTAAAGGTTGGGAGAGATCTAAGAAGATAATTATTATTGACAGATGAAAAGGCTATGCTACGGAAACATCTAGGCTATTAAAAGATTTGGAGGATGAAAATCACTCTGAAGGAATTTGGAAACAACTTAACAAGATTGAGAAGGATAAGAGGAGGATTCTACTAATAGAGGAACAATCCTGGAGGTGAAAAAGTAGAGAAACTTGGTTGAAAGAGGGGGATAAGAACACTAAATAATTTCATGCATTTACTACATGTAGGAAAAATACAATTGCAATATGGAAGATTAATGCTGACGGGGTTTCCTACACATCCTCGAAGAGTATTAATGCTGAAGCTATCAAATATTTTGAAGGTTTATATAAAGCTCGCGAGATGCCTGTGCATGAGGATCAAATGTGGGGGGTGGAGGATTTCCCCACCATGTTTGATGCGAGGGAAACACATATTTTCATGAAGGCAGTGAGCAAAGAGGAGATCATGGCTGTCTTAAAGTCTTTTTTGGTGGAGAAGAGTCCAGGGCCAGATGGATGGACCCTACATTTCTTTATTCATTTTGCTGAGTTTTTCATTCACGACATTAAAAACATGGTGGAGGAAGCAAAGTGTTCAGGTTTTATACATGGGGATATAAACTCTACTTTTATTGTAATAATCCCGAAGAAAAAAGGGGCTACATCCTTTGATGAATTTGGACCTATATCATTGTGCAATACCCTGTATAAGATCATATATAAGACCATTGCTGAATGAATGAAGATAATGTTTTCTAGATTTATTACCCATGAAAAATCGGGTTTCCTGAAGAATCGAAGCATACACAACGTGGTGGCCTCCACTCAAGAGATTATTCACACAATCCACTCAAAGAAAATGGATGCTATGGTTATGAAGGTTGACCTTAGTAAAGTTTATGACAAGGTTGATTGGCGATTTCTGAGAATTATTTTGTACAAGATTGGCCTTGACAGATTGGCTGTAAACTGGATTATGGGGTGTGTATGCAATACCTCTATGGATGTCATTATAAATGGGGTTGCAACTAGGTTTTTTAATCCTAGGAGTGGCCTGCGTCAAGGTTGTGCTCTATCCCCCTTGCTTTTTATTTTGGTTATGGATGCATTTAGCACTAAAATAAATCATGCGGTGAATGCTGGATCTATAAGGGGTATAAAAATCACACACAGTAGGGATATTAGCCACAATTTTTTTGTGGATGACGTTCTTATGTTTCAGATGCTTATCAAAAGTGTGTGGCTGGATTTTCATGAGATTTTTTCGAAATTCTGTTCAGCCTTAGGGATGATGGCTAATGATGGAAAATCCTGTACATATCATGCTGAAAGGGGTTGGGAAGTACTGGAATTTATTGGTACCCTTTTTAATTTCAAGACGGAGATAATTGATCAAGGTTTCAAATACGTTGGATTTAATATGAAACCAAATAAATACAGAGTTGATGATTGGTTATGGATGTTGGATTGAAAAAAAGAATCCATGGGTGGTCATTAATTTGGCTTTCCAAAGGAGACTGATTAGTATTGGCTCAGGGGGTTTTACAATAGCTAATGGTTTACTGGGCTCATCTATATGCTATCCCGAAAAAGATTATAAATAGGATTAGAAGTATAATGGTCAATTTTATTTGGAACGGGGGAAGGGAGAAAGGTAAGTATTCTTTGGCCCGGTGGGAGATGATTATGAAACCAAAAGACATGGGAGGATAGGGCCTTCTCGACCTGGAGGTTTTTGGGCAGGCACTTCTTATGAATTCGATGTGGCATGGTATTACATCATAGGGGATCTTGAGTGATATATTAAGATATCAATACCTGGATGCTGCGGGTGTAGAGGACATTTTCTTGAAGGGATGGCAGGATGTGAAGGGGGCTTCTGTCATCTGGAATGGATTTAAACACATATGGAACAATTTCGCTGATAATATCAGGTGGCAATTTGGTAATGGAGCCAAAATCCTTATTGGCCACCCAGGACATTAGGGGAATTTTGAGGTCTAAAATGGGCCTCCTAAGGAAATAATAAAATAATAGCTAAACCAATAAAATAATATTTATGAATTTGCAATTCACTTTTTGCACCACAATCCATGTAACCATAGTTAAATTTAATTCAAAAGTTGTACCAAAATAAAATTAATAAAAAAATTGTATTGATGTGACTATAAATAAGAATGAGCTTTTCAAGAAAAAGTAATTATCATTGAACAACTAATGCATTTGTCCTTTGTACTTAAATAACATAAAATAAATGATAAATATAAATTTATAAATTCTTAATTATATTATATGTTATTAATTAAAATTTATATTATTTGAATTGTATAATATGTAATTAATATACTACCTAAAAATAATATAATATAATAACTGTATAGGGATATGCATTGTTTCTTTCAAAAAATATGAAATGACAATAATATTATTTTATTCAAAAAGTGTGAAATGACATTTATTATGAGTACTTTACTTTTGAATTTAAAAGTACTTAGAGCACTACCATGGTTAACCATGATTTTTTATCCACCATTGAGAATGTGGCAAGCAAGTACTTTTAACTCAAGCAATTCCACTTCAACCATTAGGGATGATGTCATCCCCTAAAATGTGATTGGTTCTCATAAAGTGAATTTTGATTGTACATTTCCCTTAGGAGGCCCATTTTAGACCTCAAAATTCCCCTAATTCTTCATGGATAGCCTGATCCTATCCCTATCAACGACCCTTTATTATGCCTACTTAATGGGAAGGGTTTATTCTATATTAGAAAAATCATCAAGGATGGGATGCAAGGATTACCGAGATGGATGACTTTTGACCATTTGGAAATTTTGGAACATCTGAGAAATGAGTGGGTAAATTATATTAAGGCCCTGCGAAGATTCGACATCCACATGAAGAGCTCTGGAGACCAGGTTATCTAGGGAGGGAGGATGAAGGATGGGCAGATTCGGGTAGGAGAAACCTACAAAATGTTGCTTTATCAAATTTGTTTAATTGTCAGAAGATGCTGGTTTGGGGATATATGGAAGGTGAATGCACAGGTAAAGATAATAATTTTCACTTGGCTAGTTTGGAAGGATAAAAATATCACATGGGAAAATCTTCAGAGGAAAGGGAAAATAGGGTCTGGCATTTGCAGACTTTGCATGAAGGGTGAAGAAAACAATCAACACTTATTCTATTCATGCCATTTTCCCCAAAAGGTCCACAAAGGCCTATGTGTTTTCTTCAATCTCCAACACTCGGAACCGAATAATTCAACTGATTTCATCATATGGTGGTTAAAGAAAAACAAGATGCTCAGGAAAATTTCGGTCATTTATCATTGGTGCATATGGTGCTGCCAGAACAAATGGATTTTTGAGGAGGTGGTCAGTAGTCTGAAAATAACATGTCAGATGATTATTCGAACATGGGAAAAGATGAAAATTGAGCAAAATCCTCCATATGACCAATCAAAGTGAATGAGGCATTTTGAAATACATTACCCGACGATATTTTTTGATGGTGCCTCCCAACAGTCTAGATGTGGTTGTGGGGCCTAGTTAATGATTTCTCCAACTTGCCACTACATGATCTACTAGTATGGAGGTTTAGGGACCAATATGAGGGCATAAATTTTGGCTTTATGGGGGTTGTTATGGTTCTCTAATCAGTTGTACCTGGATAAAATATGGATATTTGGTGATTCAAAGGTCCTTCTGGAGCATTTCAATAAGGGGACTTCATTAAATCTTTGGTATCTAACTACATGGATGGATAAAATCAAAGAAATTAGATAATATTTTTCCACTATTGAGTTCACGCACATCTATAGGGAGAAAAACACACAGGCTGACAGGTTATCCAAAAAAGGATTGCATGGGGTATTTGGTGAGATGCAATATGAGTTGTCTGATGCGGCTGGAGGAGGGGCTAAAGGCACGGTGAAACTCTTCTAATTCAGGCTGACTTGTTCCTTTGTCTACTTTTATCTTTTGCTAGATTAAGTATATGACTGTGCTGGTTTGTATTATCTTAAGGACCCAGGAAATTACTAGGTCAGTAATTTCGACAACAGGATGCTATGGAGGCATAAAAGTTTTTTAAATATGCTAACAAAAAATACTTTTTTGATTAGTTAGTGTTTGTAAGAAATACTAATATTGGTAAACACTCTCAAGCAATAGGCGCTAATCATATTATTCTGATATCATTTTGGATTTTTTGAGGTATAACTATTTTTATTTTCTGAGAAGTATAGATGATGTACTGAAGATGTAATTTGTTATGTAATATTTCTAGAATTATCAAGTTTTCAATGCACTGGTAATCAATATAAACCAAGAGTTTTTCTCCACTGAAAAAAAATAAAAAAAATTGGAGTCAAGCATGGCCATACTTTTATTTTCTTTGTATTTCTCTGGTTTTCTAAGAGAAGATAACATATCAAAACCTGTAGATATTTTGTAGAGAGAACAGAAAAGGACAAACAATGTTTTGTTATTGGTGTGTGTTTTTGTTTTGCAAATTGGAGTCAAGCATGGCCACACTTTTATTTGCTTTACATTCCTCTGGTTTTCTATCCTCTTGGTTTCCTTTTCCATTTTTTATTTTTCTTTTGGTTTGGATTTTGTCTTCGTTTTCTTCCTTTCTGTCTCTTTTAGTTTGATTTGTTGGCATAAAAAGGGATGTTGATATGTGCAGAGATCAAATGAAACTAGAGTGGGCTACATGTGAAGAGGTATATTGAATGACTGATTCTTAGTTCAATTTATTAGTAGTTTGTCATTTATTTTCTCTGTTCCTTTAATGTGATGCATTATGTGATTGTAGATACAACGAAAGATGCCAAAGGTGAAAATAAATGAATGTCAAATGCAACAAGGTGTAGACAAAGTGAGAGAGACAAAAAAAAGAAAAAAATAAAAATAAAAGAAGAAGACACGATGTCGAGGAATTTAGGCAATGGGTAAGTGATTAAGTTATTCTATTTTCATGTTACGGATGAATTATTTTTCACTAGACTTTCTTTGACATAATTTCATAGTTTAGCAAGGTTAGTATTTACATACGTCATTATCAACTTAGTTTTATTAAACCCTGGGAAGATAAAAACCTCTCTTACCTTCCAAGCATAGAAGATTGGTAAATCATCAATATTGATAATTCATCTCAGCCATGGAAATTTACCAACCGAAATCTTGGCAAAGCTGTACTTAAGTAGTTTATTCATGAGGGCTTCTGTGGATAAACCTTGGATAATTTTAATGTTAAATTGATATATATTTTGTTTTATTTCTGTTGGAATATGTAATTCGAATCGTCTCCGATGTGACTTTCTATGTAAGGAGTCTGTTCCTATTTTATAGGAGTTAGATAAATCTATATGTTTCTAGTTTGGTGTGTGGTTGAGATATTCTCTCAACCAACTTATTTTGTTTCCAAGATAGTTTTGATATATTGAGACAACACTTCATGTATATATGTAATCATTTTTTATTAATAGAACATAGCATGCATGCTTAGATTTTATCTTGGTATCAGAGCTCATATGAGCCTCGACCTAGGGTATGAGAGAAATAAGACAGGGTATATTATTTTATTTTAGTTTTTCTTAAGTTTGTCCATCGAGTAGAGTTTTGAGAGTGGGGAAGTATGATGTTGTACAACGAGAGGGTGGACGAGGCCATTGATAAGGGACGAGTCCTCGAAGGCTAGCTGTGATTTTCTATTAGCAAAGGTGTTGTGACTCTGGCATAAGGGGAACCCACTATTGCGTTGAAAATTGCGTGTGAAGGAAGAGTTGTGGAGCGGTTTGAAGCTCTTGCTACCTCCATCGAATCTGCAGAGGCTCATAACATACTCTTCACCATCGCGATCTTGGTTTGGGTTGAAGGATCGCTGCAAGAAGTTTTCCTCTTAAGAAATTCCTGCCCCCTGATGAGGCCCAGCACCAGCAATAGCACGACCTCACCCTCCAACCTGCCGATTGAAAATATTTTGATCGCAAAAATAGAGGAAATAGCCTGCTGCATCATCTAGAGTGCAAGGAATCTAGGAATAAATACGATTGTCGTGTATAGCAAGGTAGACAAGAATTCCTTTCATGTAGAACAAGCTGACGCAGCTATTTACATTGGCCCTGCTTCTGCAGGCTCTAATTACTTGAATGCCTCTACCATTCTCAATGTTGCACACCAAATTAAGGAGGGAAGCTGCTTAGGAGCTTCAGGGTCAAAGGCCACGATGTTTTTAGTTTAAAGGTCACCAGTTCTTCACTTTTTGCAATGCCTGAGGCCTTCGATGACTAGTTCATGGGACAAGGGCTTGAATAGTCGATCCAATGCCTAGTAGAGAATGATGTGAATAATTGTGGCACATTGTCAACATTGAGATTTTTCGTTAAGGCCATGCCTATCATGAAAAACTCCGAGGAGCGCCTCAGTTCTGACTTTTCATAATGTCATGTTTGTTTGGAGGAGTTTCATTGGGAAGCGATGCACGCCATATGCCATGCAAACACATTTTCCATTTTGATTTCATTCAAGCATGGTTGAATATGCAAAACTCATGCCTCGTGTGCCGGTACCAGATGTCGGTCGACAACAATGGATATCTGGTGTGGCTGCTGATGTGAACCCCCACAGTCGAGGAGAAGAAACCATGGCAATTCTAGCTTTGTAGTGAGCTGAGTTCTATATATTGCAAGGATCAACAAGGAAGGCTTGATACCAGTTGTAGAGAAAAATGATGGAAATAAAATCCAATATTTCTAGGATGGTCGTGGTTTCGATTATCAGACAACCCATAGTTTCAGGGAGTTGTCTACTGACGCAAAAAAATAGCTTGGACAACAGTTTTTTGTCGGAATCTGGTAAAACAAATTTTAAAAAATCAGGTATTTGGAGTGTTTTAATTTCATTTTTTATGGTGGAAATGGATTCAACACCATCAAAAACCCTTAGAGCACCCAAAATATTTAATTTTGACCACTTTAACTAAGATTTTAAAAAATATTTACCGAAATTTTTCATAATCTTACCATAATTTTTGGGTTATTCTGTGGGTTTTTTAGACTACAGCTCGTTTTAGAAGTAACTTATGAGAGATGAAATAATACATAGAAAAAACCAACTTACATGGGTGAAGATAGAGAAACCAATTTTTCCACAATGCCACATATTAGTGTACGTGTTCTTGAATTTTGAGTTTTGTAAGTGAAACATGTTGAGCATGATGAACTCAAAAAGTAAATGCAATTGATTAGAATTGACCACTCTAGCAATTGATAATTGAAGTTAGAAAGATTCAAGATGAAGGCACTAAGTATGATTCTAGAAGAAGTTGGTTGATGCATCAATAAATGGAAAAACAAGGTATATGATTGCATGTTGAAATAAACTAGACTCAATAACATGTTGTATTATGAGTCACACATCTTAATTGTAAGCAAGTCTAGGATGTTTTTGTAGTGATATTTGTAGAGTATGTATCTGGTAACTCCAAGAGTTGGTGTTGTATTGTAATCCTTGTAGGGCATGTGTATCCCTATGAAGTTCGTGGTAATCTAAAAACCACTTTGTAATTTCAGGTTTCTGGTTAGCCAAAAACCACTTTGCAGTGTCAATTTGTGGTAAGCTAGAAACCATGTGTGAGAGTGAAGTGGGTAGGGAGTCCTGTAGGCATGGTTTAGGGTCAGCCGACAAAACCCTTGGCCTGGTTGATCTGAAAAATGACTTGAGTTACTTAGCTCTATTTCAGAGATTGATTGTAGGGGCATTTACTGGATATGTCACCCTTAAAAAAAAGGATGAGATCTAGAGGCTACCTGGCCCGTTACAGACTCCGCCTATAGAACTTTATAGAGATTAACACTCAGGTTCTTAAAATGCGGAATTTACAAAGATCTTTCCTAATCCTTGTACAAAATGTGATTGGCAGTATTACTGAACAATTATTATATGCATTAACTGTTTAGACATGAAATAATCTATGTATGTTTAGATTTAATAAATTCACATCAATCACATAAGAAATACCATAAGACAAAGAATTTTGTGACGGAGTTCGTCCCTCCTAGACTACGTCTCCGGGTCCGCCTCAGAATTGTGTGTCCATTGTATTCTTCAAGCCAAGAGAAATATGCTACAATAAATCATTAGTTGCACTACTGATTTTGCAGACCATCCCTTGAATAGGCTAACTGATACAAACTATTTTCTTTCAACACTTAAGAAAAGACATGGATGATTCACACACTAAAACAAAATGAGAACTGAAGCTTTATGGACCTTTGACTTCAAGGTAGCTAAACATATTTTGGCACAATCAAAGTAGATCTCGTCGACCATAAACGTACTTTGATGTTGAAACTTATGCAAGTATAATGAACTTTTCCTCCTTCATATAAACTTGCAATAAACCAAAACTCACTACCAAATTATGTGACATACAATGTAAGAGAGTTTACTTCATCTTGAAGTTGAATAAACTCCTTCTTTCGCCACTCTCCTCTCTTGAGGTCTCCCCTCTTAGACTCTCCACACTCTCCCTTTACAAAGAAACTCACTTTCCTTTATATATTAGGAATTCATACATTCGAGGCTTTACAAATCTGCCTCGAACCATTGTTTGTTGTAATTAGCAATTTGTGGAGATAATTTGGTGATGAAGTCTTCGAATCAAACCTCATTCATGAACCTATGGATAAGTTTCCATTACCATAGCACTGTCTTTAAATTCCAATACCCACTTTAGACTTTGGATATATCAAAGAACTTACTAACTGGGCAGACAGTCCAAACCGGGCAGAAGATTTAACTTTCCACATGTGAACAGGCGGAATCCCATGCCGTTACAGTCTTCTTCCCAACGGTTTTGGCTTAACAACTGGCGGTTCTGACTCTAGCGGTCACTCTGACAGTTCTGGTCACATGTTTATTCGATGCGGTTTGACATCTGCAAACCTGTAACATGAAACCCCGACAGCTCATAACCCACGCGGTTGCGGTATTTACAACTCTGATCACGCGTTGTAACATTTCCGACGCGGTTAGAGTTAACACTGTGGTGTTTTAATTACAAAGGTTTTAAAAACATAACCCGGGCCTTTAAACTTTGTATATGCCCGAAGTCCGAAACCCTTTGCACTATGGGTTTATTACATATCACCCGGACCCTTTTGCGCCTTGCCATATGTTTATAAACATTACATTGAACCTTACATTAAGGTTTATGAAAACCTGACTTCCGAAATTTGACATAGTCTGAAACTTATGAATAAGGTTTTACAACATTTCAACGAACCTCTTTAAAAAGACTTTTGCGCCATAAGGTTTTAACACCCAAACCTTAATACTTTTGCGCATAAAGTTTTTGACCCATCATTCGAACTTTATACATAGTCTGAACCTTATGAATAAGACCTTATCTCATGGGTTTCCTACCCATCATCCAAACCTTTTTAAAAAGGTTTATGGTTTAAATTTTGTGCTAGGGACTTTTAAGTCCATAAGTTTATGAAACTTAGGAATAGGACTTTAAGACCATGTGCGAGGACTTTGATTGACATTTAGTCCTAGGAATAGATTTAGGCCTTTTCATTTGACACTTAGTGCTAGTCCTTAGGACTTAAACCTAGGACTTAGGATTTAAAATTAGTCCTTTTTACCTTAGGATCTTTTTTATCCATTAAGGTTTACAAAAGCAGACTATAAACATTTTCGACCTTTACAATTAAGACTTAGGACAAGTTTTATTACATAAGTCTTTTAACGAACTTTGTTGTTTTTGTCGCAGGTCAACTTGAAGATGTCTTGATTGGCGCTTTTGAAACATATTTGCTGGAGTATAATCTAAAGTCGATGTCAATCGATGTCAAACATTTGAACTTCACAAATTTGATGACCATCTTGATCAATACCTGAATTATTACATAATTGATAATTACCAAATTCCAAATAACCATCTTGGTCGTTTGGGTAATTTCGATACAATTTTAATAATTCTCAAATTGGATCACACCTCCCAATTTAAGAAATTTTGGTTCTCCAAAAGTTTTATTACAATACTTTGGAAAACAAATTCAATTCTAGAACCTAGTTACAACTTTACTAGATCTAGATATTACAAAATCATTTAAGCATAAGGCATGAAGTTTGCCCAATTCCATTCAACACTTTTTTGTTCTCCAGCAGGTGACTTGGATTCTTCCTGGGCTACTGGTGTCGATGCTGTTTCTCTTGGAAGCATTGGACAATTGTCTTGAACATGCCCTGGCAGTTTACAATTTTGACAAGTTTTCTCACTCTTACTTGATGATGAGTTTCCGGAGTTGCTTTTTGATTGAAACGAAACTGATTCAGAACGTTTTTTTACCTGTAATGCCTTATCATTCTCTGAAGGGTGACTTTTTGTCGCTATGATTTGTTTGCTGTAAGCCTTTTTCTTCCAAAATTGTTCCACACAATGCCAAGGACTCTTGCAAAAGGTACATGGATAGATCCTCTTGACTTTTCTATCCTTGAGCTTCTCCAGTAACAGTTCTGGATGCTTTGACCAGCATCGATCAGAGATGTGACCAAGCTTCCCGCAATAGTCAAATTTTATCACATCACATCCTAGACCAAAATTCTTAGGTCTTTCTTGTACCTGGATAGGTTGAAGTCTCCCTTGTCCATTTTGTACCTGCAAAGAATTAGCTGCTCCGATACCACTTGATCTGAAAAATGACCTGAGTTACTTAGCTCTATTTCAGAGATTGATTGTAGGGGTATTTACTGGGGGGCTATACAGTATCATTCAAGACGCAAAGACATACTCATTCTTCTCATAAGTAGAAAGATGACGCTGCTTATTTTCTCAGTGATTCTCAGTAGCAGAGAAAATATTTCATACATATTATTTTGGGACTATTTTGTCCAAGCTTCTCTTGTAAAATGTATCTGCATTCACCCAACCCTGGCTTCTTTTCTCATACTCTGCATTAGTTTAGAATCAGCTGAGCTCTGGAACTCAGCTGATCTTTGTTATAGAAAGTCTTTTCTTAAATTAAATTTTAATACAACACGACATGCTGTTGAAACCATCTGAAGAGATCACAAGCTAATGTATGCTACAAAGAAATTGAAGTGAAATATATTATTGTGTAACCGTTATGAATCCTTGAAATAGTACGAATATGAAAAATGAGTATTTGCAATATGTAACACAACTTTGATATAAATTCCCAAGACTCTACACTGTTACAGCTGCTTCAAGTTCAACTGAGGTCATTATAGCTTTCTCTAAACTACATGGTAAGGAACTATCTTCTAAATTGAAAAATGAAAATTACAGCATCTAAACATTTCCATAATGTCCATACTGACCATGGACAAGCTAACGCAACTTTCAATAATTTAATACTGACCGGATATTTGCAATGGAAATCATGTTGGAATCCTCCACTGTATAATAACTGTTACTTTTTAGCACTACAAATGAGAAAATTCAAGGCCCAATGGCATCAATTATTGTGCGTTTGCATAACATTATTGTACACAATTAGAAGGTTGAAACTTATCGTTCAAAGGTTGCGTGTGAGAATTAATAAATCGAATATGGCATCACAACTTAATCAACACACCACTTGGATTTGACTACACGGATTTGGCAAAAGGTGTTGGACTCTCAACAAGAGCCTTCCATTTATGGTGCATATAGATATGGTTTTTAATAATTAAACAATTAATATAAAAGTCTACTAATTTGATTTTGTGATAAAAATAAATGGAAATTTTGTTGGGTGAAGAAAAGTCAACAATATGGAATCATATTTATTTCCAACAAGTAATGTAAATGAGCATTATCCAACTCCACTTTGAGTTACAGCATAAAGAAACAAAATTTAGTTGTACGTTTCCAAATACACGAAACAAAATTTAGTTCTACTTTTTCAAATAAACGTACATATTGAACGGGTCGTCAGCTGAAGAAAATCAACAATAGGAAAACGTGCACATAGAATCTTATTTTCAGAGAACATATTGTGACATCACTAACTTGTATGAGTGTTCAAAGCAACTCATCTTCAAGTTTGCTTTTAAAAGATGGGAATGAGACGCAAGTTAATAGATCCAAGGATGGTTGAAGGTGAGATTTAACACTTCGGCAATGATATTATGGAAGGTAAGGTATGAAATAAATTTAGAATTCACTAATTTTATAATAAATGTATAAATCTTTCACTAACAGTGAGTTTTTATGTTTGAATGCTTCTTGATCAACATACAGATATTTTATTATTGTTTTCAACATAATGTTATGAGAAATTAGAAGAACATTCATTGCACCATATTATAACACAAAACAATAGAATGTATTACACACATACACAAGAGATACATATAGTTGGAGTGAGATCCAACTAATTTTAATTTTGGAGAGAGAGGTTGAGAGAATCTCTCAACAACCTCAACAAACCCAATCCAAGATCTACTAAAGTAAGCTCAATCTTGTCATGCTCCCTTAATGTTTACTTTACAAATTACAATACAAGACAAGGTTACAACACAATTACATCACTTGAACTTCTGGTCTTCCTCAACACTGAAACTCACTCTGCACACATGGCTTCCGCTCTTTCTCCTTCCTTTTCTTCTAGCTTTCCATCAACATATTTAAAGTCAAAATGTTTCTGACCATCTTTGACACTCTTTGTGAAACCGAGGCTTCTCGACCTCCCTAAAAACAGTCTCGACACTGAACCATTTTATTGATACAACACTGAACCATTTTATTGATACACTTCCATCTGTGAAATTCCCCCCAATAGCAAATTTCTACAGTGATATAGGACAATGATCTAAGTACGAAATGTTTTCAGCAATCAGTTAAATCATTGACCTTTCTACACACTTACAAACTCACAAGGTAAAAATAGCCTGTAATTGTGGATCTTGAAACACCAAAATACAACAAGAGTCTACAACTTATAACATACTAGACATAATCAAACTAGTAACTAAACTTAATTTCTCAATTAAGTACCATATTAAACTCTACTTCACTCAACTCATCTCATCTCTTCATACATTACATGCATTAACTAATTGTTTAAAAGCTTGCCATGGGCACTGCAGTTTTATTTCGTAGTAGGTTTTTTGAAGATGACATGTACGTACATAAGTAGTCATGCTCTGCGGCGTGGACTCGTTTGCTATAAAGGTTGCGTCTGTGCTGAGGGGATTTTGTCAGGGGAAGACATTTCTTTGAGGCTCCCTTCGCCTGCTTCTAGCTGCTGCATCCGGCCAGAGCCAGAGCTTGAAATCGCTCTCAGTTTGGACAACGCATTAATAGAGTTAGATTTAGCAGAGCTCAAAATAAACTGCAGCCGCAGCATAAGTAGTGCTGGAGATTTGAAATTCTCTGGCAGAGGAAGATTTCTGTTAAAGATCGACCATGGTGTCCGAGAACTCTGGGGACGACGGTTCCATTGAGCTACAGGTCGGTGCTCTTCCGTTTCCATCAAAAGTTACGCGCTTTATTTCCGTTTTTGTCCTTCATGGCCGCCGGATCGCCTCGATCCACAAATTCGCACAGTAAAATTGATTCGATGCCGAACGTAGTCTGAATAGTAAATCTTTTATTCTTTCACTAAATTATTTTAATTCTGACTGAATCGTTAGTCTTCACTAAACTATTTTGATTCCCACTATTGTCTGAATCTTAGCCCTTTGTACTTTCACTATATTTTAAGTCTGACCGTAGTCTGAATAGTGCGCCCATCATCCGTTCACTAAATTATTTTATTTCCTACCGTAGCCTAAATCTTTCGTTCATTCATTGCTCCATTGTAGAATGTATACTGTTTGCCCTTAACTGCCAAGATATTTGGAGGTTCTTTATTATTTAGAGAAATCAAACAGTTGGAATCGTCTATTCCTCCCTTAAAATTGCCCTATTATAAGACTTGAAGTTCTTTAGCATGCAGAGAGAAATTATAGCAATAGTTGGGAATCTGCTCGTTTTAGCTTTAAATTTCTCCATTGTTCAGAAAAAAGACTCCAATATTCCAGATTTAAAGTTATAATCTGCTCGACTTAGCTAAAAATATTTCAATTTTTTCAGAAATAAAAGTTACAATGTTCCAAAATTAGAATCATAATCTCCTTGCCTTAGCGCTTAACGTTTCTCCATTATTAAGTTATAAAAGCTACAATCTTGAGGAATCTTTCTTTAAAAGTAAATTATTAAATTCCAAGTGCGTTGTGAGTTATATTCGGGGGCAAGATATTTGGTGGTGGGCTAGCATGTGCATAAAGAGAAATTATAGTAACACTTGCAATCTGCTCGTCCAAGCTGAAAATATATGTATTGTTCAGGAAAAATGGGTAAAATATTCAGAAATTAAAGGTTTAAATTAAAATTTCTCCATTATTCACCCAAAAAGGAACAATATTCCAAAATTAAAGTCATACTCTGTTTGACCCAGGTTAAAATCTCTCAATTGTTCGTGAATAAAAGCTACAATGGTTAGGAATTGAAATCATAATCTTCTCGTCTTAGCTTAAAATTTTTCCATTCTTTGGGAACAAAAAGCAGCCATCATTAATTTTACCGCGCGCGTTGTCTTGGATCCTCTGAAAAGTATTTGGAGGAGCTTTAGCGTAGCAATCATTAATTTTACCGTGCGCGTTGTCTTGGATTCTCTGACAAGTAGTTGGAGGAGCTTTAGCGTGTAGTTATTGAGAAATTAGAAAAACAGTTGTAATCTATTTGTGCAAGATTAAAATTTCTCTATTATTTAGAAATAAAAGATACAATTTTTAGGAAGCTCAGGAATTTAAGTTATAATTTGTTCGTCTTAAATTTTACTTTCTCCACTATTCAGGGAAAAAGCTATAATCTGCAGCAATTCAAAGTATAATCTTTTCGTCCTAGATTAGAAATTGTCCATTTTACAGAAATAAAAGATAGGATTTACAGAAGTTAAAGTTACAATTGCGTTTCTAATTTTCTTCATTGTTCGGAGAGTTACCCATCTCAAGATTTACATATTATTCAGAATAAAGGTTTCTATGTTAACTGTCATTCCCACTATAATTTGAGTTGAATCGGGCAGAGTTCTGAATCGATTTAAATTGTGACTGTTTATAATGAAGATTACAGCAAGCAGAAGGAAATTCACTCCACGTTTATTCAACTCCATTTTTATATCACAAGAGTTTTAGCATGTTTATTTAACTCCATTTCTATGTTACAGGACTTTAACCCCTTTATTTAAGTCCATTTTTATGTCACAGGAATTTAGTTGTTGCAATTGCGTCTTCCATAGATTAGTTTATTGTGGAAAATTCTATGATTAACGTCCAAAATTATATCTAGTTATCACAAGCTTGGAACACACTACTATATTCTAAGCTTAATTAGAGAACTTGATCTCTCTTCCTGGAAAATGGCAATGAAATAAATACTGTTTTTGTTTAAAGTGTCAACTGAATGGGAGAGTGCTGAGGTCCACTTTTCATACTTCATATTTTTTATGTTTTAAAAAATATTGTCTATATTCCTTGCAGGATCATGCAGATGACGCTAGAGGGACTGAAAAAACTGGAACATCGGAGAAAGATTGGCTTCCAATTACATCATCTCGTCATGCGAAGTGGTGGTACTCAGCATTCCACAATGTCACTGCCATGGTGGGCGCTGGAGTCCTCAGCTTGCCCTCTGCGATGGCAAGCTTAGGATGGTAAAGTCATTATCCTTTACGATAGAGTTTTTCCGGAGTTGTGCAATGATGACCCACTAAACCTATGCAACTATTTCCCACACTTTAGGTCATAGCCATGGACTGACACTGTACAAGGCAGCTTCCATTTGACGTTTTCTGGAGGGGTTTCAAAATGCTAGCATGTTCATTGCACTTTAGCTAGATTTTACGTTTGTCTGATAGAAAGATTGAGTCATATTTGAATACGCATCATGCATCCGGATTATATCATTATGTTCCTGAACAGTTTTTGATGGTTTTGCAGGGGCCCGGGTGTTGTAGTGCTTGTCCTATCATGGATAATTACCCTATATACACTTTGGCAGATGGTTGAGATGCATGAGATGATTCCAGGAAAACGTTTTGATCGGTATCATGAGTTGGGGCAGCAAGCCTTCGGTGAAAAACTTGGTTTATGGATTGTCGTTCCACAGAACCTGATAGTTGAAATTGGTGTTGATATAGTCTACATGGTTACTGGGGGAAAATCATTGAAGCAGTTTCATGATATTGTTTCCCAACTTGCAAAAAAATAAGGCAGTCTTACTTCATTGCTATTTTTGGTTCAGTCCATTTGGTGCTATCACAACTGCCTAATTTCAATTCAGTGGTTGGAATTTCGCTGGCTGCAGCGGTCATGTCTCTAAGGTAAGCTTGTTAAGAGTCGTTGCGGGAAGTAGATGTTTCAGTTGTAGTTTGGGTGTCTAAAAATTATTGGTTGCGTTTGCATTGTACTGTTGAAATAAGCTTCCATTCCAGTGATTGAAGGCTTGTGTTTACACACTTTATTGCTTATTGCCACTGTTCATACCTTTAAAAAAACTGAGACTCAGCCAATAGAAAGCTGAGCAGAACAGAGTTTTTCTATGGTATAATTATTTATGGTTACTTCACCTTTTAGTGACTAAGCAGTTGTGCCATGACATTAGGTTCATATACTCTTCGCGGGGTCTCCTCGGACATTATGTCTGGGTGAACCAGAGATATTTTATATTGTGCATGTACTATGTATCCTATATATATTCGTTTCCATCGAAAGGTGTCCCTAGAAATAGGATAAGCTTATTTATCAAACAGTGAACTGAGTTATTCCCCTTGCTTGTCTAAAAAACGTTAGGCACCAGCATTCCAGGAAACCAGAGTAGAAGATCCTTTCACCGTTTTACTTCATCCAATCTACATTGCTTAGAGAATTTGAGAATCCTGCATCATAGGCATTGCCTTGGAAAAAATTGCAATCTGCTAATGAGAGAAGAGTGCAAGCGATTTTGATCCAAACATTTGAGGAGCTACCTTAACTGTCGATCATTTTGCTAAGCAATTGTTCATAACTCCCACTGTTAAGAGAGGGAGCTGGTATCGGGGCCTTCGCCAATCTACATTTGTCAGATGTATTTCCATTCAATCTGAGCAGCTGGGTTTTAAACGACCTCTTTCTTTTGGTATTTATATGCACAGGCCCCTTCACGACCTGCATTTTGGTTGCATATAAGACCTATAAAATACCCCAGGAACCTTTCAGAAAAGTTAGCTATTAATTTTTTAATTAATTTTTAACATAACCTATCTTCCTTTCTTTTTTTCTTGGCAACTATGCTACCTTAATATACGAAAGATATGATGTGTTATTTGAGGAGCTATACTGATTTTCCTTTCATTGGATTGCTCAGCTATTCTACAATTGCTTGGTCAGCCTCTGCTCATAAGGGACAACTGCCAGATGTGGATTACGGTATTAAAAGCTCATCAACTAAGGATGTTGTCTTTAATGTGTTCAATGCCCTGGGAGACGTTGCCTTTGCTTATGCAGGACACAATGTAGTCTTAGAGATCCAAGCTACTATTCCTTCCACACCAGGGAGACCATCCAAGATCCCTATGTGGCGAGGAGTTGTTTTCGCATATATTGTAGTTGCCATCTGTTATTTCCCAGTGGCATTAGTCGGCTATTGGGCCTTCGGAAATACTGTTGAAGACGATATTCTTGTTTCACTTAAAACGCCCTCATGGCTGATTGCAACGGCCAATATGATGGTGGTAGTCCATGTGATTGGAAGCTATCAGGTATACACCTTTTGCTTACTTGATTATAACATATTACAAAATGCATTCCTCTCTGTTTACGTACACCCGTAGTTTAAAAAATCCTTTCACTTGAATTCGTGAGTTTAAGTGATGCTGGGAACCGTCTACAATAATTTTCCCTTCATTTCGAGGCACAACTTGATGAAATTTCAATGTAACTTATTGGGCTTCTGACACTGTTGAGTGTTTCTTGTAGATTTATGCTATGCCAGTATTTGATATGATGGAAACAGTGCTGGTCAAGAAACTTCACTTTACTCCAGGAATTCCGCTTCGTTTGATTGCTCGCTCAACCTACGTTGGTAAGTGAAATCTTACTGAAAACCAAGCAGAAACTTTTCGTTCTCGCAAACCTTTTTAATTAATTTCTCGGAAGAAAAGTCTGTTCTAACACACCTTTTGCACTGAATCACAGCCCTAACTTGCTTCGTTGGCATATCATTGCCTTTCTTTTCGAGTCTGCTTGGGTTCTTTGGAGGATTTGCTTTTGCTCCAACAACTTACTTTGTAAGTACTCTCTAACAGCTAAGCTGAGACATCTAATGCAAAATCGAGTATATTTTTCTTCTCTGGTTCAAGTTTCCTTGTTTCAATCAGTATTGTGGCCAATGAAGCAAATATAGGCTTGCTGATATGTTATTGTCTGTTAACGCTTTTCATGTATTTGACTATTGCAGCTTCCTTGCATCATGTGGCTCGCAATATACAAACCAAAAAGATTCAGCTTGTCGTGGATAACCAATTGGGTTAGTCCCTTAGTTTCTGGAACTAATTGCTTTAAGACATCACTGTGTAATGTGTTAGAACACACTTTCCAATGGTGAAAACAAAGAAAGGAAACAATGTAAAAATATACAACCACACTCGGTAAAACAAGTAGAAAACAATGTAGAAGATATACAACACACTCGGTAAAATAAGTATTAAATAGAAACAGGGGAATAAAAACTCGTGAAAGATGTTTTAATGCAAGTGTTACTGTCTTTTCCAAAGATGTGCAGAATCAGAAAATACCATATGAAGCATATACATAACTCTAATATATTTACTTTTTTATGCAGATATGCATCATCTTGGGGGTTCTACTCATGAGTGTGGCATCTATTGGGGGGCTATACAGTATCATTCAAGACGCAAAGACATACTCATTCTTCTCATAAGTAGAAAGATTACGCTGCTTATAGCAGTGATTCTCAGTAGCGGAGAAAATATTTCATACATAATTATTTTGGGACTATTCTGTCCAAGCTTCTCTTGTAAAGAGTATCTGCATTCACCCAACCCTGGCTTCTTTTCTCATACTCTGCATTAGTTTAGAATCAGCTGAGCTCTGGAACTCAGCTTCTCTTTGTTACAGAAAGTGTTTTCTTAAATTAAATTTTAATACAACACAACATGCTGTTGAAACCATCTGAAGAGATCACAAGCCAATGTATGCTACAAAGAAATTGAAGTGAAATATATTATTGTGTAACCGTTATGAATCCTTGAAATAGTACGAATATGAAAAATGAGTATTTGCAATATGTAACACAACTTTGATATAAATTCCCAAGACTCTACACTGTTACAGCTGCTTCAGGTTCAACTGAGGTCATTATAGCTTTCTCTAAACTACATGGTAAGGAACTATCTTCTAAATTGAAAAATGAAAATTACATCATCTAAACATTTCCATAATGTCCATACGCGGACAAGCTAACGCAACTTTCAATAATTTAATTCTGACTGGATATTGGCCATGGAAATCATGTTGGAATCCACCACTGGATAATAAATGTTACTTTTTAGCATTTCAAATGAGAAAATTCAAGGCCCAATGTCATCAATTATTGTGCGTGTGCATAACATTATCGAACACAATTAGAAGGTTGAAATTTATCAGTCAAAGGTTGCGTCCGAGAACTAATAAGTCGAATATGGCATCACAACTTAATCAATACACCACTTGGGTTTGACTACTACACGGATTTGGCAAAAGGTGTTGGACTCTCAACCATAACCTTCCGTTTGTGGTGCATATAGATATGGTTTTTAATAATTAAACCACTAATATAAGTTTACTTATTTGATTTTGTGATAAAAATAAATGGAAATTTTGTTGGAAATAAATGGATCATATTTATTTCCAACAAGTAATGTAGAAACAAAATATAGTTGTACTTTTCCAAATACACGAAACAAAATTTAATTGTACTTTTTAAAATAAATGTACATATTGCAATAAAAGATCTGCTTGACGGTACCTGCCGTGTACACCACACCACTCCGACTGTTTTAATTGCATTAATGCGAGGGGCCCACGACCCCATCTTATCAACAGACATTTCTCCAGTTAGCAGCTCCGTCTCCGACCGCTAGAGCTTGCTGTTACCATCCGCCATTAGCTCCGTCTATACGGTTTCGACAACTCTTATCTGTATATACAACCAGTAGCTCCGTCTATACAATAATTTGAATTTGAAGCCCGCCGAAACCTGAAATTTGAATTTATTTAATTCCCACGCGGATTTATTTACATTTGTTGCTGCTTTCAATGGGAAGAGACGACATTCTCCAAGATTTGTTGCTGCTATAGTCATGCCTGGAATGTGCAGCGGAAGGTTGTCAATCGACTTGTTTCTGATTTACAACATGCTAGTATTTACATTTACATTTAATAGTATTTGCTACTATTTGCAGGGTTGCGTTAGGAGTCAATCCAGCATAGAAAATATTGGTTGCCCCAACGGCACCTCGACTTATTTTCTGATTTTGAGGTACTGCGGGAACTTGCACTACTTGACATGGTTGTCATGAATTGCACTTGATTTGGCCTCTTGGCGGTATCGATCCTATTTGGGACTTTATTTTCACAAGTTCATTTCATTCCTATGTTGTTATATGCACATTTGATTCCTATGTTGTCATATGCACATGCATGACACAGTAGGTAATTATGGATTCAATAGATTACAACAATGGAACAAAAAGTTTAATTGAATTTACCATCGTCTGGGAGATGAGCGTTTTCCCAAGCCAAGGCTTTACTTGAAGCACAATAAACGAGCCTACCTGATACCGAAAGGTGAGAGTTACGGCCAGGTTATGGATCTTTTTAGTTAGAGAGATATTGTTTTATCATACCAGCCTAGATCCATCTTAACTCCGGATCTGTCAAGGGCCGAGAGGGATCAAATCTGTCGAGGTGCAAACCTTTCTTCAAGTTTTTCACTGAAAAAAGAGGTTTACACGTCAAGAGATTTGATCCCTCTTGGCGCTTGATAGATCCGGAGTTAGGATGGATCTAGGCTGGTTTTTAAAATTTTCATTAGATTTTGTTATTTTGGCTTCCGACATACTTACACATCCGGGTCACACTGGACTGTAGAATGTGCCTCTCGGCACAATAATTGCTTCTAAATCTGGAGTTTTACAATATAAATGTTCCCAGTACACCACGAAATGAAATTCTAATATTTTCTGGGACTGTATAATATTTTCTGCGTTTGGATGTGTCCATCGATATTCAAATTAGTAAACTGTGGGCTTCTGTGGCTGACTAGGGTGAATCAAACGGCGAGCCTCTTTGTTGATTACCCTTTATTGGTTCAAACTGTCATTCGTGTTTTCCCTTGTCCGCCACCTTGCGGAGCAATGTACATCTAGTTTTAAAATAAATCAAATAAAATATATTTAACATGTTCATTATTTTGAGTAAATTTACAACCAAAATAAATTTCAGCATAAAATTCATTGCGTTGTCCTATTGAGGTCAAATGGATAAAATTTACATAGTGCACTTTTTCCACGGATGGTTCCAACACTTTGAAGCGGAGTAGAGTTCTATAAAATTATTGGAAAAAACTATAAATAACAATATTTTAAGAAAATACATTTTTTATAAAATATAAAGTTTATTAAAAACAATAAAGTGTATTCTAAAATGTAAGATTGAAAAGATTGAAAAAAATTCTCAAAGATGGAATAAAGTGTATTTAAAGATTGAAAAAGTTGCATGTGTAATTTATATATTATATTTTTAAAATTGAAAAGGTTGCAATATCCGTTTTATTATTTTATATAAATATAAAATTAATATAATAATAAATTTAATATGAAGATGGTTATGCCTCACTTTATAATTTTTTTAAAATTAAATATTTTAAATTTAAATATTAATATCAAAACAGTGAACAAATTTTTAAATTAGAAAAGTGAGTTATATCTATATCTATATATATAAAGAAATTAAGCATTTTATTTTATAAAACATTTGAGAAGGTATTTAAAAATGTTTTAGTATTTTGTTAATGGGATAATTAATGATGTATGGAGGTAGTTGTAACACACTTTCTTTCTAGTCTGTGGGGTCTTGGTTAAACGGTGATGTATCTAGACATGTTGATGAATATGAAGTAAAAAAAAAAAAGTGAAAAAAGTGAGAAATGAAAGGTACTACCAAACTTACAAAAAAAAAACACACACTTTCTTTACCACCCAAAGCTCATATTAAAGTTAGAAACAAGGTCATAAAAATCCTTTCATAGTCTTATTATGGAAACAAGGCCATAAAATTCCTCATTTTTCAACTTCTTCTTCAAAAAAGAAACAAATATTACCATTGAGACCTATCCAGTGATATAAAATTTTACCTTAAATCGACTTACGAATCACAAGGTATATCCATTTAAGGTTAGGCCCAAAAAATACCCCTTGCCGCATCATCAATGATCCCCACATGGCATTACATGCAATGCTTGTGTGGCTATTCCACCAATGTGGATGGATCCATGTGGAACAAACATGTTCCACCTTGCACTTGGAAGTTGGCCCATTCCGCGAATCTGTAGAACTTGATTTAAATAAGGGCCCCAACCCCAACTTGACCAACTATCCCGTCTCACCCAACTTGGAGATCCCACTTGATTAATGACGTTGTCAACTCATCAAAACTGCCCCGCTTCCCGACATCGCCAGTAGAGCCAACTCACTTTACCTGTGTGTCAATACTTAGAGAATTTCTAAATTTATTTCAACAATCTTTTTGCACTAGCCTGAGCGATTCATGATTTGTCTACTTGCTTACTTCTTCCAACATGCCTTATCCATGGAAACAATAAACGACATGCCTAAAAAATCAACTAAACATGGGCCCAATGCTCACAAATGAAATTTACTTTTAGAAATGAGAGGAAAAATTATAAAAACGCAGGCCATCACTTTTGTAATAAAAACACATATGGAACATGAAATTTGAGTGTGCTTCTTAGAATCACAGGGAACATAACCAACCCCAAAATCCATCATAATTATGCATTCCCTCCAAATAACAACAACTAAAATAAACAAAGCATATAATGGAATATAACAACAATTTATGCAACAAGCCTTGTACATCAAATGTAATAAAATAACAAAAAGAATCAATATCTCGTCAAGGTTAGAAATCACTAAGATTAAAGCTCTCAACATGTACAAGAATCTAACCATTCCTCATAAATTACAAGGAATCAAGATCACACTTTCACATAGGAATGCACATCCCTCATTAATAACATATGCATTTAACTAACACATTAAAAATGCACATATCATTTGACTGTAAGAACTATAATGAATTCTTATCTAATACAACCAAACAAACTCACAACTAAGATTGGGACTTCATCTCTACACACAACCTTACATGAGCTGCAGTTAATTCTTTCTTGCAAATGTCACCCCAAGCCAGATTTCAAAGCTTGAAAGAGAGTGCTTTCAGATAAATGAATTGATATTTTCAACTTAAAGAGAGTGTCTTTAGGCTACACCACCTCCACCCACCAGCCATTCAAACAGTCATATTGCAAACAATCCAACTTCACTTGCGCACGGTCGATTTCAAGGCATGAAATAATCCAATATCATAGACTTAAACATGATGTTCCGATGCTATACCACCTCCACCCACCATCTATTCAAGTAGTTAAAAAAATAGTGCAATTGACACAAGATTCTTCCAACATGAAGAGATACAAATCGACTTCATGGGAAAAGATTCCACTTTATATGGGAAGGTTCATTAGCTGGACATGCTACCATGGAGTACATAGTTCACCCTTCTAGGTAGTTCATTAGTGAGAGCAAGCACTAGTGTTCCCAACCTAGGGCCACACATGGTGCTTCATCAACCTACAAGTTCCTAAGTGCACTTTCTCATTTCCAATAGGTTCATCAATCCATAGTATTCCCAATGGGTTCTTCAGCCTTAAGGTAAGCTATCTCTCTGTGATATTCACCCAGCAAGCCCTCTTGGATTCTTGAGATAGTTACCAACAAAATTTTCTCCTCTGCATATTAATTTTCATAGCATTCCTCTCTGAGGAAGTTCCTCTTTCTAGATCTCGTGATGCCTTATTCTTTCTTCTTCCACTCTGATTGAGTGAATGAACCGTGAATCATTTTATCACCAAAGACCTCTTGGCCTCCACTTTTGTTTCATACCATGTGCTAATCATCCACCTCCTTTCATTGTCTACGTGGACCAATTCGTTAGACAACACGACCCACTCTACCAATTTTTTTTTTTTTTTTTCCATTCTTACTTTTAGTTTTTCCAAACACGAACATGGGCATGTCCTTTTATACTTTACTTAAAAACACAATCAACCCATTAAATCATATCAATCAACCTCCCTTACTAGCATTTAAATATCCAAGTTTCTCAAGCAATCTCCCTCCCCAAGCTCTAAAATATGTGTCCCTTTATCTCAACCACTTAACTGTGGTTGAATAATTACAAGGAATATGTATAATGTTTACAAGCGAGAATTTGCAAAATGGGTGGGTTACAATAGTGGGATGTTGGACCATTTTCATTACAATTAATGCATTAACACTACAAGGAAAATACCCTCTAGCGGATGTTTTTTAGGAACCCCACATAAAAATACATCAGACATCTGTTTCTAGTGGAGGATCCTAGAGGAGGTTGGCGGGCAGAGGTTTTTGCGGATGTATTTTTTCTGGTGCGCTTATAAACCTAACACGCACCAGTGCGTTCAATATGACAAAGCACTGGTGCATTACAAATATTGGCACGCCAGACACCGTGCGCTCCATACACAAATGCCCGGTGCATTTTATTTATGTACAACACTGGTGCTTTACATGTCGACCTCACAGATACCGCCCGGTGTGGAATAAATGAAAAGCACCGAGGCGCCCATAAAACTCACGCACCGGTAGATGGTTAAATAAAAAAAATTACGGCAAAAAAACTGCATAACAAATTGGCACACCGGAAACAGTGCGCTCCGTACACACCCTCCCGGTGCATTTAATTCATAAAACGCACCGGGGCATGTCATATCGTCATCCTCGGGGCCTCATAAAAAGCGCGCAGAACATAAACGTCTTGGTGCCTAATGATTGAAATGCACCGGGGTCCCCGTAAATTCGGCACAATGGTGCTTTACAACTACGCCACGTCGGTCTCTTAAAAGTGCGCGAAAACAGAAAGATCTCGGTGCGGCATACTTACAACGCATTGGTTCGCCCACAAAAAGCTACGCATTGGAAATGGGTTAAATAAAAAAATTTACGGCCAAAAAACCGCAGAAATCATTGGTTCCCCAGCGACAAGCTTTCCGAGTTGGTATCAACGAGTGGTACATGCTCATTGAGGAGGATATATATTTTATTACAGGGCTTTCGAGGAGAGGGGTGGATTTTCCCTCGTTCCCCGAGGTTCCAGCAGGCTGTGTCGCAGGGAGTCAGTTACTCTACTCCCAGAGATACATTGAAGCAGATATATTGTCTCCTTCAGATTTTCAGGTGTCCAGAAGACAATTACGCATTGCTGCATTTGGTTGTGAGGAGGTCCAATGTCTCTCGCTTATTATTTCATCCATTTCGCACAACACCAGTGACGGGCAACGCATTAGTTGCCAACTTTTATATTTTGTTGATTCTTTACTACAGCGGCCACGACTTGTCAGTTGGTTTGCCATTTTTTTATGGCAATTTTGTATAGCACTAGATAGATGTCGTGCTCGTGCACAAGGGAGGGTCAACTTTCCTTTTTCTTCAGAGCTTTTTTATTTATTTTTTGAGAGGTTTTCCAGAGACGTCTAAGCGATGTGAGATACAGGATGGAGTTGGGAAACCAACTTATTTCATTGTTTGATGAGGCAGGCATCCACCTTGCTGATTATAGAGATATAGAGGCCGATGATAGGCTCTTACAGACGTGGAGAGGCATGCCGCATGACATGTACAGGATGATGTGACATGTTGTAGGAGTTACAACAGCTTTTACGCGATTGACGAGGACTATCGCACGTTACGAGCGAGCTGCAGCACATGATGGATAGTTGCGAGGCACATCGTACCATGCACATCTCATGATCGTTCATGGCCTCGCGCTGCGCCAGATTTTCATGAGCCTCCAGTAGCATCTACCAGCAGTCATCATGGAGACTAGGCTCGATCATTGGCCGATCCATGACATTTATATTACAGTTGTATATTTTTTACATTATTCAGCTATATATATATATATATATATATATATATATATATATATATATATATATATATATATATATATGGATGGTCCTTGTATTCTATGTTCATATTGCAGTTGTACTTAATTTGCGTGTTGTTGATCATCATAATGTGTATGTTGTTAGGTCATGTTAGATATGCTCATTTAATGTGCAGCTTGCAGATAGATGTGTATGTGATAGCATGAGATGTATATTTGATGTTTGTGTTGTACTTGAGATGTTAATATATAATGTTAATTGTGTTTTGTTAGATGATCATGATCACAATGATGCAGTTAGCGATTTTGAATGTGTACTTTTTTAGTCTATGATGTTTGTACGATGCTTATCATGAACTTGATGTTTATTAATTAATTTAATATAAATACCAAATAATTATCATGATATTGTAAATTTGTAATATTTGTATTTCTAATTGTATTTAAAATTCTAAAACTGTAATTGTAATTATATATATGTAAATGTCTAAAATTGTAATTGTAATTGTAATGTTTAAATTTGTAAAATTGTAATTGTATATATGTAAAATTCTTATAAAATTGTTATTGTACGTGAAATTGTAATTCTAATAATTCTAATTCCAATTCTAATTATAATTGTAATTGTATGTAAAATATTTGTAATATTTTAATTGTATTGATGTGAAATGAACTTAATTAGTAAAATTTTTAAATTTGTAAATTTTAAATAATTGTAAAATAATATGATAATTTATTGTAACATAAGGAAATTCAGAAAAAAATGCAAATAAATTTCTGTACTTAATTAGAATTATCATTATTTTATTATGATCTTAGATACAAAAAAAGAATTAATTTATACAATACGCCATTGTTTTTGAGATCAAGTACATAATACCAAATTATCAAGTGAATTATTGATTTTAACATTAAGACAATGCAAATTACCAATTAATTCAAAATACATATTACATTAATATTTTGAAAAACTCATCCTAAAAAGTATAAATATTGATGAAATAACACATATTGTACCATATCACTCTCGGTTCTCATCATGATCACCCTCATTATCTTCTAGCTCGAATGGCATGATAACACTATTGTTTTCAAAAATATGTTTTGATCTAGGGTCATGTGTCAATACGAACCACCAATCCCTATCCAACACATATGGGTAGAAAAACACCTGGTTGCAGTGTTTAGAGAAAACATAGGGCTCCTTAGCTTCATCCCACATCCTTCTAGAGTTGATACATATCAGCCTACTATCGCGATCTTCCTTTACATTATTCCGATCAAAGGTGTCCCACCACTTGCACCTAAAAATAACACATTGGAAAGAAGAAAAATCCACTTCAATGATCTCTTGTATCTTTCCGACATAATCTAACGTCCCTCTTAATAGTTGTTGATCACGGTGGCTAGATTGACTAGATTGATCGAATTCGACTTCCACTCCATAGTCTTGTGTGATGTTTCCAGCATCGACATTTTCTGTGCGAAAATGGTGTCCATATGCCCACATAGATGGGAACAAATGCACCTATTATAAAAAAGTTTAAAAAATCATATAAGTGTCATGTGTCTTATAAAATATAATAATCCAAAAGTTAAAATATGAAATGTAGATGTCTTAATATAAGTTTCAAATTTACATATAATTTATTACCGAGTTGCTGCACCCAATCCCTATGTTTAGCGCATCCTCTTCAAGACGCGTGTAACGATTGGTAGCACCGTATTTCTCTCTGACTTGGTCAGCAACCCAACTTTTGGGGCATATTTTTGGCATATTTTCTTTTAAATGATCAGGATAAGGCACACTTCTACCATTCGTGGTCTTCTTTCTAGCTAAGGCCCTACTTTCGCACCGCTTGGGTCTTCTCTGTAAGGTTTAAGTTAGATTTGTTACATGGTGAAATATCGAGACTATGCTTGAGTCTGTGGTTCCAAATTTAATTATGGCCACCGATCGAACAATGAATGTAATTATACACTTATAATTTCTTGCACTCGTGGAGGAATGTTTTGGGTTTTGATTCGTGTTTGGACATTGTAAATCAGTTTATAAAAATTGTATATGAGTTCTTCATATATGTTTATTAGTTTTGATGGTTACAAGAAATTTGAGAGCTTAAGCTCGAATAATATTTTCTATGTTATTCGCCCATTAATGCTGTTAAGAGTACTATTAAGCATGCCATGTCCATGCCCATGGCATCGATCATCAAGACGGGCGCCGACGGAAAGATCTGCTTGACGGTACCTGCCTTGTACACCACACCACTCCGACTGTTTTAATTGCATTAATGCGAGCGGCCCACAGCCCCATCTTATCAACAGACATTTCTCTGGTTAGCAACTCCGTCTCTGACCGCTGGAGCTTGCCATTACCATATGCCAGTAGCTCCGTCTATACGGTTTCGACAACTCTTATCTGTATATACAACCAGTAGCTCCGTCTATACAGTTTCGACAACTCTTATATGTATATACAATGATTTGAATTTTAAATTTGAAGTTGAAGCCAGCCGAAACCTAAAATTTGAATTTATTTAATTCCCACACGGATTTATTTACATTTGTTGCTGCTTTCAATGGGAAGAGACGACATTCTCCAATATTTGTTGCTGCTATAGTCATGCCTGGAATGTGCAGCGAAAGGTTGTCAATCGACTTGTTTCTGATTTACAACATGCTAGTATTTGCATTTACATTTAATAGTATTTGCTACTATTTGCAGGGTTGCGCTAGGAGTCAATCCAGCATAGAAAATATTGGTTGCCCCAACGGCACCTCGACTTATTTTCTGATTTTGAGGTATTGCGGGAACTTGCACTACTTGACATGGTTGTCATGAATTGCACTTGATTTGGCCTCTTGGTGGTATCGATCCTATTTGGGAATTTATTTTCACAAGTTCATTTCATTCCTATGTTGTCATATGAACATGCATGACACAATAGGTAATTATGGATTCAATAGATTACAACAATGGAACAAAAAGTTTAATTGAATTTACCATAGTCTGGGAGATGAGTGTTTTCCCAAGCCATGGCCTTACTTGAAGCACAATAAATGAGCCTACCTGATACCGAAAGGTGAGAGTTACGACCATGTTATGGATCTTTTTAGTCAGAGAGATATTTTTTTATCATATAATTGCTTATAAATATGGATTTTTACAATACAAATGTTCCCAATACACCACGAAATGAAATTCTAATATTTTTTGGGACTGTATAATATTTTCTGCGTTTGGATATGTCCACCAATATTCAAATTAGTAAACTGTGGGCTTTTGTGGCTGAGTAGGGTGAGTCAAACGGCGGGCCTCTTTGTCGAATACCCTTTATTGGTTCAACATCAAGTTCATGGAATTACAATGGTTAGTTCCAAAATGATTTCTTCCAGTGTCCAGACCATTTCTACGTGATGAGTTCGACCACAAAAAAATCATGGTACGCAGAATGGATCAATGAAATGTCGAGGCAGCGGATTTCTTACTTTAAATTTGAGGATATAGGGGATTTGCAACTTGTCGCAGCTCACAGTCATTATTTAGAAGGCATGCTGAGGGGGAGGAAGTCACCACATCTCAACAACAAAAAAATCAAGCCACAAATGAATCTGAAAGAGATTAATTGATGTAACAACCTCCCTTGCCATATCTAACCTTCAATGATCTTTTTCTGTGTTCCAAATCTCGGCAGCCGCCGAAAATCTTTGGTGGACAAGACAGGGCCTTCGTTTCATTAAATCTCGACCATGCTTTTGGCGCCAAAAGATTTTTCCCATCAAATACACTCTATAAAATCAGGCATTATCTTCCAATCCGTGTACACCTTCTGTTACCAGCTCTGGTTCGTCTCTGCTACGAAGCTCTACAGTCGACATTATCTTCCAATCCGTGAACCGCCTTCTGTTACCAGCTTTGGTTCGTCTCTGTGTATATTAGTATCAATTTTATTGGAAGACATATGTAATGACGTTGGGGTTCCCTTCATAGTCGCATTGACTCTATATTCTTTTGTTTTTTAAACTTACTTTCTGGTTTCTGTGTGAAGCTAATATGACACCTCATTCATTGTTATCCAAAAGCAAGCTTATAGTCGCATTGACTCTATATTCTTTTGTTTTTTAAACTTGCTTTCTTGTTTCTGTGTGAAGCTCATATGACACCTATTCATTGTTAACAGATCTAAATCTTTGCCCATCCAAAAGCCAGTTTATAGCAAAATTTTTCCTTTCTATGATATGTAGATTACATTTTTCTAATGAATTAGTGGATCTCTTTTCCTTTGTATCATTTTGGTTTGAGAGTAAATATTCAATGCACATTGATCTGAGCATGTGCTTTCGTGGAATGTGAGTAATCACACTCATTAAGGATAATTTTCGTGATAAAACAAAACAATATAAGTAAACAATATTCTTTTATGATAGTTAGTATGATAGAATATGCACTAATTATCTTCCAATCCATGAACAACCTTCTGTTACCAGCTCTGGTTAGTCTTTGCTACGAAGCTCTACAGTCGACAAGATTATCTTTGGTATCAAGAAGCTGTCAGGTATTTTTCAGGGATAAGGATAAAATAATTACATTTCTTTTAGATTTTGTTCGTCTGCTTTGGTCCTTCCTAGCTGACTGTTGTGTATTATGATAATCAAATAATATTACTGAGGTTTGCCGAAAATCAACTAGGAAAGGCTTTTATTTAATCATATTTAATTTAACATCGAATACCGTCCTCTTTTCAGATTTGATGAAATTTTGAACAGTGACATGAATAAATGTAAATTCATATTTTAACGCAAGAATTCTACCTCCACCTATGCTTATATTGACTAACTTCAGTAAAAATAAACTACCAAAATATCTACTAGGACAAATTTTTTGATCGATTAGAAAATTGACAGAGCGAAACTGCAATTACTTTTCACATTTTCACAGAGATGTGACTTGTTGATTTTTCTTTCCATTTTCTCATTTATTCTCAAACATGTACAGACTGGAACTGGATTTATTTAGTGTTTAAAGGTCAAAGTCATGTTAGCTGTCATTCAAAAGAAGATATGCATTTGAAGTTAGATATAGTTATTTTTTTAATATATAAATATTTTGAAAATAGTATTTAAGGTAAATTGAATGTTTCAAAATTAAAATCAAAATAATAATTAATAATATTTAAAAAAACATAAATTTAAAACAAGATAGGAAAGACAACAACCTTCCTCTAAAATACTCAAATATATCAAAAGAAAGCTGCAATTACTTTTCATAAATATATCTCAGTATTCCTTTCAATATCACAATTTCAGAAACATCTTATTAGGGCATAATTCTTTGGCTAGGGTAAGCCCCGTGGGATGATCGGTAAGTCTTTTAGGTCTTTCAGGGATAAGGATAAAATAATTTTATTGCTTTCAGATTCTGTTCGTTTGCTTTGGTCCTTTCTAGTTGACTGTTGTGTATTATGATAATCAAATAGTATTACGAGTAACTCTTAAAACTGTTACAGTTCACCATTACTGTTTAGCTGTGATTTTTTTTTTTAAACATAAATTAGAAAATATAACATTTTAGCTTCATCACATTATAACAATTTACTTTTTATATTTCACCAGCCAAATTCATTATTTCTATTTCTATATCTGGAATGATTTCCATATAAACTCTTTAATTAAGTCTTTAATAAAACAAATAACTTTTCTGGAGTAATTTTTTTTCTCCTAATTGTTTCTCATAGATAAAACGAGCTATTTAATTATACAATTAATTATCCATAAGGTTCCAAATATTACATTTTCGTACTAGAATTTCATTGCATTTCTCGGTCTCCTAAGAATGGACCGTCTATCTCAATTTCTCTATATTTTTTGCAGTCATGAGAATTCGTAAACCGATTTTCTATTTCCAATAATGGGTGAATTAAGATTTCTACCACTTTCAAAAGATAGAAGATTTTTTACATTTTTTAAAATACTGAGACAATCTATCATCATTCATTTGGTTCCAGTTGCGCAGAATGGAAAAAAAATATAATTATAACACCGACATGCTATGATGAGATGAGAGTTGTTACCTATTTCAAAATGCAATATGCTAGGAATTACATCACATTACTTTCCTAAAACAATTGTGTGCCTTTTAAACATGTGTTTATTTTAAATGAGTAATTATGTAAAAAAAAATAAAAAAATTAATAACATCATTATTATTATCAATAACATCATTTTTATTTTAAAAGAATTAGAATTATTAATTAACATTAAATATGTTATTTTAAAAGAATTAGAATTTACATAGGTTAATTAACAAAGAGTAAGTGGCCCAAGTCCACACATCTTTAGTTAGTTTTCAAATTCTTGCATTAAATCGAGTTTTAATTTTTGCATTAGAACTTCGGGACCCGGATTAAAATACCAAAAGAAAGCAAGTAATATTTGTCGCCCTTGCACCTAACGGTGACCCTGGGTATGCATATGAACGCTCTCTCTTGATACTTTACAATCTCCCTATAGAGTAAAAATTTAGTTTAAATATGACAAGTTGTAAGCGACACGCCATAAGCAAATATTTTCTTTTCATTTTCCTAGTTGAAAGTCATTAATATTAGTTCAATTTGTGGCACTAGGATTCGAGACTGGGATCAAATTATCTTTAGAAGAGCAAGTAATCTCTGCTACCTTTGCACCCATGGGTGATCTTAGGCAAGCATATGAAGACTCTCTACTGATAATTCACCATCTCCCTATAGTTGATGAATTAGATTAACTAGGAAGCATTGTAAGCGGCCCACAGCCGCACATGTTTTAATTTTGGGAAAGGAACAACCAAACCTAGTTTAAATAGGGGATTTTGAAAAGGATCACCGCATATCCACATGTTCAAACTATGCACTTTTTCACCTCTTTCTCACACACATTCACACCTTAAGTGAATCAAAGCCACCTAAAACTCACTTAAATAAATGCATTAAACTCTCCCCACAGGGGCCATAAGAGAAATTATAGCTTAAGTTAGGACCAAGGGGGTAGGCATCCAATAAGCTGTCTTGGTCAGTTTATATCTTGAAACATAGAAGTTGACTATTTAGGGAACTTTTAAATCCGTCTATCCGCCCACGGCAAAGAAAACCCGAGTGTTGCAGAGACCCGATTCAGAGGGGGTTAGGCTTAGGCCCAGTGCGTGCGGTATTATTCGGGGCTACCTGACCTGTCTAATACTCGGTACTGGTAGCTGAATTACTAAGAAGTCCAAGACTCGAACACTCACGTGGGACGATGGTACCTAGTGACCAAAATTAGGGCATCCTTCCCTATAGGTGATGGTGCAGGCGAGCACTAGATCCTCTACCCTTACCTTGGTTGATTTTCTTTGGTTGACTGGAGGCGTCGCCAGCTCTTTCGGGACGTTGCCCCAGCATTCGCAAGATATATTCTCAAGGCCCAGTTACATTTGAGCGTGTGAGGATGATTTAGGTCTTCTAGGATTTGAGTATCATACGAAAAAACAACAAAAAAACATATTTTTTTATTGACTGGTCACATAGGATTAATCTAAAGGGAAAATTTATCTTTTATTTTCGCTTTGTTTTATGTATATGATCAGACTTTTTCTTCGATTTTTTCTTTACTCAAACCAAATCGTTTTCAATGGAATGTTTACAGATATTTGAAGAATGTGTAAGTGGGAGAGGATTAATGGGTTGGAAGTTGAAGACCCAGAGGATATGATTGAATTTTCAGCAGAAGACTTAACATGGACAAATATTGATGGGGACCAAGTTGCAGTTATTCCATATTGTCGACTTGATGATTTTATAAGAGGAGAGGAATCGAGTGAATCTGCACCCACTCAATTTCATCTTCGTACTCATCGAAGTAAAAAAGTAGAGGATATCAAACAAACATATTGTTCAACATATTTGGAGTACGCTATGTGAGTCTTTATATATTTATCAATATACGTATAATTTTTTACAGTATGCATATATGTTATATCTAATTTGTTGTAAAACATTTATATGCAGGTATTGGTGTGCATATGGTCTGGAGTGAAAAAACCAAATTATGAGTGCATCCTCAGATATAAACAAAAAACACAGTCGACAAGAAAGTATTAAAGTTGGTTTCCAATGTCACTTCATTATACGACGACTTCAACTTAGACCAGACGATGCTGTAATAATATATACTGCATGTAGGCATATTGATAAATCCAATGTCGTTTGTCATGGAAAAGATGCAATCGGCAGGCCTATGAGATTCAGTTATGCACCACATTTAACAAGGGATATGCGATCTATTGTCCAACATTTAATCCAAAGAGGTTTTAATGTTACAATGATATGGGACAAGTTCATCTCTGATGTGAAGGATGTATTTGGTGAGTTATACACAGGGACATCTCAAGATACATATATGACAAGGCAAGATATATTAAACATTTACAATGATACTATAAGGCTAGAGTATGTTAAAGATCAAAGTGATCCAAACATTGTAGAATGTTGGTATAAGGAACACCCTGAGAGCTTTTTCTTCTACCAAAAACAAGATCTTGTTGAAAACATCCCTTTTATTATAGGCATACAAACAAAGTGGATGCGCTCAATGATGCTAAAATATTCTCACAATAATATAATCTCAATGGATTCAACATTTAGTACAAATAAGTATGGGGTGAGTACACATTTATCCTAAATTTGATTCATTTATTCAACCTCATTTTAGTGCATGTAACTTATATAAATATAATTATGTACATTGTTTGTAATGTAGTATTAACTGTACACCTTAATGGTTTTTGACGAACATTGCAATGGGGTTCCAGTAGCTTGGGTGATATGATCACGCAATACTATAGCTGAGCTTTCTAAATGGATGTCAACTCTATTTTCCATTGGGAAGAAAGAGCGACTAGATTGGCATGTTCAAGCCTTCATCACAGATGATGCTACTGCTGAAATTGAAGCGTCAAGGTGATGTGTTTATTCTTTTATAAGAGACATAAAAATATTGTTAATGTATATTCCCTCTAATAAATTGTGTTATTCCATGTCTTCAATCAAGTGTAAAATATTATTATGTGTGTGGCATGTTCGTTGTGCATGGTTGAAGAATGTTGGAAATAAAGTCCAAGGAAGGGAAAACCAAATCCACATTTTTCGTTCTTTAGGAGAAATCATGCACACATGTGAAGATGATGAATCTGTAAAAAAGACAATTGAAAGGTTCTTTGAAAGATTCAGGGACCAACCAAGATTTTTGGAATATTTTAAAACAACTTGGTTAGCCAACAACAAAATATGTAAGTTTCTTGTAAGTGGCTTTAATGACTCTATTTTTCATGTCATATGTATTATTAATTCATAGCTAATAAATTTCTTTCTACAGATATGTGGGAAAAAGCATATAGAAATTTTCCACATTCCAATCAGGATACAAATAATGCCATTGAATCTTATCATCGACATATCAAGGAAATGTACCTAAGTGAAAAGAATAATACATGTCATAGACGTGTCGATTGGTTAATATATGTGTTGTTGACAAAGGTTGTTTTATATTACAATCATATGCAACGTTTAAAAGAAGCTAGTTTTGTACGGCCTAGAAAAATTGAGGAACAATTGAATTCATCCAAGTGTAGAGCTAGCCAAATCCCAAATGAAGATTGCGTGCCTGATGAAAAGAGTAACAATAACATTGTTACCAATGAAATAGGTAACCTGACCTCAAAACGGGAACTCTAGCCCAAAAAGACTCAAAAAACATGAAAAAACACCCCAAAAACAAAAAAGTGTTTTCTAGAACGCACTTGGTTTTTTTTGAAGGTCAAATTTCAACATTTTATAAAATTATGCTAAAAACAAAATTGTTTCTTGAAAAAATGATTGAAAAACCACCCTCAAAACAAAACCAGTTGACGCCGGAATAACCAAAAAAAAAAAATTGTCATATTTTTGACATTTTTAAAAATAAAAATAACATTTTTTAATTTTTAAAATTCAAACATTAAAAAAACCTAAAATTTAAGAAAAAAAATAAATTTAAAAAATAAAAACATTTTAAAGCTTAAAATTTAAAAATATATAGGAATAAAAAAATAAAAATAAAAACAAAATAAAAATTTTAATTCAAACATTAAAAAAAACCTAAAATTTAAGAAAAAAAATAAAAAATAAAAAATAAAAAAAAAATTTAAAGATTAAAATTTCAAAATATATAGAAATAAAAAAATAAAAATAAAAACAAAATAAAAATATTAAATTAAAAAGAAAAACAAGTTAAAAAAAAAGAAATTATAAAAAATAAAATATAGAAATTAAATTTAAAAAAGAAAAAGAAAATGTTTACTAAATTATATATATATATATATATATATATATATATATATATAAACAAATAGATTTTAAAAAATATAATATATATATATATATATATATATATATATATATATATATATATATATATATATATATATATATATATATATATATATGAACTTAAATTAAAAATATATATATTAGATTTTATTAAATTAAAAAAAAGAATGTTAATATTAAAATAACAAATTAAATTTAAAAAAAAATATCAAATTTTAATAAGTAAATGAATAAACAAATAAATTTTGAAATAAAAATTAAATTTTAAATATAAAGAAAGAAAGAAAAAAAAAACGTTGTTAAAATAAAAAAGTTAAAAATTTTTAAAAATCAATTAAAATTGAAAAATTGAAAAAAATAAATTAAATAAAAAAAAAAAATTAATTTGAAAATATTAAGTTTAATTTAAAAAAAAAATCTAATTTTAAATACACAATTTTAATTGAAATAAAAAAAATATAAACATTTTATGTAATTAAAAAAATAATAATAAAAATATAAAAAATTAAAAAAAATATTAAATTCAAATAAATAAAAATACAAAATTTACTAAATTTTAAAAAATTAAATGAAAAAACTAAACATAAAATTTAATTTAAAAAAAAAAAGTAAAAAAAATCAATTAAATAAAAAAAAATACAAAATTTAATAAAAATTATTAACAACATTTAGAAAAAAAAAAAATTAAAAACAAAAAAATGAATAAAATTAAAAAAAAAAAAAAAACAAAAAAAAATTAAAACAAATTAAATTTCAAATATAAAAATTAAATTAAAAAAAAAAAAATTTTAAATTTTTTGAATTTAAAAAAAAAAAAAAAATATTAAAAAAAATAAAATAAAATAAAAAAGAATTTTTTGATTGTGGTGGCGCCGCCAATCGGCCTCCCGGCTTAGGTGACGACGGAGGCCAGCCGTTAGGCGGGAGGCCGATTCTGAGAATCGCCCTCCCGCGGCAGGAGGCCGATTCCGAGAATCGCCCTCCCACGGCGAGAGGCCGATTCCGGGAATCGCCCTCCCGCGACGCAGGAGGCCGGACCCCGAATCACCCCGCGCGATTCCCGTAAGGAGCCTCCCCGTGGCGGAGTGTTTCGGGGGCCCGCCCCTCGTCGTTGCGGAGGGCGATTCTGGGTGGAGGGAGCCCCGAGGGCGATTCCCCGAATCGGCCTCTCCCCGCCCCGGGGGGGGGGGGGAGAAGGGAGGGCGGCACGGGCGCGGCGGGGGCCCCCCCCCGCCAGCCGCCCGCGCCGAGCGGCCGACCTCCGCCGCCACCTGGGCGGGAGGCCGACTGACGGCGCCACCACGGTCAAAAAATTCTTTTATTTTTTTTAATTTTTTAAAATTTTTAATATATATATATATATATATATATATATATATATATATATATATATATATATATATATATATATTTTAAATTCAAAAAATTCAAAATTATTATTTTTTATTTTAAATTTAATTTGTTTTAATTTTTTTTGTTTTTTTTTTTAAATTTAATATTTTAGATTAATTATTTTTTAAAATTTAAAATATATTCATTAAATTTATTAAATTTTAATTTAATTTAAATTTTTTTTTTTAAATCTTTTAGTTTATTTGGTTTTTCATTTTTAAAATTTATAAATTGTTTCATTTAAAAAAAAAGAGGCAAATTTATGGATATATATATTTTTTAAATTATTTGCACGTGGTTTTTTTTTGTTTTTTAATGATAGTTTTTTTTTATTATAATTCTTTTATTTTAATTTTCTTTTTCAATTTTAAATTTTGGTTTTTTTTTTTTTTTTTAATTTGTTTTTTTTGGTTAATTTTAAAATTTTTATTTTTGTTTTCTTATTATTATTATTTTTGTAATTTAAATTTTTCTTTTTTGTATTTTTTTTTTTTTTAATCTAAATTTTAATTTTGTAATTTAAATTATTTTTAAATTTTCTATTTCAATTTTTATTTTTTATTTTATTTTTTTATTTTTATTTTTTTTAATTATATGGATTTTTTTAATAACTTAGAAAAAAATGTTTTTGATGTTTTTTTTAAATTTTTTTTTGTTAAATTTTTTTTTTCTTTAAATTATGTGTTTTTATTTCAAATTTTGTCATTTTTTTTGATATAATTTTCGAATATTTTTGTTTTATTTATTTATTTTTGTTTAAATTTTTTTATTTTTACGAGTTAATTTTGTTTTTTTAAAACATTTTTATTGGTTTTTTATATTGTTTTTATATATATATATATATATATATATTTTTATCTAAGTTTTGTGTTTTATTACCGACATGAAAATCACCACTCTAAAAAAAAAGGTTGATGCTGCATCAATACGTTTCAAAATTAGCATGAAAATCACCGCTCTAAAAAAAAAGAAGTTGATGCTGCATCAATATGTTTCAAAATTAGCATGAAAATCACTAACATTTTAAAACAAATATTCATACTTCATAAATAAAAATATTAGAGTGTCAAAAATGTGCTAAAAAAAAAAGAGGTGATTCTGCATCACCACTTTTCAAAATCGGGTGCTTTTTATGTTACCAAAAAAAAGTAGGTAACAGTGTGGTTACCTATTTCATCGGTAACATTGTTCAATGGTTATTGGGTTCGTAGCCAAAATAAGGATACACGTGATATTTGGTACAATGTCATATATAAAGGTTCCAATCTACACTTCTGTAATTGCAATTGGGCCTTGAATGGAAATGTTTGTAAACATGTACTGAAAGTTGAGATGTTGGTGAGTAACATTACTTTGGGTGAAAATATACTGCCTAATATCACTAATCCTACTACAGAAAGGCCTACAATTTTATTTTATTTGAATGAAACACCTATATTGGGCCTAGAAATGCAAACGGAGCTTCCGCCATGCTTTGATTCTCCTCCAAATATAAATTATTATAATGAAACAAGCATTGATAATGTTCAATCAACCAATGTACGACCAGATAGTGCATTATTTGAAGATGATGAGATGAGAAATTAAGATCCATAATACCTACAAATTTGGAGCAAGCAAATGCATTGAACAATTTGGTAGACAAAGCATGTCAAGAATACAATAGAATGTTTTTCAATACTATAACTACATCAAATATCACTACTAAAAGAAAACATAGTTTCTTGAGCCCAGTCAAAAAGAAAAGGCAATGTGGGTGCAAATCAAAATCAGGGAAAGATAAATCACATTTTGAAAAGGTTGGACGAGTTAGTTCAAAAAAAAAGAAACATGGATGAGCAACTGGAGTTATCTTCTCAACACCAGAGTTAGTGCAACATTCTATTATACAGAAAAATGGTATGGAAATTTGATGGCATGCATTGTTTTATGTGAAATACGATATATTATCATTTTCTATGCATTTTCATAACTATATGAAATTTTTTATTGTTACAGTCGAGGGACCCACATCTCACAACATTCCAGCTTGTCGACTTCAATTATTTGATGAGCATGTTGGTGAAAAAAACTATAGCAGTTTGAACACTTCTCCAGTTATTAGCATCCCAATTTCCTCCCCGAGGGTGCTTCCTCCTATTGTACAACCAGTGGGGATTTATTGTCGCCCACACCAACCACCTTTCTCCATCATAAATTATCCCATGCCTATAACCACCTCCCCAAACCCTTCCCAATTCTCACCCCTACCATTTATTCATCCACCCTTCTCATTGTTTCAATCATCCACCCTTGAAATTCCAATTCCCCCCCCTAGGGTGATCCCTCACCCTAGGGTGATTCCCACTATCGTACAACCGGTGGGGGTGTATCACCGCCCACACCCACTACCTTTTTTCAATTTCACTTCCACTATGCCTTTATCCATCACCCATGAATCATGCCTATATCCATCACCAACAGCTCCACCATCTGCCGAGGAAGGACAATCTTCTCCATTGCCTTAGATATTCATGGTGAGAATGATTAGTTGATCAAAATCTTATCATGAATTAACGGCAATTGATTCTATGCAATTTGGATTTTACAACTAATTGGTTATTTAATTTTTGCAGCAATATCAATTTTGAAATGCACTTGGGAGTGCCAAGCGTGGCGAGGGTGACGTATAGACCCAATTTATAAGTCAGTCATGATGTCATTTTTCCATTATTTCATTTATGGGCGCGACCTTCCATTATCTATGTTGGGAATACCATGGGCCATGGGCCCATTTTGTAAAAGAGAAAAATGTATAACTAGACCAATTTGGAATACAAGTACAAGAATGTGAACTTGTGTATATGACAATGTCTTCATTGGCTTTTAAATTCATGATGTGGATTTAATGTTATATTCTATCAATGTTACATTACTTTTGATGAATGTAGTGAGAATGGATTTATTTGTTTTATTTACAAATTATCAAGTTTGCAAGTTAAGTTACTTTTAAATTTATATATTACTCAATGTTGCATGCATGGACAACCATATCATTACCATGGAAAACCATATCAATACCCTCTAACAAGGACATAGAGGAGAATGAATCACTCTTAAGATAATGATATTGATAGCCATTTAATTGTTGAACCCCTATTTAAATAACACAAAATCCATAAAAAAAAATAACACAAAAAATCATATCAAGTATACAATATTCATACCAAGTATCATAAAGGGGTTTTACATAGCCAGAGGATGCATAGGCAGAATATCTGCATTATAGAAAACATTATAAAATGGGAAGGCTAGCAAGAAATAAGTTAAACCAAATAACTCACAGTCTTACATCAAAATGAGGGATGGAGCGGCTATAGGAAAATTAAAGCACAGTATATAAGCTTAACAATATGCATATAACGTGAAAAGATCTTGTTCGAGCTTAAGCTCTCAAATTTCTTGTAACCATCAAAACTAATAAACATATATGAAGAACTCATATACAATTTTTATAAACTGATTTACAATGTCCAAACACAAATCAAAACCCAAAACATTCCTCCACGAGTGCAAGAAATTATAAGTGTATAATTACATTCATTGTTCGATCGGTGGCCATAATTAAATTTGGAACCACAGACTCTAGCATAGTCTCGGTATTTCACCATGTAACAAATCTAAATTAAACCTTACACAGAAGACCCAAGCGGTGCGAAAGTAGGGCCTTAGCTAGAAAGAAGACCACGAATGGTAGAAGTGTGCCTTATCCCGATCATTTAAAAGAAAATATGCCAAAAATATGCCCCAACAGTTGGGTTGTTGACCAAGTCAAAGAGAAATACGGTGCTACCGGTCGTTACCCGCGTGTTGAAGAGGATGCGCTAAACATAGGGATTGGGTGCAGCAACTCAGTAATAAATTATATGTAAATTTGAAACTTATATTAATACATCTACATTTCATATTCGAACTTTTGGATTATTATATTTTATAAGACACATGACACTTGTATGATTTTTTAAACTTTTTTATAATAGGTGGATTTTTTCCCATCTATGTGGGCATATGGACACCATTTTCGCACAAAAAATGTCGACGCTGAAAACATCACACAATACTATGGAGTGGAAGTCGAGTTTGATCAATCTAGTCGATCTAGCCACCGTGATCAACAACTAGTAAGAGGGACGTTAGGTTACGTCGAAAAGATACAAGAGATCATTGAAGTGGATTTTTCTTCTTTCCAATGTGTTATTTTTAGGTGCAAGTGGTGGGACACCTTTGATCGGAATAATGTAAAGGAAGATCGCGATAGTAGGCTGATATGTATCAACTCTAGAAAGATGTGGGATGAAGCCAAGGAGCCCTATGTTTTCCCTAAACATTGCAACCAGGTGTTTTTCTACCCAGATGTGTTGGATAGGGATTGGTCGTTCATATTGACACATGACCCTAGATCAAAACATATTTTTGAAAACAATAGTGTTATCGTGCCATTCGAGCTAGAAGATAATGAGGGTAATCATGATGAAAACCGAGAGTGATATGGTACAATATGTGTTATTTCATCAATATTTATACTTTTTAAGATGAGTTTTTCGAAATATTAATGTAATATGTATTTTGAATTAATTGGTAATTTGCATTGTCTTAATGTTAAAATCAATAATTCACTTGATAATTTGGTATTATGTACTTGATCTCAAAAACAATGGCGTATTGTATAAATTAATTCTTTTTTTGTATCTAAGATCATAATAAAATAATGATAATTCTAATTAAGTACAGGAATTTATTTGCATTATTTTCTGAATTTCCTTATGTTACAATAAATTATCATATTATTCTATATTTATTATTTTACAATTATTTAAAATTTACAAATTTACAAATTTAAATATTTTACTAATTAAGTTCATTTCACATTAATACAATTAAAATATTACAAATATTTTACATACAATTACAATTATAATTAGAATTGGAATTAGAATTATTAGAATTACAATTACAATTTTACAATTTCACGTACAATAACAATTTTATAAGAATTTTACATATATACAATTACAATTTTACAAATTTAAACATTACAATTACAATTACAATTTTAGAAATTTACATATATATAATTACAATTACAGTTTTAGAATTTTAAATACAATTAGAAATACAAATATTACAAATTTACAATATCATGATCATTATTTGGTATTTATATTAAATTAATTAATAAACATCACGTTCATGATAAGCATCGTACAAACATCATAGACTAAAAAAGTACACATTCAAAATTGCTAACTGCATCATCGTGATCATGATCATCTAACAAAACACAATTAACATTATATATTAACATCTCAAGTACAAAAAAAACATCAAATATACATCTCATCCTATCACATACACATCTATCTGCAAGCTGCACATTAAATTAACATATCTAACATGACCTAACAACATACACATAATGATGATCACCAACATATAAATTAAGTACAACTGCAAAATGAACATAAAATACATGCATGGACCATATATATATATATATATATATATATATATATAACTGAATAATGTAAAAAATATACAACTGTAATATAAATGTCATGGATTAGCCGATGATCGAGCCTCGTCTCCATGATGACTGTTGGTAGATGCTATTGGAGGCTCATGCAAATCTGGCGTGGCGCGAGGCCGTGAACGATCATGAGATGTGGATGGTACGATGTGCCTCGCAGACTGTCCATCATGTGATATAGCTCGCTCGTAACGTGCGATAGTCCTCGTCAGTCGCGTAAAAGCTGTCGTAACTCCTACGACATGTCGCATCAGCCTGTACATGTCATGCGGCATGCCTCTCCACATCTGTAAGAGCCTATCATCGGCCTCTGTATCTCTATAATCAGCGGGGTGGATGTCCCCCTCATCAAACAATGAAATGAGTTGGTTGCCCAACTCCATCTTGTATCTCACATCGCTCAGACGTCTCTGGAAAACCTCTCAAAAAATAAATAAGAAAGCTCTAAAGCAAAAGGGAAGTTGACCCTCCCTTGTGCACGAGCACGACATCTATCTAGTGCTGTACAAAATTGCCGTAAAAAAATGGCAAACCACCTGACAAGTCGTGGCTGCTGTAGTAAAGAATCAACAAAATATAAAAGTTGGCAACTAATGCATTGCCCGTCACTGGTGTTGTGTGAAATGGATGAAATAATAAGCGAGAGACACTGGACCTCCTCACAACCAAATGCAGCAATGCGTAACTGTCCTCTGGACACCTGAAAATCTGAAGGAGACAATATATCTGCTCCAATGTATCTCTGGGAGTAGAGTAACTGACTCCCTGCGACACAGCCTACTGGAACCTCGGGGAACGAGGTAAAATCCACCCCTCTCCTCGAAAGCCCTGTAATAAAATATATATCCTCCTCAGTGGGTGTGTACCACTGGTTGATACCAACTCGGAAAGCCTGTTGCTGGGGAACCAATGATTTATGCGGTTTTTTGGCCGTAAATTTTTTTATTTAACCCATTTCCGGTGTGCAGCTTTTTGTGGGTGGACTGGTGCGTTGTAAGTATGCCACACCAAGATCTTTATGTTTTCGCGCGCTTTTAAAAGACTGACGTGGCGTAGTTGTAAAGCACTGCTATGCCGAATTTACGGGGACCCCGATGCGTTTCAGTCATTAGGCATCGAGACGTTTATGTTCCGTGCGCTTTTTATGAGGCACCGAGGCTGACGATATGACACACCCCGGTGCGTTTTATGAATTAAATGCACTTGGAGGGTGTGTACGGAGCGCACTGTTTTCGGTGTGCCAATTTGTTATGCGGTTTTTTTGCCGTAATTTTTTTTATTTAACCATCTACCGGTGCATGTGTTTTATGGGCGCCTCGGTGCTTTTCATTTATTCCACACCGGGCGGTATCTGTGCGGTCGACATGTAAAGCACCGGTGTTGTAAATAAATAAAACACACTGGGCGTGTGTGTATGGAGCGCACGGTGTCCAGTGTGCCAATATTTGTAATGCACTGGTGCTTTGTCATATTGAACGCACTAGTGCGTGTTAGGTTTATAAGAGCACCAGAAAAAAAACATTCGCAAAAACCTCCGCCCGCCAACCTCCTCTAGGATCCTCCACTAGAAACGAATTTCTGGCGTATTTTTATGTGGGGTTCCTCAAAAACATCCGCTAGAGAGTCTTTTCCTTGTAGTGTTAATGCATTAATTGTAATGAAAATGGTCCAACATCCCACTATTGTAACCCACCCATTTTGCAAATTCTCGCTTGTAAACATTATAAATATTCCTTGTAATTATTTAACCACAGTTAAGTGGTTGAGATAAAGGGACACATATTTTAGAGCTTGGGGAGGGAGATTGCTTGAGAAACTTGGATATTTAAATGCTAGTAAGGGAGGTTGATTGATATGATTTAATGGGTTGATTGTGTTTTTAAGTAAAGTAGAAAAGGACATGCCCATGTTCGTGTTTGGAAAAACTAAAAGTAAGAATGGAAAAAAAAAATTTGGTAGAGTGGATCGTGTTGTCCAACGAATTGGTCCACGTAGACAATGAAAGGAGGTGGATGATTAGCACATGGTAAGAAAAAAAAGTGGAGGCGAAGAGGTCTTTGGTGATAAAATGATTCACGGTTCATTCACTCAATAGAGTGGAAGAAGAAAGAATAAGGCATCACGAGATTTAGAAAGAGGAACTTCCTCAGAGAGGAATGCTATGAAAATTAATATGCAGAGGAGAAAATTTTGTTGGTAACTATCTCAAGAATCCAAGAGGGCTTGCTGGGTGAATATCACAGAGAGATAGCTTACCTTAAGGCTGGAGAACCCATTGGGAATATTATGGATTGATGAACCTACTGGAAATGAGAAAGTGGCACTTAGGAACTTGTAGGTTGATGAAGCACCATGTGTGGCCCTAGGTTGGGAACACTAGTGCTCGCTCTCACTAATGAACTACCTAGAAGGGTGAACTATGTACTCCATGGTAGCGTGTCCAGCTAATGAACCTTCCCATATAAAGTGGAATATTTTCCCATGAAGTCAATTTGTATCTCTTCGTGTTGGAAGAATCCTGTGTCGATTGCACTGTTTTTTTAACTACTTGAATAGATGGTGGGTGGAGGTGGTATATCATCGGGACATCCTGTTTATGTCTATGATATTGGATTAGTTCATGCCTTGAAATCAACCGTGCACAAGTGAAGTTGGATTGTTTGCAATATGACTGTTTGAATGGCTGGTGGGTGGAGGTGGTGTAGCCTAAAGACACTCTCTTTAAGTTGAAAATAACAATTAATTTATTTGAAAGCACTCTCTTTCAAGCTTTGAAATCTGGCTTGGGGTGACATTTGCGAGAAAGAATTAGCTGCAGATCGTGTAAGGTTGTGTGTAGAGATGAAGTCCCAATCTTAGTTCTGAGTTTGTTTGGTTGTATTAGATAAGAATTCATTATACTTCTTACAGTCAAATGATATGTGCATTTTTAATGTGTTAGTTAAATGCATATGTTATTAATGAGGGATATGCATTCCTATGTGAAAGTGTGATCTTGATTCCTTGTAATTTATGAGGAATGGTTAGATTCTTGTACATGTTGAGAGCTTTAATCTTAGTGATTTCCAACCTTGATGAGATATTGATTCTTTTTGTTATTTTATTACATTTGATGTACAAGGCTTGTTGCATAAATTGTTGTTATATTCCATTATATGCTTTGTTTATTTTAGTTGTTGTGATTTGGAGGGAATGCAAAATTATGATGGATTTTGGGGTTGGTTATGTTCCCTATGATTCTAAGAAGCACACTCAAATTTCATGTTCCATATGTGTTTTTATTGCAGATGTGATGGCCTACGTTTTTATAATTGTTCCTCTCATTTCTAGAAGTAAATTTCATTTGTGAGCATTGGGCCCATGTTTAGTTGATTTTTTAGGCACGTCATTTATTGTTTCCATGGATAAGGCATGCTGGAAGAAGTAAGCAAGTAGAAAAATCATGAATCGCTCAGGCTAGTGAAAAAAGATTGTTGAAATAAATTTAGAAATTCTCTAAGTATTGACACACAGGTAAAGCGAGTTGGCTCTACTAGCGATGTCGGGAGGCGGGGCAGTTTTGATGAGTTGACAAGGTCAGTAATCAAGTGGGACCTCCAGGTTGGGTGAGATGGGATAGTTGGTCAAGTTGGGGTTGGGGCCCTTATTTAAATCAAGTTCTACAGATTTGCGGAATGGGCCAACTTCCAAGTGCAAGGTGGAACATGTTTGTTCCACGTGGATCCATCCACATTGGTGGAATGGCCACACAAGCATTGCATGTAATGCCATGTGGGGATCATTGATGATGCGGCAAGGGGTATTTTTTAGGCCTAACCTTAAATGGATATACCTTGTGATTCGTAAGTCGATTAAAGGTAAAATTTTATATCACTGGATAGGTCTCAATGGTAATATTTGTTTCTTTTTTGAAGAAGAAGTTGAAAAATGAGGAGTTTTATGGCCTTGTTTCCATAATAAGACTATGAAAGGATTTTTATGACCTTGTTTCTAACTTTAATATGAGCTTTGGGTGGTAAAGAAAGTGTGTGTGTTTTTTTTTTGTAAGTTTGGTAGTACCTTTCATTTCTCACCTTTTTCACTTTTTTTTTTTTTTTACTTCATATTCATCAACATGTCTAGATACATCACCGTTTAACCAAGACCCCACAGACTAGAAATAAAGTGTGTTACAACTACCTCCATACATCATTAATTATCCCATTAACAAAATACTAAAACATTTTTAAATACCTTCTCAAACGTTTTATAAAATAAAATGCTTAATTTCTTTATATATATATAACTCACTTTTCTAATTTAAAAATTTGTTGACTGTTTTGATATTAATATTTAAATTTAAAATATTTAATTTTAAAAAAATTATAAAGTGAGGCATAACCATCTTCCTATTAAATTTATTATTATATATAAAATAATAAAACGGATATTGCAACCTTTTCAATTTTAAAAATATAATATATAAATTACACATGCAACTTTTTCAATCTTTAAATACACTTTATTACATCTTTGAGAATTTTTTTCAATCTTTTCAATCTTACATTTTAGAATACACTTTATTGTTTTTAATAAACTTTATATTTTATAAAAAATGTATTTTCTTAAAATATTGTTATTTATAGATTTTTTCCAATAATTTTATAGAACTCTACTCCGCTTCAAAGTGTTGGGACCATCCGTGGAAAAAGTGCACTATGTAAATTTTATCCACTTGACCTCAATAGGACAACGCAATGAACTTTATGCTGAAATTTATTTTGGTTGTAAATTTACTCAAAATAATGAACATGTTAAATATTTTTTATCTGATTTATTTTAAAACTGGATGTACATTGCTCTGCAAGGTGGCAGACAAGGGAAAACACGAATGACAGTTTGAACCAATAAAGGGTATTCGACAAAGAGGCCCGCCGTTTGATTCACCCTACTCAGCCACAGAAGCCCATAGTTTACTAATTTGAATATCGGTGGACACATCCTAATGCAAAAGATATTATACAGTCCCAGAAAATATTAGAATTTCATTTCATGGTGTACTGGGAACATTTATATTGTAAAACTCCAGATTTATAAGCAATTATATGATAAAACAATATCTCTCTAACTGTAGAAATTTTGAATAATTGATATATTATTCACCGAGATTCTCCTGATCACACACTATTTTAGCTTCATGCACAATACAAACTCTCTTCTACCATTGATCATTACATGCGGAAATAAAATCAATTGCATGCGCACATTAAAACCATAAACAATCACACATATGAACACAGTATTTCATGGGAAAGCTTAAAGCTGAAAACCCCCAACTATCTGTATATTATATGTCATTGAGATCATACCAAAACCAATCATCGTACAAAGCTCCTCACAAGCTCTCAAAGGGCTACCTCCACCGCTACACACTATACATCCAAGATCTAGCAAAACACATGCTCCAATCTCTCAGGCCACCCGATAGCCACCCCTATCGCGTATCAATGTCGTAGAATGGCTCATAAATAACTTCAACCACCTGGTTTGTACCGCGCAATCCTCATCAAGCCCAATCACCGGTTGTTGCAAATATGCAATCAAGATAGGCCTATTAACCGATAGTTAACTCCTGCTTCTTCACCTTTTTCACCTATCTCTGCACTGGTCTCCACTGAAACTGTCCATGCATTGAAGTTAACTGATGTATTCTTTAGTTGATTAATGAGTTTATAATTAGTGAACTAATTAATAATCAATTCACACCACTCTTCACTAGTGTATTAATCAGTTAGACTAAATACAACTAGTTCAACTATGTTTAGATTAGTTAAACTAAACACAACTCCATTAACTCCACCAAAATCTCTCACATGAGTTCTAACTGAAGTATCCATGAAATAGCTCCACTTAACCCTCAGGAATAGCATAATTCCTTCTGTCAGCTCCTGTGCCACATATGTGCACTTAACTGAAGTGCTCCAAGAGAATAAGATAATGTTTATAGTCCAAATATTATTAAGAGCTAATAATATTCGACATATCTAGTTTTAGATTAGCAATCTAAAAATAGATTCCACCCAATATGTCTAAAAATAGAATTCCATCTATTTTTACAACTTTACCAACCATCCACAAATAGCATCTTGCAACTCACAGAACATGATCCATATGTCTAAAAATAGACATAGTCTAAAAATAGACTTTGCGCCAAAAATAGCCTCCGGGCACACTTAGTGAAGGCGACTTCTTTCCACTAAGCTCATCATCTTGTTGCAATATCAACACTCCCTCTCAACAAGATAAGGATTATCTACCACCCCTATCCTACCTATGTGGTATTTGAATTTGCTTCCGGTGAGTGCCTTCGTCAAGATATCAGCATCCTGATCCTCCGTGGGAATGTATGAAAGTAACATGATCTTCCACTGCACACAATCTCTGATATGATGATACCAGATGTCAATGTGTTTAGATCTATCATGAAATACTGGATTAACCGAGAGTTTAATGCAACTCTGATTATCGCAATAAATCACAGTAGGATCTAAGTGTGAACCGAACAACCTGACCAGGATCTTCCTCATCCATATAGCCTCACATGTAGCCAAACTTGATGCCATATACTCGGCCTCTGTTGAACTGAGTGCCACTGATCTCTGCTTCCTACTGTACCAAGAAAATGCTGTCGACCCGATACTGAAAATCCCTCCAGATGTGCTCTTTCTGTCCGTTGGGCTCCCTGCCCAATCTGCATCCATGAAGCCACATAGCTTCACCTCATCCAACTGTCTGTACCATAATCCATATCCCGTTTTGCCTCTGAGATATCTCAATACATGCTTGCCTGCCTTCCAAAAGAGCTTAGTAGGCTTAACCATAGCTTGTGAAAGCTGGTTCACAGCATAGCATATGTCGGGTCGTGTATTGACTAGATACATAAGTGACCCCACCAACTGTCGATAAACAATGGCATCCACTACCTCCGCCGAAGTACCATCCTCCTTCCTCCATCCACCAGGAAGAGGAGTATCAAAAGGCTTGCAGCCATGCATGTTGAACCTCTCCAGTATCTCCTGAGCATACTTGCCTTGAGAAACAAATAGTCCATCACTGCGCTGCCAAATTTCCAATCCTAGGAAATAATGAAGGAGGCCCAAGTCCTTCATCTCAAGCTCCTTTGCAAGATTAGCCTTGCATGAGTGTATCAACAATTCATCACCCGTCAAAATCAAATCATCTACATAAAGTACAATGATCAGCAACTTACCCTCCACCACTATCTGGTATAGGTTCGGATCTAACTCACTCTTGGAGAATCCAAGTCTGATGAAATAACTATCTATCCATGTGTACCAAGCACGAGGTGCTTGTTTCAACCCTTACAGCGCTCTCTTGAGCCTGCACACATGCGACTCGCTGCTGAAGATCTCGAAACCTTCAGGATGCTCTATGTACACCTCCTCCTCAATGACTCTGTTGAGGAACACAGTCTTCACATCCATCTGATGAATGTGCCATCCCATCTGCGCTGAGAGAGCAAGAATCGTCCGTATGGAAGAATACCTTGCGACAGGTGCAAAGGTTTCCTCATAATCGATCCCCTCAATCTATGAAAAGCCTCGGGAAAAAAATCTTGCCTTGTACTTCTCCACACTCCTTTCAGCTGCTTGCTTCACCTTGTAGATCCATCTCGAACCCACCACTGATTTCCCTTCCGGCCTTGGGACAATCTCCCATGCACTATTTCTGACAATCAAATCATACTCTTCCACCATGACATCTACCCATGCGGGATCCTCCATAGCTTCCTCGAAAGAGGATGGCTCTGTCACGATACACTTGCTCATAAGAGCCATGTATCCATTATACCGGTCAGGTGACTGTCTCTGTCTGTGCTATGATGTAGGTGCTCCTACAACCTTCTCTGCATCTTGAGCCAGTCGCTCAGCATCTGTAGTGCGCTTCCGCCCTCTGATGGTTGGCGCTGCATGAGTGGTCTCTTCCACTCCATGAAATTCCTCTTGTGGCTGATCCACATCCTGAAGCTCATCCTTACAAACTAATAGCTCCTCATCTGCATGCAAGTGTGGCTCCCTCTCAAGCGAACACTTCATGGCTTTCTCCTCATGAAATTTGATATCCCGTCGCACAACAGTCTTGCGACTGTATGGAAAATACACACGATAGTTGTGGGGTGTATCAGTGTACCCCACAAATATCCCAACCTATACAGTCGGCTCCAGCTTCTTCCTGGCATCCTTCGTCACATGAATGTAAACAGGTGAACCAAAAATCCTTAATTGGGAAATATCAAGCCTCTTACCAGAAAACGCCTCCTCTAGTGTACTCATGCCAAGTATCCTGTGAGGACAGCGGTTCTGCACATATACTGCAGTATTGCATGACTCAGCCCACAAGTGTATGGGAAGGCCCTGATCATGCAACATCGCCTGTGCAGCACCCACGATCGTTCTGTTCTTCCGCTCAGCAACCCCATTCTGTTGTGGGTTATGAGGTGCTATGAGCTCTCTTTGAATTCTTTCTGCACTGCAAAAGTCCTTGAATTCGCCAGAGATGAATTCACCACCATTGTCGCTCCTAAGAGCCTTCACCTTCTTCCTTGATTCTTTCTCAACCAGTGCCTTGAACTCCCAGAACTTTGAGTATGTCTCACTCTTCTTCTACATGAAGAATATCCAGCACTTCCGAGAAAAATCATCAACAAATATCACATAGTACCTATGCTTTTCTGTTGAAGCTACTGAGAAAGGTCCACACACGTCTGTGTGAATTCTCTCAAGGATTTTCGTGGCGTGACTATCCTTCTTGTGAAAGGTGGCTTTCACAAATTTTCCTAAGGTACATCCCTTGCACTGATCTGACTGTGCAAGAGTACCCTCAGGAAGCCCAATAGAAATCTATTGCAGTATCTTCAAAGCTCCATGGTGAAGGTGGCCCAATCTCCGGTGCCACAACTCGCCATCATCCCGGCTCACCACTCCTTCTACCTTGCCTGCCATTGCTGCGCAGCCATCTACCTATAATTGATAAAGGTTCTTAACTCGAACCCCTATCCTCCGGGTCTCACCAGTTGCCTTACTATGTAGAAAAGCCTTTCCCTCGCTAAAGACAACATCATATCCCTTGTCTTCTAACATCGCCACAGAGATCAGATTCTTCTTCAATCCTGAAACATGCATCACTTCCTTCAATACGAAGGGTTTACCAGACTCCCTCTCAAAGGAAATGGTACCGATACTGGTCGCACTGTATCTACCATCATCGCCCATCTCGATGTGCACTGCAAGATCTTTCTCATCCAGATCAGTAAACAAATCTTGATCTCCTGTCATGTGAAATGATGCACCACTGTCAAGAAACCACACTGAACCCATCACACTTGAGACCAAGCATGTGATCAGCGAAAAATCTAGCTCAAAATGCGAGGCTAAGGCCCCTCCAGCTATAGATCCAGTAGCCTGCTTATTTTTCTTCTTCTGTGGACAACTAGTGGCGTAATGTCCGTGTTGGTGACAGTGAAATCACTTCACCTTGGACATGTCCTGCTTCTTGCCTTTCGCACCGGATTGAGAAGCATGCTTCTTTCTCTTCCCCTTCTTTTCTTTGGCAGCCAAAGCGCAATTTTATTCATCTGAGTTCTTTGATGAAGATCTGTCCTTGGTACTTCGCCTTATCTCCTCTTACACAAGATCCGACCAAATTCGCTCCCATCCTGGCAGTTTCTCCCGACCATTGACAGAGTCCTAATAGGAATGCCAACTTTTCGGAAGCCCAAGGAGAGCCAAGCTCACCAAGTCCTCGTCATCAATAGTAACCCCCACACTTCCCAGCTCATCCCTACATTGGATGACATTTTTGAGGTACTTGGGCATACTGTCGCCTTTCTCCATTTTTATGTTCCTGAGTTTATCCTTGAGCACCAACTTCCTCTGGTCGCTCTTGCTTTGAAATAAATCTGTCAAAGCTTTCCACATCAAGAATGGAGAAGCATTACCATGAAGGCTGGACACTATGTGATCCTTCACACCTTCCAACAGAATCCTTCGACACTTTGCTGTCTTCTTTTGCCATACATCAAGTACGATAGCATCACTAGAAGTAGGTTTTGGAATTTCTGCATCTATGAACTCCTTCAACCCATTGTCATCTAGCACCGCCTCCATCCTGTCCTTCCATGCAATATAATTCGAGCTGCCCTCAAGGGAATACTCCAATCGCAATCTGTTGAAAGACATCTCAACTTCGACACCAAGAAAACATTGCTGCAAATTCAAATTCCACTAGCACAAAACTCAACCGCTTCAATGTTTTACAATTGCTCCAATGATCAATATCCCTCTAATACCATGCAGAAATTTTGAATAACTGATATATTATTCACCGAGATTCTCTTGATCACACACTATTTTAGCTTCATGCACAATACATAATCTCTTCTACCATTGATCATTACATGCGGAAATAAAATCAATTGCATGCACACATTAAAACCATCAACAATCACACATATGAACACAATATTTCATGGGAAAGCTTAAAGCTGAAAACCCCCAACTATCTGTATATTATATGTCATAGAGATCATGTGACAATCATTGTACAAAGCTCCTCACAAGCTCTCAACACAACCTCCAATTGCTACACACTAATCAAGCTAGATCTAGCAAAACACATGCTCCAATCTCTGCCACATGATAGCCAACCTCTATTGTGTAATCAATGCTGTAGAATGGCTTATAAATAACTTCGAACCACCTGGCTTGTACTGCGCAATCCTCATTGGCTTCTCCAATCACTGGTTGTTGCAAATATGCAACTGTATAGTCACAACTGATAGTTAACCTGCTCTTTCACCTATCTCTGCACTGGTCTCCACTGAAACTGTCCATGCACTGAAGTTAACTGATGTATTATTTAGTTGATTAATGAGTTTATAATTAGTGAATTAATTAATAATTAATTCACACCACTCTTCACTAGTGTATTAATCAATTATACTAACTACAACTAGTTCAACTATGTTTAGATTAGTTAAACTGAACACAACTCCATTAACTCCACCAAACTTTCTCACATGAGTTCTAACTAAAGTATCCATGCAATAGCTCCACTTAACCCTCAGGAATAGCGTAATTCCTTCTGTCAGCGCCTATGCCACATCTGTGCACTTAACTGAAGTGCTCCAAGAGAATAAGATAATGTTTATAGTCCAAATATTATTAAGAGCTAATAATATTCGACATATCTATTTTTAGACTGATAATCTAAAAATAGATTCCGCCCAATATGTCTAAAAATAGAAGTCCATCTATTTTTCCAACTTGACCAACCATCCACAAATATCATCCTGCAACTCATAGAACATGATCAATATGTCTAAAAATAGACATAGTCTAAAAATAGACTTTGCGCCAAAAATATCTTGCGAGCACACTTAGTGAAGGCGACTTCTTTCCACTAAGCTCATAATCTTGTTGCAATCTCAACACTAACTAAAAAGATCCATAACGTGGCCGTAACTCTCACCTTTCGGTATCAAGTAGGCTTGTTTATTCTGCTTCAAGTAAGGCCTCGGCTTGGGAAAATGCTCATCTCCTAGGCTATGGTAAATTCAATTAAACTTTTTGTTCCATTGTTGTAATCTATTGAATCCATAATTACCTACTGTGTCATGCATGTGCATATGACAACATAGGAATCAAATGAAATTGTGAAAATAAAGTCCCAAATAGGATCGATACTGCCAAGAGGCCAAATCAAGTGCAATTCATGACAACCATGTCAAGTAGTGCAAGTTCCCGCAGTACCTCAAAATCAGAAAATAAGTCGAGGTGCCGCTGGGGCAACCAATATTTTCTACGCTGGATTGACTCCTAACGCAACCCTGCAAATAGTAGCAAATAATATTAAATGTAAATGCAAATACTAGCATGTTGTAAATCAGAAACAAGTCGATTGACAACCTTCCGCTGCACATTCCAGGCATGACTATAGCAGCAACAAATCTTGGAGAATGTCGTCTCTTCCCATTGAAAGCAGCAAAAAATGTAAATAAATCCGCGTGGGAATTAAATAAATTCAAATTTCAGGTTTCGGTGGACTTCAAATTCAAATTTAAAATTCAAATCATTGTATATACAGATAAGAGTTGTCGAAATCGTATAGACAGAGCTACTGGTTGTATATACAGATAAGAGTTGTCGAAACCATATAGACGGAGCTAACGGCGGATGGTAACGGCAAGCTCTAGCGGTCAGAGATGGAGCTGCTAACCGGAGAAATGTCTGTTGATAAGATGGGGCCGTGGGCCGCTCGCATTAATGCAATTAAAATAGTCGGAGTGGTGTGGTGTAGACGATAGGTACCGTCAAGCAGATCTTTCCGCTGGCGCCTGTCTTGAGGATCGATGCCATGGGCATGGACATGGCGTGCTTAATATTACTCTTAACAGCATTAATGGGCGAATAACATAGGAAATAAGGCTCACCATCGATGCCATGGGCATGGACATGGCATGCTTAATAGTACTCTTAACAGCATTAATGGGCAAATAGCATAGGAAATAAGGCTCACCGGTCGTCAGCCGAAGAAAAGTCAACAATAGAAAAATGTGCACATAGAATCTTATTTTCAGCGAACATATTGTGACATCACTAACTTGTATGAGTGTTCAAAGCAACTCATCTTCAAGTTTGCTTTTAAAAGATGGGAATGAGACGCAAGTTAATAAATCCAAGGATGGTTGAAGGTGAGATTTAACACTTCAACAATGATATTATGGAAGGTAAGCTTGAACAATCTGGCACTACAAGTATGACATTTAGAATTCACTAATTTTATAATAAATATATAAATCTTTCACTAACAGATAGTTTTTATGTTTGAATGCTTCTTCATTATTAGAAAAATATTTTATTATTATTCTTCATATAATTTATGGAAATTGTTTTTTATATCATTTTTATTTTGAAATATCTCTTCAAAGTTTTTCTTAGTTTCTCATAAATATAAAGAATTATTTTATTTAAAAAATAAAAAAGATAAAAATTATTTTATTTGGTTATCCAAATTTTTATTATACTCAAGTAAATTTGTGTATTGCAATTTTATATTTAGTGTATGTCTTATTAACTTTCATAATTTCGTGACTTATAATTTATGGAAATTATCTTTGCATATAATTTTTATTTTGAAAAATTTTCTCTAAATATTTTTTTTGGTAGATACAAAGAATTATTTCTTTTTTCTTTTTCCAATTTTTTTATGTACACCTAGAAACATTTAAATTGAGCCTTTTATGTTACTGTTTAAATTTTTTACATAAAACCCAAAAAACAAAGGCAGTGAAGAAAAAAGGGTAAAAATAAAACAACCTAGACCAAGAAGCACTTAAATTGGGCTCTTTATGCTCTTGTTTAAATAAACAAACAAATAGACACTAGAAGAGGAAAGCTTAAAAAGAATAGTGATTCGACTTTGGAGCCAACCATCAATGTGTTTGTTGAAAATTTCTATAATATCAAAAGTGACTTATTAAATTCCAACTTTTATATTTAAACTTGATTTAGGACATTAGGATAAGCATATATTGATCTCCGCTAGTTATTCTATACTTGTCATTATCCTCTTGCTGTCTAACATACTCACAAACTCAATATCACATAAAATCATCTCAGTGGTGAGCAAGAATGGACATTTCCTATTTTCATAAAAATATTAAGAGTATAAATTCTATGTATTTTATAAAATGTAAAACGTTAAGTATTATGAATATAGACAAACGAGGCACATGGATGATAGTGATAACCTTTTCCTATGCTTCAATATTTTATAAAATGTAAAATATTAGGTACTCGGTGAATGTATGAAGATGGGTTACACTTTCATGAGAAACGCGCGCGAAAATTTCAATCTACCACAAGTTCGACCAAACTTTTGAAATTAATCTGGCCAGAATTTTCCTGTCGTTAATCGAACTTATTTCACCGTTTACGTTGACGACAACGATAACCAGATTTTTGGCCAGAGGCAGAAAAACCGACATTAAAATTTCGACCAAATTAAAAGTTCGGCCAAACTTCATTTTTATAAATATAGCAGCCCGCAGGCTGCAAGAATATTTCCAGTGCTTTTCTATTTGCGTGAACTTGGAGGTGTGTATTTGGCAGTGACCATTAGAGAGCGCTGGGAGGTGTGTTTTTCGCTTTGTTTGGCTTGTGTTTATGTTATTTTTGTGCATTATTTATAATCTCTGTTTTTTGTAGTGTTTGCAAGTTTTAGCAGGATTCCTGGGGTCTGCTTTGCGTCCTTGTCTCCTTGTGGCAGCGACATGCTCGTTCATATTGTTCGTCTGCTTTCTCAGTTGCAGGTATTATTTCGATAGAGACCTGTAGTAATTATGGTAATGATGAGTGGTTATTTTTGAGTTTATGATGCTGGTGGCCTATAGACATTGAAATGGCATTTGATTTTTTTTGTAACCACCATAATTCGTTTCCAATGTAGTGTTCAACTCCAGCAAAATATTTCTTTGCAGAGGTATTCTGATCAAGTTTCTTCTTAATCTCTTCGAGCTTAATTTATGATTATCCTTTGCTATGATTTTATATTTCAAAGCCAAGCTTGCCCCTTGATTTATCCACCCATGAGCTAGGCAACTCACTGTAGAAACACGTCCAACCATTCTATTGTATGGCGATGGGGAAAATGTCTCTCGGTTTTGGTGAACGGGTCTGTTGACCCTTACCTTAATGGAACAGAGTTCCTTCTCTTCTATCCTTCTTGCACTTACCATTACAGAACGTCGCTCCTACACACTTTTTTTGGTTCCAAAGGCACAGGCTTAGATGGGGTGGGTAATACATCCCGAGATGGGGCGGGTGAGATACGAATTGAAGAAGCACACAACGTACATCAGAGACATGGAGAGAATAATCAAAGATCAGGATGGGGGTGAAATAAATATTGAATTACCTTTGGTGATTCATCATTTATATACTTAGATTGTGCTCCCTACGGGGGAATGGGGATTTTCTAGTAGTGCATTCATTTTTTGAGTTTGTGCTTCTACAGTTAGGATTTATTACTGATGGCCTAGAGACTGAAAGAATTGAGGATGTTGATGGGTATTGTTTTCCATAAACTAACTGTTACTAGTACGCCTCGACCTAAAGGAAGGAAGGTAGGTCTTTGTCGGGAGGGGGGGGAAGGCTTTACAGGCAGGGTTTACACTCGAAGCTTCTTGTAATGTCTCTGTCTCTGAGTGGCTTTCTATTGCTATATGAAATTCCTCCTGGTACACCTATATTTGCTTTGCTGGCTAATCAATTGAATTTAAAGTGATTTTTGTTGTTGTTTGTATGGAAATTGTTCAAATACTAGCTCTCTAGAGACCACTTGTTGGGTTACAACTTATCAAATAAGGTTAATTGGATCCAGAGATTCATAGATGATGGGCAATATGTTCAGCGTTCAAGCAACTGATTAGTATATACATTGGTTGGTAGCATCGCTCCTACCCCACCATGCAAGGGCGGGTGTGGCAAAAACGAAAAATGGCTGGAACAACAGTGGCCTTCATGGCATGGCAGGAACTGCACCAAATTATACTCTGTGAACCTGTCCTTGCTCTCGGAGACTTTATTTCAGAGTTAATCCAATCTATGTGATTTAAACCTCTTGTATTGATAATAGGAATGGGGCTTGCTTTTCCTTCTCTCTCCATCTTGGCCATTCTATTGTTTATAGATCCTGACCAAGATCCCCATCACCCCTTGTGAGATCCCCTTACCCTCTAAAGAGAAATTGAACCTCTTCCTCTTCTTCTTCTATCCCCCCTATTGATTGAGCCATCCTCCTCATTTGAACCCCTTTCTCCCCTCCTTGAAACCACAGGCAACTTTTAGGTTGGTGACCTGAACAAATATAAATCCAACCAACTTTTATCAAATTCCTAAATAAGATCTAATATTTCTCTTCTCAATATCTCATATATTGAGCTTCTAAACATCATCAATTAGATAGATTCATATCTTCAAATGGTTAGTAAACGTGAGCTTTACCATCTATAAGGTCTTCCATTTAACATTTATTTCAAAAAATTTAAATTCTTTTTGAATTATTTCTAATTATGCTCTAAACTTCTAAATATGCTCTACATATAATCCTTCTTTGATTATTTCTAAGTTAATAATTAATTCTTCAGAGGCTAAGCTTGCTAACAAAGCAAATTCTATCTCTTCATTGAATTTATGAATGAATTGTCCAGTTTAACAATTTTTTCCGATAGGAAACTTGATTTTTTATATAAGAATTTTTATTTCTTCATCCTTTTCTTTAAGCATAGATGAAATTATTGTTGTATCATTTGAATCTTGAGACATAATGATTAATTTATAATTTAAATCACTAATTAATATTTTATGAGTCCTATATGTAGTTCTTTTAGTTTATAATTGATTTTCTAGTTTGTTAGTAACAATAGGAGCATAGTCTTCATCCGCATTTTCCACTATGTGTTTAACAGAGGTCCAAAACTGAACTTCGTCAGTTGTTCATCCTCTAAAATCTTATCAAATAGCCTAAACCAGTCCCACACTGGTCCTGCGATGTTATCATTGTCACCTGCCATGGAGGGTCTTTCATACTCTGCTTGGTTTCTTCTATCTTTGGTACATATTGGTCTTGACACACATTGAAATGGCATTTGATTTTTTGTGTAGCCACCATAATTCATTTCCAATGTAGTGTTCTACTCCAACCAAATATTTCTTTGCAGAGGTTTTCTAATCAAGTTTCTTCTTAATCTCTTCGAGCTTAACTTATGATTAGCCTTTGCTATGATTTTATCTTTCAATGGCAAGCTTGAATGGAAATTTTTTAGTAGTGCATTTCTTTCTTGAGTTTGGGCTTCTAGCTTTACCATCTATGAGGTCTTCCATTTGACATTTATTTCAACAAATTTAAATTCTTTTTGAATTATTGCTAATTATGCTCTAAACTTCTAAATATGCTCTACATCTAATCCTTCTTTGATTATTTCTAAATCAATAATTAATTCTTTAGAGGCTAAGTTTTCTAACAAAGAAAATTATATCTCTTCATTGAATTTATGAATGAATTATCCAATTTAACATTTTTCTATGATAGGAAACTTGATTTTTTTATCTAAAAACTTTGATTTCTTTATCCTTTTCTTTAAACATAGATGAAATTATAGTTTTATCCTTTGAATCTTGATACATAACAATTAATTTATACTTTAAATCACTAATTAATATTTTATGAATACTATATGTAATTCTTTCAATTTTCAATTAATTTTCTAGTTTGTTAAACTGTATATTTGTAGAAATTTAATACAAAATACATGTATGTCCTGGATTCTCCTTATATAACAATAATATGCTACTGTTAAATACATAATCACTTCTACAAATCTTTACGGAATTTGAAACACAATCGCCAATCACAATATCATGAAGAAATATCAATCACATATAACATAGATAATTTTACTAGGGAAGCTTATAGCTAAAAGCCCCACTATCTTCTATTATGTATTATATCATGGATCATGAAACAATTACATACAAAGCTCTAATCCAAGAGCTCTCAGTACATGAGCTAACTGTCTCACACTATCTCTAGATAGCCTGCCTCCACTGCGCAATCCCTGCTAATAAAAATCCATGAATGAATGCAATTATGCCTGCCTTGATTGTGCAATCCTCATGGGAACATCCAATGTGTGTGTGGTTGCATGTGTGCAAACGGGAACTCTATCCCAATAAGTCTCAAAAACATGAAAAATGCCCCAAAAACAAAAAGTGTGTATTCTAGAACACATTTGTTTTTTTCTCAAGGTCAAATTTCACCTTTTTATAAAATTATGCTAAAAACGAAATTGTTTTTACAAAAAATGATTGAAAAAACACCCTTAAAACAAAACGAGTTGATGCTGGAATAACAAAAAAAAAACATTGTGTCACACTTTTGACACATTGTAACAATGGAATTAAAGACAACATATTAGGACATTGAAAAATCGTAAAATTCTAAATTTTTTGATAGATGATGTTAAATATAAACAAAATCATGTCTGAAGGGCTTATCATTTCGAACAATTTTTATCCATGTTGTTAAACATAAAATATCTTGACTCTAAACAACTCTAAAATTGTAATTATTTTCAACCATAACATTAAAGATAAAATTTCGTAGCGCATAAAAACGTTAATGACAAGTTGTAAATCTCAAGTTTTTAAATCTTAAGTTTTCAAGATACTTGAACCATGAAATTATGGAGAAATTATATGACTTAAACAATTTTTAAAAATGAACAAGTAAATGAAAAATTTATTATTCATATATTTGTTTGTTTATATATAAAAATATATATTTTAAATTTTTTTATTGTCTTTCTATATTTTAAATTATAATTGTTTTGGTTTTAAGAAAATAAAAAATTAAAATTAAAATCTTCTTATATGTTTGTTTATATTTTAAAACATATTTTAATTTTTTTTTTTTTAAATTGTTTTTTTATATTTTAAATAACAATTGTTTTAATTTAAAAAAAAAATTATAATTAAAAAATAGTTTTTTTTTTTTAATATTTGTTTGTTTATTTTTTAAAACATATTTTATAATTTGTTTTTATTTTTATGTTTTATATTTTAAAATTTTAATTGAATAGTTTTTTTTTTTTTTTTAACAACACATTTTTTATTATTATAATAGTTTTTGTTTAAAAAAAAAATTAAAATTTTTAAATAGTTTGTGTTTGAAAAAAATAAAATAAAATAAAAAATTAATTTTCCACCCGCCGAGGGCCAGAGGCCAGCCGGGCAGCACCGTTGCGGCGGGAGGCAGGCTGGGCAGCCCTTGACGGTGTCGCCCGGCTGGGCGGAGGGCGATTCCAGGGGTGATTCTCGGAATCGCCCTCCACCCAGCCAGGGGTAATTCTCGGAATCGCCCTCCGCCCAGCCAAGGGTAATTCTCGGAATCGCCCTCCGCCCAGCCGGGGGTAATTCTCGGAATCGCCCTCTGCCCAACCGGGGGTGATTCTTGGCATCGCCCTCTACCCAGCCGGGGGTGATTCTCGGAATCTCCTTCCACCCAGCTGGGGGTGATTCTCGGAATCGCCCTCTGCCCAACTGGGGGTGATTCTTGGAATCACCCTCCACCTAGCTGGGGGTGATTCTCGAAATCGCCCTCTGCCCAACCGGGGGTAATTCTCGGATTCGCCCTCTGCCCAGCTGGGGGTGATTCTTGAAATCGCCCTCTACCCAGTCGGTGGTGATTCTCGGAATCGCCATTCGCCCAGCTAGGGGTGATACTTAGAATCGCCCTCCGCTCAGCCGGGGGCCGGAGGTAGGCCGAGCGGCGCCGTTGAGGGCTGCCGAGCTTGCCTCCTGTCCCTGGCTGGGCGGAGGCAGGCCAGGTGGCACTGTCGAGGGTAGCCCAGCTGCCTCCGGCCCCTGGCTGGATGGAGGCAGGCTGGGCAGGCCTTGATGGTGCCACTCGGCTGGCCTCCGGCCCCTGGCTGGGCGGAGGGAGATTCTCGGAATCACCCTTCGCCTGGCCAAGGGCTGGAGGCCGGCTAGGCCGCACCGTCGAGAGCTGCCCAGCCTACCTCCGGTCCCTAGTTGAGCGGAGGGAGATTTCGAGAATCTCCCTCCACCTAGCCGCGGGTTGGAGGCAGGCTAGGCAGCCCTTGACGGTGCCACCTAGCCTGGCTCCGGCCCTCGGCTAGGCGGAGGGCGATTCCGAGAATCACCCCCGGCTGGGCAGAGGGTGATTCTCGAAATCACCCTCCACCCAGTGGGGGGTGATTCTCGGAATCACCCTCCACCTAGCTGGGGGTGATACCGGAGGCAGGCCGGGCGGCGCCGTCGAGGGCTGCCCAGCTTGCCTTCGACCCGCGGCTAGGTGGAGGGCGATTCTTGGAATCGCCCTCTGCCTAGCCGGGGACCGGAGGCAGGCTGGGTACCCCTCAACAGTGCTGCCTGGCCAGGCAGAGTGTGATTACGAGAATCTCCCTCCACCTAGCCGGGTGCCGAAGGCCAGCTGGGTGGTGCCATCGAGGGATGCCCAGCCTGCCTCCACCCAGCCAGGGGCCGGAAGAAGGCTGGGCAGACCTCGACGATGCCACACGGCCTACCTTCGGCCCTCGGCAAGGCGGAGGGTGATTCCAAGAATCACCCCTGGCTGGGCGGAGGGAAATTCTGAGAATCAATCCTAGCTAGGCGGAGGGCGATTGCGAGAATCACCCTTGTCTGGGCGGAGGGCGATTTCGAGAATCACCCCCGGCTAGGCTGAGGCCGGCTGGGTGGCATCGTTGAGGGCTGCCCAGCCTACCTCCGGCCCCCAGTTGCGTGGAGGGTGATTCTCGAAATTTCCCTCCGCCCAGCTGGGGGCCGGAGGAAGGCCAGGTGACGCCATCAAATGAAGGAGATTGGGTTTTGGATCTATTTTCAGGTTCAGGTAAGTTTTATTATACAAATTTAAATTTAAATACTTTTTTTTTTACTTTTTATGTCTTTATACTAATTTTCTTACTTATTTCTTTTGTACTTGATGATTAGGTACAACACTAGCATGTTGCCTACCAAAAGGAAGAAATCGCATTTCCATTGAGAAAGACCCAGTGCAATGCAAATTTATTCAAAAATGAATTAACGCTCTTGAATTCCTTCCAGATGCGAAGCAAGAAGTTGGTTTGAGGAAAGGGGATTTTAGTGAATCACGTGTGGCAAAAAAAACAAAGGAACCTCAACCACCATTATATGGAATGATTGGAAAGGGACACTTTGGAAGATTTGCAGACATGAAAGATCCATTAGAAGATGACAATGACCAAAATGAAGTAGAAAATGCTGTGGAAGAAGCCATCAATGATGTTCTAGATGATGTTGAACATGTATTAGTTGATATTGTTGAGTATCTTTAAGTTATGCTTGCAAACAAAGCTCATTTTTGAGATATATTAATTAGTTTTACTTTTAATGTTTAGACTTTGATATTTTATGAGAATAATCCTTATTTTTTGCAAAAAACATGTGATTACTATTATTTTTTGACATAAAATTCAATAAAAATGCTATTTTCTTAAGTTTGTTTGTTAAGATTTTCCCAAAAATTAGTTTATTTAACATGTTTTTTTTAACAAAAAGTCGCTAAAAGTGTATTTTTTGCATTCTATTTGTATTGAAAATTTGTATTTTTTTGTCATATCATTCAAAATATTGGTTTTTAGCGACAATTATTTGATGTGCATTGAAAAATTAATTAGCAATACATAAACTTGTAGAAAATATAAACTTTATAATATTGACCCTTTTTTCATTTTTTATCTATGTGAAAAAGTGAAGATATCATTACAAATTTTTATTTTAAAAAAAAATATTTTTTCTTTTAAAACACAAGTACATAAATGCACTTAAAAATAAACATCTCATGGAAGAAGAAGACATTAGAAAATGTATAGTGTCAAAATCAATCCTCTAAAAAAACGTTGGTGATGATACACCACCACTATTCAAAATCGACATAAAAAGCATCATAGAAAAAATAAAAATAAAAAATTAAAGTGCCAAAAACATACTAAAAAAAAAAAAAGATTTTGCATCACCACTTTTCAAAATCCGGTGTTTTTCTTGCTACGTCAAAAAGTAGGTACCAGTGCAATTACCTATTTCATCCGTAACAGTGTTGCAACTAGATAACGTCACAATTGATAGTTTACTTCCCTTTCACCTAGAACTTAACTGGGTGTCCACTGGATTTGACATGCATGCAGTTAATAGTAGTAAATATTTAGTTGCATGTAAGACCACTGATTTTGAATTAATTAATAATTAATTCACTTGATCTCTCACTAGTGTATCTTCAGTTACAACTAGCACAACTGAGTTTAACTCAGTTAACTGAGTTAAACTACTTTACAACTTTCATAACTGCACTTCCAACTCTGTTACAACTTCAAATCACTTAGTTACAACTAAGTCAACCTGCATGTCCCACCAACCAACCTTTTAACTTGAAATTCCTTTAGCTAATTGATTTTCCACTTCAGTTAACTATTTCCAAGTGCTCATTGAGAATATATTATAGTTTATTGTCCAACTAATATTAAGGGATAATAATAGTCAACATGCATCTATAAATAGAATTTGCACATACATATATAAATAGACATGCATCTATAAATAGAATTTTCTCATGCATCTATAAATAGACATCCACCTAAAAATAGCTCGAGGCTCGATCCTAGTGTAGGTGCTTAATTTTCACTAAGATCTTCTTGTTGAATCTCAACACTCCCTCTCAACAAGAAAGGGATTATCCTTCACCTCGAACCCGGCTCTATGGTATTCGAATTTGCTCCTAGTGAGCGCCTTCGTCAGAATATCTGCATCCTGATCTTCCGTAGGAATGTACTAAAGCAACATGGTTCTCCTCTGCACAAAATATTTGAGATGATGGTACCAGATATCTATATTCTTAGATCGATCATGAAACACATGATTAATCGAGAGTTTAATGCAACTTTGGTTAGCACAATGAATCACTGTCGGGTCTAAATGAGAACCAAACAAACCAACCAAGATCTTTCTCATCTAGATAGCCTCACATGCAGCTTGAATCACTACCATGTATTTTTATTCCGCTGAACCGAGTGCCACAAATATCTGCTTCCTGCTGTACCAAGAAACAGTTGTAGATCCAATGCTAAAGATCCCCCCTGATGTGCTCTTTCTGTCCGATGGGCTGCCTGCCCAATCTGCATTCGTGAAGCCATGCAACTGCACATCATCTGTCTGTTTGTACCATAAAACATACTATGATGTGCCCCTCAGGTATCTCAGGACATGCTTACCCGCCTTCCAAAAGAGCTTGGTAGGCTTAACGATAGCTTGACTTAGCTGGTTAACCGCGTAGCAAATGTCTGGTCTCGTGTTCACTAGATACATTATAGAATAACTGTCGATAGACAGTAGCATCCACTACCTCTCCAGAAGTATCATCCTCTTTCCTCGAGCTTCCTGGAAGATGAGTATCCATGGGTTTGCAGCCCTCCATGTGAAACTTACCCAGTATCTCCCTTGCATACTTGCCTTGAGACACAAAAATTTCACCATCTTGCTGCCATATTTCCAATCCAAGGAAATAATGAAGGAGGCCCATATCCTTCATTTCGAATTCCTTTTCAAGATCCTCCTTGCATGAGTGCATCAGCTGCTCATCACCAGTCAATATTAAATCATCAACATAAACAAAAATGATTAAAAGCTTACCCTCCACCACAATTTGGTATAGGTTTGCATCTACTTCACTTTTGGTTAAGTCCAGTCCGGTGAAATAACTGTCTATCCGAGTGTACCAAACACGAGGTGCTTGCTTCAGCCCATACAATGCTCTTTTGATTCGGCACAGATGTGACTCACTGTTGAAGAACTTGAAACCTTTAGGCTGCTCTATGTACACCTCTTCCTCAATGATCCCATTGAGAAATGCAGTTTTCACATCCATCTGATGAATGCGGCAGCCCATCTGCGCTGAGAGAGAAAGGATGGTCCTTATGGAAGAATACCTTGTGACAGGTGCAAAGGTCTCTTCATAATCTATCCCCTCGATCTGTGAGAAGCCCCGGGCCACAAATATGGCCTTGTATTTCTCAACACTCCCATAAACAACTTTCTTTACCTTGTAGAACCATCTCAAACCTACCATTGATTTATCAACTTGCCTTGGAACAATTTTCCAAGCCCTGTTTTTTACAATGGAATCATACTCCTCCACCATTGAATCTACCCATGTGGGCTCCTGCACTACTTCCTGAAAGGAAGATGGTTCAGTCACAATATATTTTCTCATAAGAGCCATGTATCCAGTAAATCGGTCAGGATAATTTCTTTTTCTGTGCTGTGAAGTAGGGGATCCTACATTCTGTGCATCATCAAGTCTCAGCCTATCAGCTTCTGTGGCAAGCCTTTTACTAGTTCTGATGCTTGGCTCTGCGTGAGTTGAATCTTCCACTCCATGAACCTCCTCCTGTGGCTGATCCACATCTAGAGACTCATATTTGGGAACCAACAGTTCCTCCTCCGCATGATAGTCCAGCTCCCCCTCAAGCAACAACTACATGGATTTCCCCTCATTGAATTTTACATCCCGTCGCACCACAATCATTCAACTGTTTTGAAAATTCACATGATAATTATGGGTTCTTTCTATGTACCCCACAAAAATCCCAACTTCAGCAGTCAGCTCCAGCTTCTTCTTGGCGTCCTTGGTCACATGCACATAAACAGATGAGCCAAAAATCTTAAAGTGTGAAACATCTGGTTTCTTACCAGTGAAAGCTTCTTCAGGTGTACTCATGCCAAGTACTCTATGAGGACAACGGTTTTGCACATAAACCACAGCGTTGCATGCTTCCGCCCACAAATGCATTGGTAGGCCTTGATCATGCAACATCGCTCATGCTGCACCCACGATCGTTCTGTTCTTCCTCTCCGCAACCCCATTTTTCTGTGAGTTATGAGGTACTATGAGTTCTCGTCGAATTCCTTCTTTGCTACATAATTTCTTGAATTCGTTAGAGATGTATTCTCCACCATTATCGCTCCTCAGAGCCTTCACTTGCTTCCCTGAATATTTCTCCATCAATGCCTTAAACTCACAGAACTTTGAGAACATTTTATCCTTCCTTTGCATGAAGAAGATCCAGAAATTACGAGCAAATTCATCAACAAAAATAACATATTACTTATGTTTTGTTGTTGAAGCAACCAAGAACGGTCCACACACGCATCTGTGTGAACTCTCTCAAGGATCCCCGAAGCACGGTTGTCCTTCTCATGAAAGGTGGACTTTACATACTTCCCCATGGTGCAACCCTTGAAATAATCTAACTGAGAAAGTGTTCCCATTGGAATTCCAATAGATATTTGTTGCATGAATTTCAAGGCTCCATGATGAAGATGGCCTAATCGCCTATGCCATAATTCACCCTCATCCCAACTCACCAAGTTTTTTGCCTTGCCCATCATGGCAGCGCAACCATCTACCTCTATCTTGTAGAGATTCTTAACTTGAATCCCTATCCTCTTGGCTTGACCTATTGTTTTATGTTGCAAGAATTATTTTCCATCGCTGAAAACAACGTCATAGCCTCTGTCCTCCAACATTGCGACTGAGACCAATTTTTTCTTCAGAACTGGAATATGCATAACATATTTCAATTGAAATAGTTTAACTAAATCCATCTGAAAGGTAATGGTACCAATCCCAGTAGCACTGTACCGTCTGTCGTCGCTCATCTCTATATGCATCTAGAGATCTTTCTCCTCCAATTCACTGAAAAGTTACTTATCTCCCGTCATGTGAAAGGAAGTGCCACTATCCAAATACCACACCGATCCCAATGCACTTGGCACCATGCATGCGATCAAAGAGAAGTCAAGCTCAAATTGTGAGGCAAGGGCATCACTAGCTGCAGCTCCAACAACCTTCTTGTTCTTCTTCTTTTGTGGACACTTAGTAGCAAGATGCCCATGTTCATGATAGTGAAAACACTTCACCTTGGACATATCCAACTTCTTGCGCGCCTTTAGACTAAGATTTAGAATGAAATTTCTTTCCCTTCCCCTTCTTTTCCTTGGCATCCAAAGCACAATCCTCTTCATCATCATGATTTGATGAAGGGCCATCTCTGGTGTTCCACCTGAACTGCTCCTGCACCAGATCCGACCACAGTCGTTCCCAATCCGACAATTTTTCTCGTCCGTTGACAGAGTCTTCATAACTCTGCCAACTCTCAGGAAGTCCCAAGAGAGCCAATCTCACCAAATCATTATCATCAATAGTTATTCCCACACTCCCCATTTCATCCTGACATTGGACAAACTTCGTGAGATACTTTGGAATGTTGTCGCCCTTTTCCATCTTGATCTTCCTGAGTTTATCTTTGAGCGCCAATTTCCTATGGTTGCTTCTGGTTTGGAAAAGACTCGTCAAAGCCTTCTACAAAGCATATGGTGTGGCTTTCCCATGGAGGTTTGAGACAATGTGGTCTCGTACTCCCTCGAATAGGATCCTCCTCGCCTTTTCCACTTTATTTTTCCATGCATCAAGATTGGCAGCATCTGACGAAGCAGGCTCGGGAACAACATTGTCAATGAATTCCTTCAAGCCATTATCTAATTCGAGCATTGCCTCCATCCTGTCCTTCCAAGAAATGTAGTTTGAGCTGCCCTCGAGTGCATACTCTAGCCTCAAGCCATTGAAATCCATTTTGATCTTGAATCAGCTGTAGCACCAAGAAAGTCTTTCTACAAATTTGAATTATTTCCACCAACAAACTCAACTCCTGCTTCACTACTGCAATTTCTTGTGCTCTGATACCATGTATAAATTTAATACAAAATACATGTATGTCCTGGATTCCCTTGATCTAACAATAATATGCTACTGTTAAATACATAATCATTTCTACAAATATTTTCAGAATTTGAAACACAATCGCCAATCACAATATCATGAAGAAATATCAATCACACATAACACAAATAATTTTACCAGAAAAATCTTATAGCTAAAAACCCCACTATATTCTATTATGTATTATATCATGGATCATGAAATAATTACATACAAAGCTCTAATCCAAGAGCTCTCAGTACATGAGTTAACTGTCTCACACTGTCATACAAAAATTGGCAAGTTCCTTAGCCAATTTTCTATCTCCAGACAACCTACCTCCACTACGCAATCCCTGCTGATAGCAATCCCTGAATGAATGCAATCCTACCTGCCTTGACTGCACAATCCTCATGGGAACATCCAATGTGTGTGTGGTTACATGTGTGCAACCATATAATGTCACAACTGATAGTTTACTTCCCTTTAACCTAGAACTCAACTGAGTCTCCACTGGATCTGACATGCATGCAGTTAATAGTAGTAAATCTCTAGTTGCATGTGAGACCACTGATTGTGAATTAATTAATAATTAATTCACTTGATCTCTCACTAGTGTATCTTCAGTTACAACTAGCACAACTAAGTTTAACTCATTTAACCGAGTTAAACTACTTTACAACTTTGATAACTGCACTTCCAAATCTGTTACAGCTTCAAATCACTCAGTTACAACTAAGTCAGCATGCATGTCCCACCAACCAACCTCTTACCTCGAAATTCCTTTAGCTAACTGATTTGCCACTTCAGTTAACTATTTCCAAGTGCTCATTGAGAATATATTATAGTTTATTGTCCAACTAATATTAAGGTATAATAATAGTCTACGTGCATCTATAAACAGACATGAAATCTATAAATATAATTTGCACATACATCTATAAATAGACATGCATATATAAATAGAATTTGCTCATGCATCTATAAATAGACATCCACCTAAAAATAGCCTGAGGCTCCATCCTAGTGTAGGTGCTTAATTTTCACTAGGATCTTCTTGTTGAATCTCAACAGTATTCCATTTATTTAGATTTACTATTTCTTGCACCACGTCTCTAGATACTATATTTCTAGCTTCTTTGAGAAATTCTCTTTTTTCTTCTAGTGGAATTTGATTTTGTCAGACAAAAATGTATAAATCTGTTAGTTGTTCTTTTTATTAATGGTCAATCAGATTTCTATAATTAAGTGACTCTTCATTTCATTATCTAAGAGCCATTTCATCTTTGTATTCTCCTAATTTTTTACAATTTTATTTATAGGGAAAAAAATATTAAAGGATTATGTCCAACATTAGCCCAATTAATCCAAAGGGGCATTTGTGAGCCCAAGCATCATTCTGATTTTTTCAAATTAAATCTAGAGACAACTAGTATAATACCAAGAACATTTGAAGTTTGGTAGAGGATAACATCGCACTATATCAACCATTAGATCATTCCATGAGAATATATTGTTTCTTTCTCTCTTAATATTCAATATCTAACATTTTGACATCTATTGTCCCAATTATAGTAACTGGATGTCTCTCTATATATTAATTGTTTGAAGCTTTGGGCCTTTCCTCAAATTAAGCTTTCAACCTTTCCTCAAATTAGACCTAGAGGCAACTAGTATAAAACCAACAACATTAGAAGCCTGGTAAAAAATAATATCCCATTGTACCCACTACTATTTCATCAAGAATGAAATATTGCTTATTTCTTCCTTAATAGCAACATTCTAGCATCTGTTTTCTGAATTATAGTAACTCTATGCTGGTATATTAATTTGTTAGAGTATGAAAAAAAGTTGATTAATGGAGAATGTGAAAACTAAATTTATCTAAGTAAACTTTATTTAATATCAACATTCTAGAATTTGTTTTCTGAATTATAGTAAATCTATGTTGGTATATTAATTTGTTAGAGTATGACAGAAAATTGATTAAAGGAGAATCTGAAAACATAATTTATCTAAGTAAAATTTATTTAATATCAAAATTCTAGCATCTATTTTCTGAATTATAATAACTCTACGCTGGTATATTAATTTGTTAGAGTATGGAATTTTTTTTTATTGAAGAAGAATGTGAAAACCGAATTTATCTAAGTAAACTTTATTTAATATCAAAATTCTAGCATATGTTTTCTGAATTATAGTGACTCTATGCTCGTATATTAATTTGTTAGAGTATGATAAAATTTTTATTAAAGGAGAATGTGAAAACCAAATTTATCTAAGTAAAATTTATCATGTGTATTCTAATAGTATTGGTTTATGGAACCAAATTATAGTTAGTGTAGTGAAGTCTCTTTTATTTTTATGAAGCCCCTTATATTGAAGAGGTAGTAAGCTTGATTGTAAAAAAATTACGATAATAAAATATTTTGTTTGTTGTAAATGTTTCTCTTTGTTAGGGTATTTTTTATATAGGTGTGGTTATAAATTTACAAATGTCTTAAAAGAGAAAGATATATTTTGTTTGTTGTAAATGTTTCTCTTTGTTAGGGTCTTTTTTATACAGGTGGTTATAAATTTACAAATGTCTTAAAAGAGAAAGATACAACTACAAGTGGGAAAATGCATGAATGGAAAAAAGAGTAAACTTCTGAGACTTAGCAAAGCAATTACACTAATACAAAATGGCTAATTAGTTACTAAAAAAATGACTAAAATTTGCATATAAACGACTATTTTTCGGTCAATGACCAATAGTAGCTAATTTATAGTATCTTATAACGAGACCAATTTTAGTTGTTTTTAACTTAGTCATTAATTGTTTGTCTTAATTTTGTTGTCTAGTAGTATATTTGGTCATTAATTTAATCATTGATTTGGTCATTGATTTGGTAATTAATTTAATCATTTATTTGGTCATTAATCATCACAACTAATGACCAAATATATAACAAAATATATTACTAAATTATTGTAGAAATTTCTGAATCTTAATTCTTATACAGAAATTATTACTGTTAATTCGGTTAAGCTCCTCCTACTTATATAAGTTATCAACTGAATAAATTCATGTTAACATTGAATCAAAACACATAAAATATCTCTACCAATTCATATCTAGAATAAGCACATGCACACATTAACAAAGTGACATAGTTATTTCTGGAAAAACTGTCCCCGCGAAAAACCCAATGTGGGAAAACCGGTCTCTGGCTACTAGACGGTTCTATTATTAAGAATATTTCTGAATACACATCTCTGGGTTCCAGATCTGGAAAATCCTACAGAGAAAACTCTAGATCTACAGCTCCTGGCTGATCTAGGGCCACAAATACTAACTGATCTACACCCTCAAACGAGATTTACATGAGAACTCAGCTAGATCTAGGCCTAGAAACCCCAGCGTTGCCCCTGGAAGGCTCTGCGTTAGCCTTTGAAGCCCCTGAAAGCCCCAACGTCAGCCTTGGATGGCCTCCAAACCCTCAGCGCTGCCTCTGGAAGGGACTACATTACCCCAGAATGGGTGACACAGTCACTGCGCTGCCCCTGAAGGCTCTCTGTGTAATCGTTGAAGGGTTTCCTAAAAATGATGATTTCCCTGCTACTGTTGCTGCTACCTTCCTCTGCGCTGTCCTTGAGATGATCTCTTCTCTGCCTATTGTGTATTTTAGACCCTGGGATCAGATCATCCCCTTGGTCTAAATTCCCCTCTCTGCAACTGAAACACTTATGAGTATTCTTAGCAACCCCTCCCTAGAATCTTAGCTGAGCTTCAGTGTTCTACCTATGTGTGTCTTTACAAAAGACCCCAAGCCTTTCCTTTATAATTTTCTCATTGAAAAATCAACAGCCATGATAAAACCTTGAATCAATGGCTAAGATTAAAAGAAAGCTTGATTTGTGTGACTTAAGACAATTTCATCACATGATTAATTAAATTCACTTTAATTATTTTATTTTCCTAAGTTTTAACTTAGGAGATACATTAATATAGTTAATTAGTTTAATATCTCCTAAACCAGATGAAATTTCCCAAATCCATTTCTGGGTCTTGTAGATCAGGTGAACTCTAGTCCTTCCTCAAAATTTGGGACCTAGAGCACTGCCCCTGGAAGGCTCTGCATCAGCCTCTGAAGCCCCTGAAAGCCTCAACGTCATCCTTGAATGGCCTCCAAACCCTCAACGCTGCCTCTGTAAGGGACTGCATTACCCCAAAGAGGGTGACGCAGTCACTGCGCTGCCCCTGAAGGATCTCTGCGCAACCCCTGAAGGGTTTCCTGAAAATGACGTTATCCTTGTTGTTGCTGCTACTGCTACCTTCCTCTGCGCTGTCCTTGATCTGATCTCTTCTCTGCCTCTTGTGTATTCTAGACCCTAGGATCAGATCATCCCCTTCGTCTAAATTCCCCTTTCTGCAACTAAAACACTTCCGAGTATTCTTAGCAACCCCACTCTAGAATCTTAGCCGAGCTTCAATGCTTTGCCTCTCCGTGTCTTTAAAAATAACCCAAGCCTTTCCTTTACACTTTTCTCATTGACAAATCAACGAACATGATTAGATATTGAATCAATGGCTAAGATTAAAATAAAGCTTGATCCATGTGACTTAAGACAATTTCATCACATGTTTAATTAAATTCACTTTAATTATTTTATTTTCCTAAGTTTTAACTTAGGAAATACATTAAAATAATTAATTAATTTAATATATCCTAAATCATATGAAATTTCCCAAATCCATTTCTGGGTCTTGTAGATCAGGTGAACTCTAGTCCTTCCTCAAAATTTGGGACCTAGAGCACAACTGATGCTACCCCAAATACACAAAATCTCAGCAATTATCACCTGAGAAAACCAATTAATGATCAAAGAAATATGACCAAAATGTTGGTCGTGTTATAAGATACTGTAAATTAGCTACTAATAGTCGCATATATGCAAATTTTAGTCATTGTTTGAAACCAATTAATAACCAAAGAAATATGACCAAAATGTTGGTCGTGTTATAAGATACTGTAAATTAGCCACTAATAGTCATATATATGCAGATTTTAGTCATCGTTTGAAACCAATTAATGACCAAAGAAATATGACTAAATTTTAGTCATATTATAAGATACTGTAAATTAGCTACTAATAGTAATATATATTCAAAATTTAATCGTCATTTGTAATCACAAATTTATCATTTGCAGTAGTCATTTATCTTGTTTTGGTAGTTTCACATTAATTATATAAATGACTACTTTAGTAGTTTATATTCTTTTCATTTACTTTCATTAATAACCGTCATAAGCAACTACTTTAGTCATATATTCGTTTTATTTTTGTTCATCATTAATAAACATAAACTACTGATTTAGTAGTTTTAGATTGATTTTGTGTTCATTATTAATCAACATAAATTAATTAGTATGATTTTGCAACTAAATGTAAAAAGTCATATGATGTACGTGTTCATCTAATATGAAAACACAAAGTTACATATCTTAATTAGAATACTAAGTAATATCAAGTGCAACTATAAATAATTCCAACCACATAAATTATATTATATAAAATGTCAAGTATCACAATGTGAGTTTCCAACTTAATATTGGTTGGAGTACAATTTACACATGAAATGTTGTTTCATCACTTCAAAACATTATCATTGTGTTACCAAGGCATTGCAAATCATTTCACCAACTCTGAAGACTTGACCATCAGTATCCATGTGTGTGCCTTATGCGGAATATTGGCTTTACATGTACCACTAGACCAGTTGTCTTCTCTCTCTCTTTAATTTGCATTTTGTCGCTCTAGTGTTATTTTTCTCCTCTTTCTTCAATTCTCGCTTCTTACCATCAATACTGAGTTCATTTCCTGAAAAGGAAAAAGAAAAGAAAAAAATACAATGCAGAGTATAAGACATGAAAGTCGATGAACACTAGAATATAAATTAAAGTAGACTATAAAGGATTTATACGATATATACCTCAACATAAGCAAATTTTTTAATGTCATTTTCCCCCATAAATGAAAGAAACTCGAACAAGTTTTCTTCAATTGAGCAATAGTGGCCACTATCTAGCCAGATGAGCTATATAACCAAAGTAAATAAAACATCAGTACCATAGAATAAATTTTGTATCTACCGTGTTCACAGTGTACATGATTTGTTGATGAAATGTTATCTTCAACTAAAGTAATAAATGCAAATAGAAGCACACATTTCTATCCCAATATTTTTAATTCCCATGCTTATGGTACATTAAAATTTTGATTTTATCCAACATAATCAAACACAACAAAGCTAGAAATTTCTACTAAGAATGTCTCATGCTCCACTTTTGTAGTTGTATCATTTCCTCTAGTTATCTTGAAGAAGCAGTGACCCTTCAACAATAAATCTAGTCAATAGAAATCTAATGGGTGGAACAAAGTATTGTTGACATAAGACTACAATAAGAAACTAAAAAAGAATAAGAAAGGACTTTTTTAATTACGATATTAACCAAGAATATAGCTTCAATATAGAAATCTTCAACTGTCATCGTACTATTCCAGGGGAAAAGGAATAAAATTCCCAAAAGCCAACAAATTATATCCAGAGAAAAACTAAACATGTTGGCTCCACATTCAAAGGTAAAGTAATTGGGACTAGTTATATCAGATACTGTTTAGAGTGTAAGGGTAGCTACTAACACCATTAACAAGAATTTTAAAATAGATTTTTCGCATATGACCTCAAATGTGGAAACAAATTTGATATATGCACTACCTGTATACATTCCAAAATGCATTGCAATGATATAAGAGTACCAAAATACTCTGCACATAATTACATATTCACTATCCACTTTTATTCCAAAACAACATTCAAATAATTTTTATAACTTACCCCGAAAAATATGTTGAAATTTCCATTTATTGCATGAATCTCCCTAGCTGTCAGTTCCTAGGAATGTGGTTGCTGAGTGAAACCATGCCCAAAACAAATAAAACCAAAGAAAAATAACAAAACTTAATAGGAGAAAAATATGAAAAATACCCTTACCTTTTGTTCCTTCAAAGAATGCAGTCTTCTCTTAAAAGAGGTCTAAAATTCTAAGCACTTATATATTAAATCACAAATAGAACAAATATGGTAAAATAAGAACTGCACAAGTGGAGGACAAATTTTTTTTTGTAGTGCGACGTGGCACATAAAACCGATCATCGGTGCTAGTGTTACTTGCAGTCAACATTTTACAAAAGTAATTATTCGGTTGCTTGCTTGGTGTGTCGAGGTCAGAACCAAGATAAAAATATTTTTGTTCTTGTTGCACACTATCATCAATTTTTAGTTCCTTGCACAAATGGAACTAGTACCAAAGCATTTCTCACCAAAATTGGCAATTATAGCAAAGCACATATAATGAAACTGAAAATTTCTTACAACATTAAGAGGTTGCAATGTCATTTGAGTATATACTTCATATCTTTCCACATCTTCCTGACATTTAATAAGGTTTTTATTAAATTTTAAATCTTGTATATATAACGATATGAATAAAAGTTTTCACAACCAAAGCAAGGATGAAATGCAGAGAACCCACACGCATTGTAACATTGTGAAGTTAGTAGATTAATTGTGTTGGAAGATTCATATAATTGGATATATGAGCATCCACCTCCTTGTTTGTTGAAGCAACTACCTAAAATCAGTTTCATTACGTAATATTAAAATTTCAAAATACTTGGGTCACATTTTATGATGGAAATAAGATAAGCATTCATTATTTTCACTCATTTGTATCCAAAAGAAGATTGCGAATTAAAATTGGTGAGAAACCACATCACCTATTCACTATGACCCTATGGAAAATAAACAACCTTGCTCCCAACAACAGGTAAGGACACAAGCGGTCCATCGCGGGCATGCCAAGGCTCTAAATTAAGGCATATCCTTTCCCCTGCTTGATGTGACATGAAAAAATAAATTGTCAATTGGATATTCCTTTAGAAACTTCTCGACCCCGACATCATATGCTTCATATTATTAGTTGTGAATGTTTAAACAAAAATGAAATGGAAAAAAAATAAAGCAACTCCAACACATTAACTATTTGACACATTGAGAAAATATCATTTTTCTTGATATTAGGGGTTGTCAACATCTCAATATGTAGATATTGACAAATTCTTCAAATCCTAATGTGTGTATCAACCTCAAATTACAAGAAAAGTGAACCAGAATGTAAATGTTGCAATGCTCTTTGTTGTAGAAGTAATGAGCTAATGGAAGGCTCTTAAATGTCAAAAGCCATTAAATTATTGACTTCCAAAAAGAAATAAATGAGAGGATGTCAGTACTAGATGACCAAGCTACCTGTGAACCTTAGAGTAAATTTGGCACCTGAAGGCATTACCAGCGACCTTGATGTGGATACCATGTTTCAAATGTTCAGGACTAGAAACACTCCAACTCTTACTGTGCACATAAACCCTTGTATTATATGATAAATGATGGAGCCTATCATAAAATACAAGTTGAACAGAAATAAAATGGTTGCAATGCCATTTTCTACAGATGTCATGCTCATGATATCTAGCTTGAGACATTTCCCTAAATAAATGGTCTCCCAACCAAACATAAAAACCTTTAAACAACTGTAGGTTTGTTAACTACTTCAAGAATAGCCAAAACTATGTCAACTGTTCAGAGATTATTGGAGGCCATTAGAATTGCCATCACCATTTGTTAATTTTTGGGAAACTAGGCCCAAACTCCATGTTACACTGTTGATATGACGATGGTCATATTTTTGTTGGATTCCTCTTTCGGAGAGGTGCAATATTGATCTAAAGATCATCTTGTTTGGATGAGCATAACAGTTATTTTGAATTTAATTTCCACATGTGCAAGGTCAGCCAGATTTGTAATGGAGGCTCACATGCCTAATAAGATGTGTCACACACCCTCATTGATGGATATAAATTGGAGAGAATTGGAGGTAATTTCATCATCAACTCATCACACGTTCTCTCATTGTGATCTGATTGGTTCGATAGCCTTTGAAGGCCTTTTTCCCCTCACACATGTGGAGAGAAGCTGTTGTTTTCTGTGGATCTGTTTAGGGATTTTTGTTGTAGTGTTGACTAGCATTGACCAGCTCCAAAAATAGAAGAAAAGAGATATCAACACCTTATAAATAAGCCACTTCGAGGGGGCAACCTCTAATACATTACATGAATGAACAATTCTTGGATGATACAAATTACAAAACCTCCTTTCTATATATAGGAGCCCATGGGGCCACAATGTAATCTTAGTGGGGCCACAATGTAATCCTAGCCGACCTAACAATAATAATTTAAGGGCACAATAATAACAATATGGGGGTTACAGGGGTACAATAATAACAATAAGGGGTTACACTAACAACAATAAGGGACTATACTAGTAATATAGGGACCTAACATGCCCCTCTCCTTCAAAAAAGTGTTGTCCTCAATGCTTGAGTAGCTCTGGGTGCTTCTGTATAAAATTCTCATCCTCCCATGTAGAATCTTCAGTGGGTAAGTTCTTCCACTTGATGAGATACTCTGGAATTGATCGATTTCGTAGCTGTCGAGTTCTTGTTTCCGTGACCGCTTCATGTTCCAACATGATTTTTCTTTCCTCATCAAGTTATGGCAATATTGTTTGAACCGGAATATTTTCACCTATAACATTCTTTAAGCATGAAACATGGAAAACTGGATGCACTCGTGAAGAAGCAGGAAGCTCCAATTTGTGTGCCATAGTACCAATCTTTTGCAACACATTGTAAGGACCATAGTACTTTGGCGATAATTTATTATCCTTCTTAGCTTGCTTGAGGGACATTTTTTTATATGGTTGTAGCCGTAAAAATACCCAATCTCCTACATCAAAACTTCTCTCGCTATGATGTTGATCTGCCTGTTGTTTCATTCAATTTTGTGCCAAATTCAGGTTATCCTTTAAGAGCTGGAGAACTTCTTGTTGATGCTCGATGTGATCTTCCACTGCTTGAACCTTCGAATTTTCTCTTAAAGACGATGTGATGGACGGTGGATGAAATCCATAAAGTGCCATAAATGGGGTCATTTTTGCTGCAGTATGGAAGGAAGTGTTATACCACCATTCAGCGAGAGGTAACCACTTGACCCATTGTGTTTGTTTATCAGATACAAAACAACGAAGATATCCTTCCAAACATTTATTTACTATCTCGGTTTGACCATCAGATTGAGGATGATAAGATGAGCTATGAGCTAATTGAGTACCCAAACAAGAAAATAACTCCGTCCAAAATTTTCCAGTAAAAATGGGATCTCTGTCGCTCACAATAACCCTTGGGTTTCCATGTAGCTTTTGAATTGTGTCCATAAATGTAGTAGCAATTTTACTTGCTTTAAATGGATGAGATAATGCACAAAAGTGTGCATACTTGGTAAGTCTATCAACTACCACCATGATGACACTCTTTCCTTCGTACTTAGGTAAACCTGTGATAAAATCCATTGAAATCTCCTCCCAACGTTGACTTGGAATGGATAAAGGTTGTAGAAGTCCTGGGGTCTTAATTGTTTCCACTTTATTCTGCTGGCAAATCAAACATTCCGCCACAAACTTTCGAATATCAGATTTAAGGCCATCCCAAAAAAATTCTTTCTTCACCCTGTGGTAAGTTTTTAAAAATCCTGAGTGTCCTCCTAAAGGAGAAGTGTGCAATTCCAGAAGAATCTTTTGTTTTAGTTGGGAATTTTTACAAAGATATAAGCGATCTTTGTACCATAAGGAATCATTTTTCCAACTAAATGTATCAGATGTACTAGGATCTTGCTGCAACTTTTGAATGAGTGTCCATACATCTTGTCCTTCTTCCATTCATCTCTTGCTTCAGTTATCCAATCTGGTTGGATAATAGAAATGGCACAAAGCAATGCTTCCACCTCTTCATTCTTTCTTGAGAGTGCATCTGCAACAACATTAAGCTTTCCTTTTTTGCAGATTATTTCAAAGTCATAACCCAACATCTTTGTGACCCATTTTTGTTGCTCTTCTGAAGATAGTCTTTGTTCCAAAAAGTGTTTAAGACTATCATGATCAGTTTTTACCTTGAAGTGTCTTCCCATTAGGTAAGTTCACCATTTCTTTAGTGCATGCAGTATTGCTAACATTTCTTTCTCATAAATAGCTTTCTGTAAATACTTTCCTTTGATTGGACAACTTTCAAAAGCAATGGGTCTTCCTTCTTGCATTAAAACAACACCAATTCCATTTCCTGAGGCATCACATTCCACAATAAAGGTTTTTGTGAAGTCCGGCATAGCTAAGACTGGTGCTAGGCACATTGCCTCTTTAAGATGTTCAAAGGCCTTAGTTGCTTCAGGAGTCCATGAAAATGCATCTTTCTTCAATAATGTTGTTAGAGGTGCTGCTATTCTCCCATAATTCTTAACAAACTTGCGATAATACCTTGTTAACCCGAGAAATCCTCGCAACTTATTTATGGTTGTGGGGACTTTCCATTCCTTAATGGCTTTAATTTTGTTAGGGTCTACTTTCACACCCTCGTGAGATACAATATGACCCAAATATTCCACCTCTTGTACTCCAAAGAAACATTTGGATTTTTTTGCATATAATTGTTTCTCCTGCAATAGTTTGAGCACCCTGTCAACATGTTCAACATGATCCTTCCAAGACCTGCTGTAGATTTGTATATCATCAAAAAATACTAGCAAAAATTTTCTAAGGAAGGGTTTGAAAATGGAATTCATCAACCCTTGAAATGTAGAAGGTGCATTGGTAAGGCCAAAAGGCATGACCAAAAATTCATAATGACCCTCATGAGTTTGAAATGTTGTTTTCAAAATATCTTTAGTCTTCATTCTAATTTGATGATATCCTGAACAAAGATCCAACTTGGTAAAATAAATTGCTCCATGTAATTCATCCAATAATTCATCAATCACAGGAATGGGAAATTTATCTTTAACGGTGAGCTTATTGAGCTCCCTATAATCTGGACACATGCGCCATGATCCATCCTTCTTGTGTACCAATACTACAGGAGCAGAGAAAGAACTTTGACTAGGTTGAATTATACCCGCCTCTAACATTTCTGCAATCATACATTCAATTTCACTCTTTTGGACGTAAGGATATCTATAAGGCCTGATGTTTGGAGGAACACTTCCTGGAATCAAATGAATAGCATGATCATGATCACGAATAGGTGGGAGTCCTTTGGGAGTTTCAAACACCTTGGAATGATTGTCCAAGACTTGTTGGAGATCTGCAGAAATAGATGGTTTTGATGTTGGAACTTCTAGTGAGCATAATTGTGCAATTACGCCTCGTTGTTCTCTCTTTAGAAGCTTTGTCATGACATTAGAGCTTATTATCCTTCCTGGCTTCCCTTCAATACCCCGTAATTCGACTTCCTTTCCTTCTGAAAAAAATTTCAAGAAAAGTTCTTGAAAATTAAAAGCTACCGTCCCCAAAGATTGTAACCATTGCACTCCTAGTACAACATCAACACCTCCCATAGGAATGGAAAGCATTGGACTAGTCAATACATATTCCCCCATGGTTAGCTTGATATTATGGCATTTTCCAGAGCAATTTATAGTTCCTCCATTTGCAACCATCACTTGACATTCTAGTGCCGGGTATAGGAAACAATTCAATTCCTTGGCTACCTTACAATGAATAAAATTATGGGTACTACCTGAATCAATCAACACTATTACCTTTTTCTTCTTGATATGTCCTTCTATATTGAGAGTTTGAGGAGTGGTAATTCCCGCCAATGCATTACACGATATGGTCAGACTCATTTCTTCCTCTTCTTGGGTTGGTTCCTGGTGTATATCCTCTTCTTGTTCATTTTCTTCTTCCTCTTCACAATCTGTGTAAAATAATTTCTTCTCAACACACTTATGACCTTTAGTGTATTTGCTATCACAACTGTAGCAAAGCCCTTTTTCTCTTTTTTCTTCCAATTTTTGTGGTGTCAACCTTGTAGGTTTTGGAAATCTAGGAGTAGCAACACTTCCCTCTTTATAGAAGTGAGTGGTAGGCTTCCTTGTCGCTATAATTTTACATTCAATTTTTCTTGCCAACCTGAATGCCTTCTCCAATGAATTAGGTTCCAAAACGTGAACTTCATGTTGGATGTTATTCTTTAAAGTACCTATGAAGAGATCAATCCTGTGTTCCTCTAGAATATCAGTTACCCTTATATTCAATTTTTGGAAGTCCTCAATGTGCTCCCCCACTAAACCCTTTTGTTTGAGATTTATAAATTGGCTAAAGAAGGTGTTGCTCTTTGTGTCCTCATAATGTGCTATTATTTCCTTCGTAAAAATTGACCAAGTGACAATTTTTTTATGGGAGAAAAGCCATCGATACCATACAAATGTATTTTGTTCTAAATGTAAAGTTGCAATGCGAACCTTTTGTGTGTTTTTCACATTATTGAGATCAAAATATTTCTCCATTTGTAGTATCCATGTTACAGGATCCTTGTCATCAAACTTCCCCATATCCATTTTTGGAATATGGTGGTTCTTCCCGCCAACATTAGAGTTTATGAAATCATGATTAACATTTATTTTGTTCTCGTCATGAGTTTCCTCTACTATATTTTCACCCTTAGGAAACATTTGTTGTATCAACTTTGTCAAACCTTCCATGTCTGCTTTTCTTAACCTTCCTTAGATCATTCTTCATGTTTTCCATTTTTTCATCGATCTTAGCTTGCATGTCATCCATCTTAGATTCCATGCCAGCTTCCATGCCATCTATCTTAGCTTCCATGCCATTCTTCAAACCATCCATATTAGATTCCACGCCTTTATTCAAACCATCCATCTTAGTTTCCATGCCTTTCTTCAAAACTTCCATTTTATTTTTTGTTGTTCTTTGCGAGAGCGAAATTTGTTGCACTTTCTCTTGTAAATTTGATATGTCATGTTGCCATTCTTCGTCTTCACGAGTCATAGTAGAGCCTTCTAAACGCTTAATGGGTGTTGAATTATTTTTAGGAGGCATTTTAGAACCCAATACTGAAATATATTCTACAATATGACGTTGGAATCAATTCAACTTGATTCTTCAAACAAGACTTATGCAATTCGGAAAAAAAAAAATACACACATTTTACTTGCTTTTGAGGAGCTCGATATTGAAATTGACTTATCTCTATACTTGCAGATCCTCAATATTTTAATTTCGGCCCTGTAGTATTCCTCTGAAGCTTATTTCAAATGCCACAAGTCTGACTTGATTTGGATTGTTCAAGGCAACGTTATGTCCAATCTCCCACAATGACCTAATTATGGACTAGTTCAGTAGAGCGAACTTGTACGACTTGCCACATGTCATTGTTTGCTCCTTTGGCTCTGAAATTTATAGACATGAAACTAAAGTCCGTGTACTTCCAGTCACTTTTTATAGAATTCGAATCCAATGCTCAGAGAGAGAGTTATGAATATTTTCCCACGACCACCTCTTTGAGATGAAATTCAGGAGCCTGCAAAAGACCTAACTGCCATAGATCATATCTCCAAAAATATTGTGAACCAAACTCTAAAATTTTGAAAATATGTTCCTCAGGATTTCAGCTTCGCTCTCTAAAAGGTTCAGCTTTTGAACCTTCGTAGAAAAAAAATTATAGTGAAAATTTCGTGATGACATTTTTAAGTTAAATTCAGGAGCCTGCAAAAATCCCCAGCTTCAAAAAATCATATCTCCAAAAATATTGCGAACCAAGATTTGAAATATTGCGATGATGTTCCTCAGGATTTTGGCTTCGCACGCTCAAAATTTCAGCTTCTGAACCTTCGTAGAAAAAAAGTTTTAGCGAAATTCTGTGATGACCTGTTTGGAGCAGCGAAACCCTAGAATCCAAAGCTCTGATACCAAATGTTGTGAAACTAGCACCAAAAATTGAAGAAAAGAGATATCAACGCCTTAGAAATAAGCCACTTCATAACACTTATTTTTTTTTAATCATACTTAACATACTGGTTATTTTATTAGCATTACATAAAATAGAGTTACAAGTTTAATTATAAGTTTCCCACTTCATAAAATTGGAACTACAACTAAATTCCACAGTTAAAAGAGTATCACGATGCGATGCGACGTGGTCCCACCACAATCGCAATTGCAATCACATGTCACATATATTATCTGCCAATTGAAAAGTCGCAATGCGATCGCAATCGCAATATCGCATATGTGTTTCTCCACCATATGATATATTCCGTCGGATGTTTGCGATGCGATCGCAATCGCGCAATCGCAATCGAAACATCGCACTTGATTGTTAAACTGTTTCGTTTATATGTTTCCGCTGATTTCCGATTGCGATTGTTTCGCCAATCGCAACATTGCCGATCGCAAGTTTGTTCATCAAACCAATTCACCGATCGCCGGTTGCCGACTGCGAAGTGGTCCCCACTCGTACGTTGCGCTTATGTTAAGTTTTTATGTTCGGCAATGTATTCCTTTGTAATTTGTTTTATGTTTTATTTTTCCGCCGCGTCATATATAAAGTGAAAAAGCCTGAGAGGCATTGTAAGAGAGAATTGTATTGGTATGCATAGCAGTGCAAAAAATACACAACAATGAAAGAAAAACAGAGTTGCACAGTTTTGAATAGAACCGTGTGTTTTATTTTGTTTTTGAGAGACAAAGAGAAATAATTTTAAGTGCACTGCGTCTGTAGCAGTCAAGTGTTTTTTTTGTGAATCCCTCCACTGAGGAAGACATTTTGTAATATTTTTTAGTTCTGTTAATGAAATAGAAAGAAAAGTTTTATTTTGCAAATCTCTGTCATTTATTCTCTGTGTTAGAATGGGAGTATTATTCTATCCATATTGCTCTGGAATTATCATAAATTCCAACATTTTGGAATGTGGTCATTTATTTTTTCTCCTTTTGAGATTGCATATTTTGTTGTTTAAATTACAGACTTATAACTCTCAGAAAATTATCCAATTCTTAAATTATGTCTGGCTGCAAATTGATCCATAAACCAGAAAAACATTTTAATAGCTTAAATAACATTTTATATGTTTAAATAAATTAAATCTATTTTTATATTTAAAAATATATTTATGGACAATTTAATATAAAATTAAGTAGCCATAACCTTTCTTTAAACATTTTTCTGATATTTTTTTGCTAACATCTATAAATTTTCAAAAATCTAATCTTTATTTTACCAAAAAAAAAATGCTTGAAAGAGATTTTATTATTCATTATTACTCTATAGCCATATTAAACAAAAATAATCTCACCAAATTCAACCCCCTATATATGTTTCTTCCTAATTAACCTATGCCCTTTCCTTTTATATAAACGATCGACCGGTACCATAATACCATGTCTGAGGTTAGGTTGGGATGCCTCTTGTTCAGCAGAGTTGGAAATATAAATGACCGAGCGGTGTCATTCTTTCAATGGTTAGTGTTGGATGCCTTTCCCTGAGCACTTTTGGGTATGGTGAGATAATAATGTGGACAATAGGTTAGGTTTGGATGCCTGCTTGGGGATGCTGCAGAAAGGAGTACGTGTAAAAGAAGATGAAACCATTAAATCAAATTAATTTGGATTCCATTATGACTGCACATGTTAAAATAATGCCAAGTCACATATCTACAGTCACAATCTAGCAATTGAACTGACCTTCAATATATACTTCCCCTAAAAAGCAATTGATAATCAACTCAATCTCCCTGTTTTTGCTGGGAATGAAAGAGAGTGTTGATTACTTCTCTCCTTAGCCTTCTTGGCTTACAGTCATCTTTTCTCTCTAATATTATTGTTACTATGCATGTTTTTCTTCTCTTTGTAGGTGGTGGGAGTGGCAGGTACTCTTAATATTTTATATCACATTATTGTTGGAAAATTAATTTCAACTACCACATTAAAAATGAATTGACAGCAGGTTGCGGATTGATTTTGTAGACTAAAGTAAGTAAATAATTTGCAGGTTGCTGATTGAGTTTGTAGGTTAAAAGATAAGAGGTAAATGAATGAAGTTTAAATGAACTGACAACCATCATTCCTTAAGTAAATAATTTAAGTTAACTGTCAATAGGCATACCTCAAGTAAATAATTTACAAGTTGCGGATTGAGTTTGCAGGTTAAAGGACACTAATTAAATGAAGTTCTGAGTAGGGGTATGCAGGTAAAGGACACTATGTAAATGAAGTTCTGAGTAGGGGTATGCAGGTAAAGGACACTACGTAAATGAAGTTCTCAGCAGGGGTAATTATTATGCAACAAATTAAATAATTAAAAGTCAAATAAAAATTTATGAATGTTTGGTAGAAATGCATGGACAAATATTTACTCTGCAACTATTATTTACTTTCAGCGAACTCTGCAAAGTTTAGAAAATCATGTTTTCCCATCATGTGTATTAATTTTGGCTTGTCATGAATTAACGTGTTGGTATCTTCTGCGAATACATGTAAGTAGTTTTTAGAAAAAGGAGAAAATGGTGGAGCAATGTAAATGTGAGGATGGACTCTTGTTTTATTGTGAATGTAAAATTCCCTAAAACCACTTAATTGAAATATTATCAATCGGTTGGAAGTTTAAACAACTTCTTGATAACGAATTTACATTATTATTCGTTATTTACTTGAGATATTTGGAGAGGTTTTTACGGATGGGATTTGCTCGACTCTATATTCTCTAAATAGCCCGTGATCTTACATTTGGGTGGGGCAGACTGAGGGCAAACATGTGTTCTTCAGTCTGTGTTACATAGTAATATAACACTGCTGCAGACACGACAAGTCTAGAGATCATATAAAAGATATTTTCAGAGGATTCATGGCTTCCATGGGCGATCATAAGAAGCAAGGGACTAGACTGTTTGGAGTAGATCTCACTCAACAGTACACTGATTTCAGCCATCATGACCATCCAAACAAGAAAGTGAATAACGAGATGCCTGATTTTGTGGGTTCAGTTTCCAAGAGCAAGGCTGCGACTTTGATAAGAAGCATGAGATGAGACTATTTGGAGTGAATCTTACTTTTATTCTGTTTGGCATTCAGAAAAGTGGTAAAGCTAGAAGAGACAATGTATGTTGTGGATAATTGCAGTTCCTACCTTGAACCTCAATAGAGTATGGAAACCGTGAAGGAAAGTTGGATATGGTGAAGGAAGGCAACACATCTCTAATCCAGGTTTGACCAATGTGTTTCAAGAAATAAGTATTCTTATCACTGTTTTCTTGAAAGAATAGTTTGCATACAAACATTATTATGGTGTTGAAAAAAAATGAATATTAAATTCATTGCATAGCTTAAACATAGTAAAAGATAATTAATTTAGCTCTTATATATATATGCATCTTGTGTAAAAATATAGGATGCTTGTTTTATTTTGAAAGGGAAGGGAAACAAAAGAAGTTACACCTTGAAGATAAGAACAGGAAGGGAGGGAGGAAGACAAAACAAGAGGTTTTAATGAACCTCTCAGCCACCTTCTCACTTGGAAACTCATCACAGGTCAGACAGGAAATCCAAGGATGGGAAAGAGAAATTGAGAACAATGAGCAAGACAATGAAGCAGAAGCATAAATTATGGACTTTATTACAGATCCTGGCAATACTCGAGGTTGCTTATCATTTTTTAATCAAACAATTCACACTTGCTCGATTGTCAAATTCCTATTAGCTAAGGCTATGCAGAGTTTTCACTCTAATAGAGAGAAGACAAAACCAAAAATAGTGGATTTGTTACAAGACATTGACATTCAACTGCAACACATCAAAGTCACACAATACCAAGCCATTAATCGTATCAGTTGACTTTATGATTGTATTGGAAGACTTGAGAAGCAAATCCAATAGATGCAACAAGCGGATATGCCAGGAGCTACATCAAAGGACCCAGTCCCGATTGATTCTTCAGATGGATAGAAGCTTTGTCATGTAAATAATATGTATTTTTGTTTTTTGCAAAGACATATAGTATTTAACAGTTACGTAGAAAATAGATTAAATAGTTAGTTAGCTAATGAAACAAATGGTAGAATGAAACTTTTTCAGTTTTGGATGGCTTTTAACGTGCTACGGTGGCCAACAGACCTAGTTTCCTCCGGGCAGCTTGAGGCCACATACTTACTATTATTTTTTTGTAACCTGCATTCAAAAGATAAATAGAAAATAGTAAGGCACTACTAAATTGACAAAAAAATAAATAAATGGATTTGTAAATGTGTATGAAATGATAACAAAATCCAAGTTATTTTCTTGAAAGTAAATATAGATTAAAGAGGGTAATTCCTGAATATATTTCATGGGTTGGGAGATAAGTTAATGAGTTTTCTTGGAAGAAAAGTCATGAAGAACCCATAAAATATTATGTTGTTCTTCTTGGAAATGTCTTGATTTGGGTATAGTTAACCTTTCGTATTGTTTCCTAGTTTTATGCATGAAGGAAGGTTAACTATGATCATTTCTTGAAATGGAAGCATAAGAAGATTTCAAGTATAAATACAACAAAACTAGGTTATGATAATTGCGTTAAAGAAGGGATATTATGATAAGCTCTTGCATGCACAAAGAATAGTGATTGTATTGGATATTTATAATCTTTGCATGCATAGAAGAAATATTGAGTTATAATGTTTATCTAGGAAAAATTATTTGTGAGTACTTTATGTTATCTTAAATATTATTTTAGTTTCTTCATATGCATGCAATATTGGTATTACCTTTCGTTGGAAAGAATATACATATTTGTATGTAGGAAAAGATAGTATGTTGTGTTTGACTACATTGGGAAAGATTGTTATTATAATATTTGAAAAAGAAGACATGCATTTGTATGCTTTAGTTGCATTAGTTTTTATAGAAAAGAAAACATGTGTTTACATGTTGTCCTGCATTAAAAATTCCCTAGGAAAGACTCTTTTGGAAACTATAAGCATTGCATTCATAGGAAAAAAATTCAACGAGTTAGCTTTATTATATTTGCATGCTCCAAAAGAAATAGCTGAAGGGCTGGTTCTTTTGTTAAAGTTTAAGTAACTCAAATGCACATTGTGTCATTTTCCATTAAAGGAATTCCTCAACAATTGTAGTGAATTGTCCTGTACGAATGTGAGCGTGTGCGAGAAGTGTCATAATAATAGGAATTACTGGACAATTGTAGTGAATTTTCAAGTACGAATGTGAGCATGTGCGAGAAGTGTCATAATAATGTGAGGATTATTTTGACATGAATTGATAATTACTTGCTTACACTAAAGTAGCGATGTTAGAAGAAAGAATATTCTGATATTGTATTTACATTTCATGTATGCACATGAATAAGTGTTAAAGGATCACTTAAAGATTGATTATTGATTTATTGAGGCTTTATCTAATCATGCTATAAAATCTTGTTGATGACATCAATAACAGGAAGCGATGGTGACTTACGAAAAGGAAATATTATGATTAACATGGTGGCAGGTAAATGATTAATGGTTCATGCAGATGAGTGCAAGATGTAGGATGGTCCATTGTGCGTTGGTACGTTGTAGGTACATCCATGCCACCAAAATATGAAGATATGAAGACTAGTGGGTAAATGCTATCTTAATGATTGTAATGGCTTAAAGCTAGATATTTGTATATTTCCTTGTAAGATTTATAACAATGGTTAAAGTATGGTCTCCCTTATAAGCCATTGAGTGAGAGTTGAACACCCTCACAAGCGTTTAATAATAAAATTAAACGTTTGTTGGTTTTCACCCTACGGGGTTTCCAGGGTATATGGGTGTTCAATGATGTGATTGATTATTGTGTCAAATTGATGATGTTGATTCCTTTCTTGTGGTGATTTTCATAATGTCAAGAAGTGATGACTACATGAATAACGAAATGAATGCAAGGTTACATCATACAGTTATATGTTAATGTACAACAATAAAGATTGTTAATGGTTAAGCAACTTACTATTCTTATACTAAGGTTACACTATGAACCGGGGAGAATTCTATCTAATGAGTATTAAGGAATATTTAATAGTGATTTGGATAGTTACCCGTGGGTAACTTGTATAAAAAAAAAATAAACTCCTTGCATTTCCATGTGAAGTTATCGGTGTATGTTACAAGTGGTATCAGAGCTAAAGGTTGCAGCACTAGCACCTTTGGGATTTGTTAAGCAAAAAGAAATTGAGGTATGCTGCTAATGGACATCAGTTAAGGTATGATTCTAGAAATCTACGTATTGATTTATATATGATTCTAGCAATCTACATATTGAATGATATATGTAGTAGTCTACTCTCGACATGAGATGTGTGATTCATGTTTATAACTATATTGAAAAGTAAAAAGTAATAAATGTTGTTGCAAAACGAGTTTCATAAAATTCGATCCCGTTGAGGATAAAATACACTAAAACCTTTGTTGTACTTATGAACAAAATACAATAAACCCTTTGCTGTACTGATGAACAACTTGAGTACTCTCTAGTGAAAGGGAGAGTTGACTATTAAGATTTGAGTATATGACATATTACTCATACATTTAATGAACATAACTAAAGTTACCATGCACTACTTGAAAAATATGAATGTGTATAGTGATGGTGTGTGAAACTAATGCATGAATGAAAAAGATGAAAATCCTTGGAAAGGATGATAAAATGTTTTAAAATGAAATTGAATGAACCCTTTCAGATGTAAAAATACATAATGGTTCAAGTAGTGAGACTTGACTATAATGACTAGCTGTTGAATGACTAGTTTTTGAATGAGTCGTGTCATGGATGCATTAAGATTATTAGTGGCATTGATTAGTTAGTCTTGTATGAATAACTAATAAAACCTATATGCATGAATTGGTTTTGATTAAATATTATTGCAAGTTGTGAACAAGTAGTTATTTCACGTGTCAGACTGTTGGTAACAATACACTATTGGAATTGGAAATGTTGGACTATTACCCGTGGGACTGTTACCCCAATCATTATTGACACATACACATTAATGAATATTTATATATACTTGTATGCATGAAAATAAAATTAATTTGAAAGTGAATATTTTTTTGTTTTTTAACAATGCATATTTATGATTAAGTGTCGTTGATGAGATTAATCATGGTTAGCTTAATGGCAACAAGAAAAAAAACTGTAAAAGTAAAATAGTGCCATGGAAAAATTGCAACGGTAATTGATAAAGTATCATGTTATAATGTGAATGATTGTGCTATTTGGGAAATAATAATGTATAACACATGTATGTTATTCATGTTCCCTATTAATCTACATATCATTGGACCCATGTTGAGGGCCAAGTATGATGTATGATATACATACATTTTCTTTTTCTTTATGTATAATGTGCATATAGTTCATTATGTAATTTACTATGGGAAACAATGCTAAAAAGAGAAATTTAACATGCCAGACAATTGTGAACAATTGTGAAAGGCTAGAAGGCCTTGGGTTGATGGTGGTTTCCTGCCCGGAGCAGTTGATGGCACTTACCTGCCCGGATTTCCTCTCCATAGAGATATATGATCTCTGTAACGGAAAAAAAGTTAGCCAAGATGGTGAAGAGAGGAAAACCTGAGGCAACTCTATTGATTTTGGAGCTTATTGGATGAAGTCCAAAATTCCTCATAGACGGGATGCTGTCAGAGGAATAGGCATGATGTTTCCAAGAGGAAATCTTATACTGGACCTTGAATGGTCATTGGAATTCTCGAGCTGGTTTGCTAGTGGAATTCCATACTGAACCTGGAATGGTTTTTTGTCAAATAACTGTATGGATGTGAAAATTACTCGATTTGGTTGCGGAAACCAACTCCCATGGGTTGGGAGGAGCATTTTGTTTACTATTGTGGGTCTCATAGCGGAACAAGTTAAATAATAAGTTATGTGTTATATTAAAATGAATTTGTATATGATTGTGTAAATATCTTATGTAGATATTAAGAGGAAAGGAGCTTAGCACTCAGAAAATGAATTATTGAATGTGTAAGTTCATTTATTTTATTACTAATTTGTTTGAATGTCTTAGCAGAGGCTAGGATATGCTCATGGTGCATTGATTTACCATTGGTACGATTAGAGAGCTAGATGCTCTCTGAGTAATTTTTGAAGTACTGTGTGGATGTCTTTAGTAGGAGTTAAGACAGTGTGCACGTGATGCATTTATTAGAGGGTTGGTGCTCTCTGAGTACTTGTGGAAGTACTTTGATTAAAACATCTCTTGATATTGCATTAATGTTTGATAATTGAAAGTATTTCATTTGATTGAAACTATGTGACTAACGTGATTGAATTTGTTAGTCATACATTACAAGCTCTTTCCATGGAGTGTTGATGGGTTGTTCAACCATTCTCAGAGAGCTTGTGTAAAATTCATCACTACTTACAATAGTAATTGGTAAGTAAAGGTAAGCTGGTATAGATATTTTTTCGATATCTTTGTGAATTTGAATAATGGATAAGTAGTTAAAAATGGAAATGGAATATATTTTGAGCTATACATGCTTATGACTATGGATAAAAACATTATTGTTTTAATTAATAGCATTTAAGGAAATGAAATTGTTTCATTGTGAAGGGAAAGGACCCCCTTTGGGTTTTTTATATTATTATATCATGAGTATAAGTTTAAGTTTCAGTGAGAGAAGCACACTGAGGATGGTGTTCTCTTAAGGGGGGGAGTATGTAACATCCCTAAAACCACGTGGAATTAATACAAAAATATTAATTAAAATATTATCAAGAACCGATTGGAAGTTTAAACAACTTCTTGATAACGAATTTACATTTCTTGATAACAACCTTAGTATTCGTTATTTACTTGAGATATTCGGAGAGGTTTTTACGGATGGGAGTTGCTCGGCCCTATATTATCTAAATAGCTTGTGAGCTTGCATTTGGGAGGGGGGACCGAGGGAAAACACTCGTTCTTCAGTCGGTGTTACATAGTAATATAACATTGCTATAGACATGACAAGTCCAAAGATCATCTAAAAGATATTTTCAGAGGATTCATGGCTTCTATGGGCGGTCATAAGAAGCAAGGGACCAGACTGTTTGGAGTAGATCTCACTCAACACTGCACTGATTTAAGCCATCATGACCATCAAACAAGAAAGTGAATAACGGGATGCATGATTTTGTGGGTTCAGTTTCCAAGAGTAAGGCCGCGACTTTGATAAGAAGAATGAGATGAGACTGTTTGGAGTGAATCTTACTTGTATTCTATTTGGCATTCAGAAAAGTGGTAAAGCTAGAAGAGACAAATTATGCTATCGAGAATTGCAGTTCCTACCTTGAACCTCAATAGAGTATGGAAACCATGAAGGAAATTTGGATATCGTGAAGGAAGGAAACACATCTCTAATCTATGTTTGACCAATGTGTTTCAAGAAATAAGTATTCTTATCATTATTTTCTTAAAAGATTAGTTCGCATACAAACATTATTATGGTGTTGAAAAAACATGCATATTAAATTCATTGCATAGCTTAAGCATAGTAAAAGATAAGTACGTTAGCTTGTCTATATATATATATATATATATATATATATATATATATATATATATATGCATATTGTGTAAAAATATAGGATTCTTGTTTTATTTTGAAAGGGATTTCGTACATGTGTATGAAATGATAACGAAATCCAAGTTATTTTCTTGAAAGTATTTATAGATTAAAGAGAGTAATTCCTGAATATATTTCATGGATTGGGAGATAAGTTAATGAGTTTTCTTGAAAGAAAAGTCATGAAGAACCCATAATAGTTTCACATAATTGTTTCTTTGGGAAAGATCATGTGAATCTTGTGTGAAAAGAATAATTTCTACTTGGAAAAATATTATGTTCTTTTATATATGTTGTCCTTCTTGGAAAGGATAACTTCTTGAAAACAGTGCATGTCGACTTCTTGATTTAGGTATAGTTAACCTTTTGTATTGTTTCCTAGTTTTATGCATAAAGGAAGGTTAATTATGATAATTTCTTGAAAGGGAAGCATAAGAATCTTTCAAGTATAAAGACAACAAAACTAGGTTATGATAACCTCCTCATGCAAATGAAGTATGCATTTGTTACATGAAAGGAATAGTTAATGATGGTAGAGTCTAAGAAGGGAATAATGTGTTGCCTACGTTAAAGAATTGATATTATGATAAGCTCTTACATGCACAAAGAATAGTGATTGTATTGGATATTTATAATCTTCGCATGGATAGAAGAAATATTGAGTTATAATGTTTATTTAGGAAGAATTATTTGTGAGTACTTTATGTTATCCTAACTATTATGTTAGTTTTTGCATATGCATACAATATTGGTATTACCTTTCGTTGGAAAGAATATACATATTTGTATGTGGGAAAAGATAGTATGTTGTGTTAGACTACATTGGGAAAGATTGTTAGTATAATATTTGAAAAAGAAGACATGTATTTGTATGCTTTAGTTGCATTAGTTTTTACAGAAAAGAAAACATGTGTTTACATGCTCTCATGTGTTAATAATTCCTTTGGAAAGACTTTTTTGGAAACTATAAGCATTGAATGCATAGGAACAACATTCAACGAGTTAGCTTTATTATATTTGCATGTTCCAAAAGAAATAGCTGAAGGGTTGGTTCTTTTGTTAAATTTTAAGTAACTCGAATGCACATTGTATCATTTTCCATTAAAGGAATTCCTCGACAATTGTATTGAATTGTCCTGTATGAATGTGAGCGTGTGCGAGAAGTATCATAATAATGTGGGGATTATTTTGACATGAATTTATAATTACTTGCTTACACTAAGGTAGTGATGTTCGAAGAAAGCATGTTCTGATATTGTATTCACATTTCATGTATGCACATGAATAAGTGTTAAAGGATCGCTTAAATATTGATTGTTGATTGATTGAGGCTTTATTTAATCATGCTATAAAACCTTGTTGATGACATCAATAATAGGAAGTGATGGTGACTTATGAAAATGAAATATTATGCTTAACATGGTGGCATGTAAATGATTTATGGTTCATGCAGATGAGTGCAATGATTCATGTAGATGAGTGCGAGCTGCAAGATGGTCCATTGTGCATTGGTACATTGTAGGTACATCCATGCCACCAAGATATGAAGATCTGAAGACTAGTGGGTAAATTCTATCTTAATGATTGTAATGGCTTAAAGCTAGATATTTGTATATTTCCTTGTAAGATTTATAACAATGGTTAAAGGATGGTCTCCCTTATAAGCCATTGAGTGAGGGTTGAACACCCTCACGAGCGTTTAATAATAAAATTAAACGTTTGCTGGTTTTCACCCTACGAGGTTTCTAGGGTATATGGGTGTTCAATGATGTGATTGATTATTGTGACAAATTGATGATGTTGATTCCTTTGTTGTGGTGATGTTCATAATGTCAAGTAAGTGATGACTACATGAATAACGAAATGAATGCAAGGTTACATCATACATTTATATGTTAATGTACAAAAATAAAGATTGTTAATGGTTAAGCAACTTACTATTCTTATACTAAGGTTACACTACGAACTGGGGAGCATTCTATCTAATGAGTAGTCAGGAATATTTAATAGTGATTTGGATAGTTACCCGTGGGTAACTTGTATAAAAAATTTAACTCCTTCCATTTCCATGTGAAGTTATCGGTGTATGTTACAGTGAAGGAGTGACAACCTCCATATGAATTACTTCTTGTGTTTTAGAATCATAATATAAAATTTTGGTTATGAGAATTTGACCCTCAACAACTCTGTTTCACTCTGTTTTATGTGACTAAATTTGTTTGATTTTCTTTGATCTATTATAGTTTTCTAAGTCAACATGTTTTAATCTTCCCCACTCTATATTAAAACGAAGTCTCATATGAACTCAGTTTTACTATGTTTTAATGTGAGTAAATTTAGTTGATTTTCTTTGCTCCCCAAGTCAACATGTTTTAATTTCCCCCACTCTATATTAAAAGGAAGTCTCATATGTTTTACTATGTTTTAATGTGAGTAAATTTAGTTGATTTTCTTTGTTCCATTATAGTTTCTGAAGTCAACATTTTTAGTCTCCCCCACTTTGTATTAAAAGGAAGTCTCATATGAACTCCGTTTTACTTTGTTTTAATGTGAGTAAATTTGGTTGATTTTCTTTGCTCCATTATAGTTGGAACAAGTCAACATGTTTTATTCTTCGTCACTCTCTATTAAAAGGAAGTTTCATATGAATTCGGTTTTACTCTGTTTTAATGTGAGTAAATTTGGTTGATTTTCTTTGCTCCATTATAGTTGTCCTAGTCAACATGTTTTAATCTCTGCCACTCTATATTAAAATGAAGTCTCATATTATTTAATCTCCCAGACTATATTGTCTCTATTAACATATCTCCTCAACTCTGCGTGTTGAGAAAAAAATTCCACTCCCTTAAATTCTTTTCAACAACAGTCTCTATTAATATATCTCTGCAACTCTCTGTGTTGAGGAAAAAAATTCCCCTCCCTTAAATTATTTTCAACATGGTATCACAACTGGTGAAAATTTATCACTGTAAGAGCAAGTGTTTTTATAAGGAGTTAAAAGTTGTTTTTGAAGGCATTCTCCACTAGGGAGAAAGTTTTAACATAGTGAGAAAGTTTTTTTTACACAGTGAAAATGGCAGTAATAAACACAAGCTTGATTAATCCACAAATAACCTAGATTAATGGTAAAAATTACGAATATTGGGCAAATATTGGGCTATTACAATGAATCTTGAGTAATCCACAAATACCTCAGCTTAATGACAAAAATTACAATTATTGGGCTATTACAATGAAGGCTCTATTTTCTTCTCAAGACATTTGGGATTTGGTGGAGAATGGGTTCCAAGAACCAACAAATTTAGTAGTATACAATGGTTTGACACACATAGAAAAGGATTTGTTGAGGGATAACAGGAAGAAGGAATCAAAATACCTCTTCTAAATTTTTCAAGAAGTTTATGAAAGTATCTTCCCAAGGATTACATCAACAACGAAGTCCAAGCAAGCATGGGATACCCACCAGACAACCTACCAAGACATGGAAAAGGTGAAGACAATGAAACTATAAATGCTGAGAAGATATTTTGAGACAATTTGTATGAAAGAGTCTGAGAATATAGACTAATTTTTTACACATGTAATTTGGTTGGTTACTTAAATCAGGTATCATGGTGAGACACTTTAGGAAAGGAGAATAATTGAGAAGTGTTATGAAGTGGCTTATTTCTAAGGCACTCTCAACATGAGGAATTCTTGAGCTAGTTGGCCATTGGAATTCTGACTACAAATTGCAGCAGGAAGCTCCAATTTGTATGCCATAGAACCAATCTTGTGCAACACCTTGTAAGGACCATAGTACTTTGGTGATAATTTATTATCCTTCTTAGCTTGCTTGAGGGACATTTGTTTGTATGGTTGTAGCCGTAAAAATACCCAATCTCCTACATCAAAACTTCTCTCGCTGCGATGTTGATCTGCCTGTTGTTTCATTCGATTTTGTGCAAAATTCAGGTTATCCTTTAAGAGTTGGAGAACTTCTTGCTGATGCTCGATGTGATCTTCCACTGCTTGAACCTTCGAATTTTCTCTTTAAGATGATGTGATGGATGGTGGATGATATCCATAAAGTGCCATAAATGGGGTCATTTTTTCTGTAGTATGGAAGGAAGTGTTATACCACCATTCAGCAAGAGGTAACCACTTGACCCATTGTGTTTGTTTATCAGATACAAAACAATGAAGATATCCTTCCAAACATTTATTTACGATCTCAGTTTGACCATCAGATTGAGGATGATAAGATGAGCTATGAGCTAATTGAGTACCCAAACAAGAAAATAACTCTGTCCAAAAATTTCCAGTAAAAATGGGATCTCTGTCGCTCACAATAACGCTTGGGCTTCCATGTAGCTTTTGAATTCTATCCATAAATGTAGTAGCAACTGTACTTGCTTTAAATGGATGAGATAATGCACAAAAGTGTGCATACTTGGTAAGTCTATCAACTACCACCATGATGACACTCTTTCCTTCGGACTTAGGTAAACCTGTGATAAAATCCATTGAAATCTCCTCCCAACGTTGACTTGGAATGGATAAAGGTTGTAGAAGTCCCGGGGTCTTAATTGTCTCAAATTTATTTTGCTGGCAAACCAAACATTCTGCCACAAACTTTTGAATATTAGATTTAAAGCCATCCCAAAAAAATTATTTCTATAGAGGGCAACAAGCCACGATTTTGGATTCTCCAAGACAAAGTTGTGTCCAATCTCTCACGATGACCTAATTCTGGACTAGTTCAGTAGAGCGAACTTGTACGACTTTCCACATGTCACTGTTTCATCCTTTGTCTCTGAAATTGATAGCCAATAAACTACAGTCTGTTTACTTGCGACCACTTTTCACGGCACTCTAATCCGATGCCCAGAGAGAGAGTTATTGAACTTTTCCCACGATCACCTCTTTGAGATGCAATTCAGGAGCCTGAAAAAGCACTACCTTCCACAGATCATATCTCCAAAAATATTGCGAACCAAGTTCTGAAATTTTTTGACAAATTTCCTCAGGATTTCAGCTTCGCACCATACAAATTTCAGATTCTGAACCTTCGTAGAAAAAAATTTATAGCGCAAATGCCACGATGACCTGTTTAGGAGCCTAAAAAAATACCTAACTTCCACAGATCATATCTCCGAAAATATTGCGAACCAAGCTCTGAACTTTTTATACAAACGTCCTCAAGATTTCAGCTTCGCACCCTAAAATTTTCAGCTTTTGAAGCTTCGTAGAAAAAAAGTTATAGCGAAAATTCCACGATGACCTGTTTGGAGCAGCGAAACCCTAGAATCCAAAGCTCTGATACCAAATGTTGTGTAACCAGCTCCAAAAATAGAAGAAAAGAGATATGAACGCCTTAGAAATAAGCCACTTCGAAGGGGCAACCTCCAATACATTACATAAATGAACAATTCTTGGATGATACAATTCACAAAACCTCCTTTCTATATATAGGAGTCCATGGGGCCATAATGTAATCCTAGTGGGCCCGATGTAATCCTAGCCGACCTAACAATAATAATTTAAGGGCACAATAATAACAAAATGGGGGTTACAAGGGTACAATAATAACAATAAGGGGGTTACACTAACAATAATAAGGGACTATACTAGTGATATAGGGACCTAACATTTTATTTGTTTTTCATTCTTTTATGAATTGAGAAAATCTTGTCCAAATTGTTTCTGTTCATTCTGAAAATTTGAGTTATTAAATCTCTGTGTTGTAGAGGGAGTCCTCATTCTCTCTATTGTTTAGGAATTATCTGAAATCACGACAATAGCTTGGACGAAAGTTTTTTTTTTAAGAATTTGGTAAAATAAAATTCAAAAAATCAGGTACTTGGAGTGTTTGAATTTCATTTTTGATAGTGAAAATGGATTCAGCACTATCAAAAATCCTTAGAGCACCAAAAAAACTGAACAAATGTAAAGGATATTTTAATAAAATCTTTGCCAAATTTTTTCAAAATTTTACCAGATTTTGAGCCATTCTATTGCTTTTTTAGACTACTCGAAAATTAATTCCGTGACAACAAGTACACTACTTAGGATCAGTAATGTTCCAAAAAAGTAATATTCCCATAGTGCTAAGGGTATGAAAGTATTAGACGCTTATGGGTAAATTACCTAATCATTGGAGAGGGTTTTCCCTCTGTTTTAATAAAATTGAGAGTGCCTTAGAAATAATTCTTGACTATGTAATTTGTCACGAAATTGGTGCGCTGACACAACTATATGCATCAGGGCATATATTTTAGTGAGTGTACCGCTCTTCTGACACCATACATAGTCAACGGTGCTTTAAAAAATTTTAGGTGCACAACATATGGTGCGTTGAATGTCATCTGGGGCACTGCCCCTGGTGCATGACAAACAGACAACACACCTAAACTGTAGTATGACTTTTTTTGTGGCGCACTGACTAATCTAGTTTTTTTTTTCAAAAAACATTATATATGTATATTCCTAAATACATGTCTCATTTAATAAAAAAAAAATATTTAATATGTCATTGATTCAGAGAAAAGATGGGGAACAATAGCAACAACAGGCATAGTATGACATTGTTCGCCTGTGGGAGGCACGAGAGAGGGAGAGAGATGTGTACCCTCACCCTATTACAACAGCTACCCAGGGGCTCCTAAGGCAGGTAGGCCTCCTCAAGTTATATGTGGAGACTACTTCCCTAAAGGCCCATAGTTTGATTTTGAGACATCTTATCTGTACTTACCTAATCATTGGAGCATGATAATGGCCAACTGATTAGGATAGTCCCAAAATAATAAGCCACTTCATAACACTTTTTTTTTTTAATCATACTTAACATACAGATAAAATAAACTTCAAATATATTCCAGTTGATTATCATTACTTCCATCCTGAAATTACCTAATCATTGGAGCATGATAATGGCCAACTGATTAGGTAAACCCTCTCAATGTGAGGGATTTTAACAGTAAATGTGCAGAAGAAACTCTTGGAGCATGATAATGGCCAACTGTTATTCCCTCTTGTAGCCTCCTCTCCTACTCTAATTCTGGCAGCACACCTTTTTCAACATTTCCATTCTCCAACCTCCACCTCATGACATTACTGCAATGTTGCTAATATTTAGTCCACTTCCTTAGTTTGCCTACACTTGGTTGTGTGTACCACATTTAATTGTAATGCCTTCTCAAAATGTGCAATACAAGTTGTGTTTAATGATTACTTTGATTTCATTCTTCATTGTTGAAATTCTTGTGTTCACAATCATTGAAAATTTGAATTTAACATTGGCCAAATGTTTACAATGAATATTATTGGAAATGTCAAGTCAAGACTCTATTACTTGGAATATCTAGTACCATTTCTTCTTAGTGGTTACTCTAATTTGCATCCTTTATAGGAAATTTTTTTGTGTTAGCAATTATTGAAATTTGAAATTTAAGATTGGCCGAATTTGTATAAGAAATAGTTTTGAAAATGTTGAGATGGGATTTTTCTACTTGTAGTGTCTTCACAAAATATCCAATAAAACTTGTAGTTCATTATTTCTTTGATTTTCATTCTCATTACATAAAAAATATGTTTATTATTATTGAAAATTTGAATTTAAGAGTGGCCAAATTTCTACAAGGAACTATGTTGAAAATATCTAGTCAAGATTGCATTGCTTGTAATGTCTTTTTGGAATGCCCAGTGCATGTTTCTACCAACAATTTCTCTGAATTCATCCTTCATTGAAAAAATAATTTTGTTGGAAATTTTTCAAGTTTTGAATTTAATATTGGTCAAATATATGGAAGGATAGTCTTGAAAATGTTTATTTAGGAATCTGTTACTTGTAGTGTCTTCATAAAATGTCCAATATGAGTTCTAGTTAATGATTTCTTTGATTTTCATTCTTCATTGATAGAAACCTAGTGCTAACGATTCTTGAAATTTTGAATTTGAGATTGGTCATATATGTAAGAAATAATTTTGAAAATTTTGATCTAGTATTTTGTTACTTGTAATGCTTCACTAAATGTCGAATATGAGTTCTAGTTAATGATTTCTTTGATTTTCATTCTTCATTGATAGAAACCTAGTGCTAACGATTCTTGAAATTTTGAATTTGAGATTGGTCATATATGTAAGAAATAATTTTGAAAATTTCGATCTAGTATTTTTTTACTTGTAATGCTTCACTAAATGTCGAATATGTGTTGTAGTTAATCATTGCTTTAAATTTCATTTTTCACTATTGAAATTCTTGTTGGGAAATGAACTTGGACAAAGAACAAAGAGTAGAATCTCAAAGAAATAAATACAAGAGTAATCATATTCCTAGATGATGGTTGGTGTCTAAAAACATCGTTGCAAAACTTAAGCACAACACATTGTGATTATAACATCATAATGCGTGATAGTGAGATAACTTATCACCACATGATCAATATGATTCATATGTATTTGAACTATATGGTTTTCTATTTATAATGTATGAATCTAACCAATTCCTTGGATTGTGGAATATTAATTCTATAAAGTAGTGTCAACCATTCCAATGTTTTCCTTGAAATCTGCTCAGTTTCATCAACTAGATGATTTTTCTATTCAACTCATCTTTTGCTGACTAGTTCATTTCTTAAGTCAGTCTATTTTTTAGTTCAATATAAACCACTCAGTTGATCATATAGTCAACTACTCCATTGGAAAACCACTCAAATGTAGCTAATCCCTCGAATTATTGTCTCTTGTTAGTTAATCATTTATTGCTCGATCCTTCAATTAACTATCTCCATAATATTAAGAGGTGTGATGAACACATAATACCTTAAGTTGCAACATGCCTCCCCCCCCTTCCCCAATCAAAGCAACATTTTGTAGGCTTAGGATTTGAAATCGCATCTCCATGACACTCTCACCCCCCTTCACCCCCCCTCCCCCCCCCATAATTGTAACTTCCTAAAGCCCAAGCATACAATGTAGCTTAACAAACTTAGCTTCAGCCAATGACTTCACAAATATATCAATGATTTGATCACTTGTCCTACAATATAAAAGGGTGATTGAATCAATTATATCAAGTAGTGAGCATCAAGTTCGACATTATTCATATTATTATGTGTGTTGGAACAGGGTCTCTTACGAGCTACGAAACTGGTTCATTTTGGATATTTTTTATTAGATTTAATCTAGCACAGGGGTTTTGGGGCGAGTCAAAGCCCCAAAAGCATTGTAATGGGTAAAAGGGTAAACCAGGGGTCCAAAAACCACGGTTTTCGGACCATAGGAACGTCTAGGCTATATTATTATAAATAGAGGAACATTTTTGTATTGTAAGGTAGGAATGATGAGCTATTGATGTGAATTGTGGTTTAAGCTATCTGTCTGGGTTTTTGGGGAAAGGAATCCTGCTGGCTGTGTGCACAAAGATCCAAGTCCAGCTGTGTGCGGACCTTACTACTGTGTGCGCAGGTTGGGAAGGGAATTGTAAGGAAGAATTGATGAATGAATGAGTAAGAAAGGTTGATAGAGGACTGAATCTGTGAGTAATTTTTATGTGAATTGTTGGTAATTACTGCATTGTGCACTTCCTGTATTTAAGATGCGAAGACCTGTATAAGTGTGTTTCTGTATCTGGATCTATTCTGTTCTGGTTATATAATGTTGTGCTACTGTCATAAAAGCATATGATTATAGATCTAACGCACATGGATGCAAATAGGGACCTAATTAACCCTGCACAAAGTAAGGTAATATGGGAATTACAGGCCTAGCGCAGCTCTGTTTGCCTTACCTATCCTTTCTTAGGGTGCAGAAACCTAGTTCCAGCACCCACCCATACTACTTCGGGTGAGAATTTGACCTACGCAAGCCGGTCACTGCCGAAAGGGCCAGTAGTATAGGGGTTTTTTGGCAAACCTTGCACACCTAACCCAGGTTAGGACCCCTCAAGCCAACAAATGGTTCCATTGCTGGGACCCAATAATTTTGAGAAAGGGTTTGGGTACTAATAAACAAATGCGGGAAAACTATCAAAAAGGAGACATGGAGGTGCACTTAAAATTTCCTACCTTTAAAGGCATGGTCGATGAAGACATGGATCGATTCTGGTTTGTGGCAGACTCGGTATGGGTTGCGCAGGGCGTGGTGGGCGATACTGTGAAAAAAACACAGCTATCCCTAGCCTTTTAAGGAAGATCTTTGGACTGGTATATGGGGTACGTATCCCAAAGTGGGGCCGCATCTATTCGAAACATTAAGGACGCCCTAAAACAACAGTTTTGGAAACCTAAATCCTACTCTTAGGTTGTAGCCTATGTAAAACATTTCAAGTAGGGAGCAATTGAGTCTGTGTGGGAAGCAGATCAACGCCTAAAAAAAGCTATCAGAGAAGGAGAATTTCAGTACGATGACAGACAGCTTACAAAATGGTTCATCGCCATGCTACTCCCTCACTTACGCATACCTATGGGTCACCAGACTTTTGATTCACTAGATAAAGCTTTGGAAGTTGCCATGAAACTAGAAGCTACAATGAGGAAAGATGTTGCGTTGGAGGTACATCAGATCCAGGCGCAGCTTGGGGCTATGTACCGAGAGATTTAGGATCTACGATGGGAAAAAGGAAGAGAGGCTGGCACGAAACTAGGACAACCATCAGGCCACCTACGAATACGAAAACCTAGTCCAGGCCACCTGGGATCAGGGGGGCCTAGTCCAGAACAACAAAGCTCAAGTGGATCTACGTTCTGGTATGGGGATAGCCGTGTAGAGGGGCTGCATAATACCAACCGCTGCCCCTGTCGGGGCACCAATGTTTTAGAAACAAATCAACGTTGGTGCCAATTTTTCCAGTTAGTTGGCCATGAGGAGCAGGACTATCGAATCCATAATTTAGTAATAGACCGGGGAAAGCTGCCAGAAGTACAGTTAGACCCTACTTCACCGAAAACCCCCATGGCCAGGGATGAATCCCCCTCCAAAGGAAGGGACGGGAGCCAAAGCGGAAGTGCAAATCGGGGTCGGGGCCAGTTGATCTACTATAACTATGGGGGCACGGGGCATTTTGCGAAGGATTTCCTAGACCCCACACAACAATCCTGTAGGTATTGTAGACAGTTGGGCCATACGCTGGAATATTTTCCAGCCCTAAAAATGAAGATACAGGAAAAGCAGCTCCCATCTATGCAAAAGGTGAGAAGGGTCTAGACTGAGCTAAGGGGTAAGGACCCGAAGGTAAATGTGGTAACATGCAGTGGATTGGCGACTAGGGGAATCAAGGAGAAAGATGAAACTAAAACACTGATCTGCAGAGCAGTTAGCAACCAAGAAGGGCTGGACTTGGCCAAAGCGAGGGAAACATTTATGAAAGCTCGAAAGGAATTCCTCGAGACTAAAGCCTCTACGTCCACCTGCTCTGGGGACTTGAAGGTAGCTGAGGAGGTTAAACATTTCCTACAGGCATGTATGAGACTGCTGCGCAACCCCTAGGTAGTACGAAATCTGCAGGCGTTACTAAAGAGCTGCACAACACACATTGCCCTGTCACCTGATGTTAAGGATGTGCATAAGTTATACAAGTATCAAAGACACAATGGCAGGGAGATGCGACTAACAGTCCAGATCGGCAACTACGAGATCGATCGGGTTATCTTAGACCTCGAATCGGATTCCAATGTATTACCTAAGCAAACTTGGCAACGCATGGGGGAACCAAAGTTGGAAAAGTCCACCATCCAGCTTCGAATGGCCAATCACGAAAAATTTTTACCTTTGGGGAGGCTCTCTAGGATTATCGTGGATGTCACAGGGGTAAGAGTCTGGGCTGACTTCGAAGTCATTCAGATCGTCGGGGATGCGGACCCCTACGCTGCACTACTGGGATTGGATTGGGCCATCAACATGGGCGGTATCATTAACTTAAAAAAAAGAAGCATGGTATTTGAAAATAATGGTACAAGGGTAGTCGTGCCATTAGACCCTGCGGAAGGTAACCGATATACGGAACCCATACCCAAGGAGGGAGATGTGGATTATATCTATAAGTTGACGGTGCAAAATGGGGAAAACCCAACCAAGGATGCAGTACTATGCTACGAGGGGGATATTGAGGGATTGTCTGATCCCAGTGAGGAATTAGAAACTTGGCAGAATCAGTTAGGTGAAGCCTCTACGCTGCTTTGTCATCGCATCACAAATGAATTCCTCCCTATGGTCTCAAAGGAAAGGACCTGGATGGAGCCAGGCTTGATCAACTGCTACAAACCCACCCCAGGAGAGGATCAGGTTGGCCCACGAACAAGCAACAGGCTTCCTACGACAACTGTAGGCTCAGTAGGAAGTGGCTCCATGCATCGGACCACCCCTATGGTGAAAAAGCAGCTAAGGGTTAGGCAGTATATTCTGACAACAACCCCCCTTGGGGCCTTAGTAGGACAGATGATCAAATTCTCTTGGTCTTGGGTCAGGAGTTGCCTAAGAAGAAAGCTTGTGTTGGGGGAAGGCATGCAGCTGTCACTAATAGGTAACCCTAGCGTGACAAGTACGTCAAGATCACTCAGGATGCGAGAACTAGCCGTTGGAACAGTACCTACCGGTAAAAAGCAGAAGTTACCATTGGAAGAAGCGGCTCCCGTGCCTTCAGCAGGACGAGTTATGGGAAATTTTTACCGTTCCTCGGGGAACTCGCCCCTAGTAAAATGTCTTTCTCTATCACACGCTTGGAAGTGCTTAAAAGGGGGCAGGATAGTCCAGTTAGAGGTATTGTCTCATTTCTACAACTGGCTTGCCTCAAGCATCTCATGGAAGCATTTGAGCAACAAGCGTCCTCATAACCGCAATTTCCCTCTCATGTCTGGCCAACCTCCTCCGTCTGATATTAGTCACCCAGAGCTAGGATTCATTTTTCGTGCAAGGATTCCGGATACTACCCCTGCCGAACCCTCAGCCCCGACTGAGCCTGATGATGAAGAAGTCCTGGAGGTTGAGCCTAAATTAGCAGAAGTTCCCTCCCCTCCGATGGTCATAAGGAAAGGAAAGGAAAAAGCGCAAAGCTCGGGGAAAACCTTGAAAGCAGCAAGACGACCTCGAAGCTCCTTAAGACATGCCAAGCCTCCACCCTCAAAACAAGATGAACAAGAGGGTGCTCTATCGGCTAACCTGATCAATTGGTTACCCCCCTTTGTTCAGCCATAAAGGCCATCTACACAAACACCAAAAAAATTGGATGGCTTGGTCACCTACCTCTAAACCCCCCTAACCCCAGGAGATGTCCCCATCCTTAGTGATCCCTGCGGACGCCTCCATGAGGTCAAGTTTGATGATCACGGTTTGGCGGACTATGACGCCCTCTCGGAATTGGCCCCTGCCCTATAATTTGATACAATCCATAAGATGATGGAGTCACGGTAGTACCTCAGTGCTAGGTATGCGGCTTGGTGGGATTCGGACTTCTGAATCTGCTCCGAATGCCCCACTTTGGCCATTACAATGTCACAGATCGGTTGGCTCGCCAGTTACTCGCTCTCATTCATGATGGTTGCTTATGGATTCGCGAGAGGGTCCCTATTGATGCTGCGTTGATCAACAAGATTATAGGCCTCCTGATGCAAGGGCCACACCTGGTAGCACAGGTTGGAAAGAAGTATGAAGCCGCTACCCTTGTGTTTTTCCGGGAGACCTATGCGGTACAACGAAATCAGCGTGGGTTTGTGATCCAGACTATCAATGACCCTGCCACGTAGATGGGTACTCGGTTCTTAGCCTACAAACTAATGAGGAAGTGCCAGGTTGCGACTATCCCTACCTATGTAATCCAGCTAGCCGGACAGTGCGCGAAGGGTGTTTTTTTCAATTGGGCTCAATACTTGTGCGAGGAATTTCTAGCTAATGTTAGCGAATCCCAGGAGAAAGGGACACCTTTTTTCTATTCGTGGGTATTATTTCTAATAGCACTAGTCTCTTGGGACAAACCTGAGGAGTCGGTCATTCCGGAGCTCCCTCAGGGGATGTGTGAAGGCGCTCGGTATGCTCACTTATGGGACTCTAAGGATAAGCAACGCATCGAGGATAACAAGGTATTTTGGATCCTCTTCCAGGGCAGTGTCGCAGCTGCCATAAACTCACAACCCCGGTTATCCCCGACCGTATATGACAAAGACAAGAATGTTACTGCATTCCAAATCACCATGCACCATGTCCGGATTCGCAGCCTCACCAATAAGACATGGACATAACTCCCTTATATGGTAGCCGATGAAGAAATTGACCTACTGATCTCGTTGTGGCCCCTTTCCTGGAAAAAATGCCTCACCAACACTCTTGGGGAGACCGTGGTGCCCCACCAGCAGGCATTAGCTGTAGCCAAGCCCATAAGTAACCCGTCATAGCAGCTTAGGCCCAAGTAGGCTCCAACAACGCTACCACTCCTCCCCCAGGCACTAAGAGGACAAGGGAATCAGCATTAGGACCCAGAAAGAAACAACACACCCACCGTGCACAATACGATCCGACAGTCACACTAATGGATGGTGACCTGGAACAGATCGCGGACACAGTTACCATGGCTATGAAAGATAAGTGGGCATTTTCTGAGACCCAGTGGTAGGCCAGGGTCGACTCTATCCAGGATGAACTCCACGCTCTCCAGATCAAAATTGATACCCTCCCAACTAGCCAAGCACACCCCCTGTCAGTTGACAGCAGTTCAGTGCCCCTCGGGGAGGCCAGTTGTCTCTAGGATATCCCTAGCAGTGCCTTGGTAGGAACGCAACCCTCGGCTGCCACAGGGATTCAGCTGGACCTGGCTAAGTTGCCCTGCACAGCCTTACACGGCCTTCATCACACTGTCTTCGAGGAGTTTCACTCCCGCGATCAGAAAGCGCACCAACAGCTTAGTACAGCTGAGCACACCATTGCGCAACGGGCTTCTGCTCTGCTCTTGGCCGGGTCACAACAGGCGGAGCTTGAAACTGTGATCCACCAGCTTTGCACGGAGGTTACCGATGAGATCTCGGTTGCGGATGCGCCTCGGGATAAGGTGGAAAAACTGGTTGCCACTCTGAAAGAATCTCAGATGGAAATACACACCATCAAGACACAATTGGAACAACAGATCTCTGACTTGCAGGCCAAGCTACAACCCGAAACACCCCCGGAAGTCCACGCCCAGCGTATCGCCCTAGCCATCGACGCGACCGTTGTTATTTCAGGGAAAATTTCTCAAGGCGCCGAACTGCTGGAGTCTGCCCTCCAACTCTGGACTAGGGTCCAGCGCGATCTAGTCCTCCAACAAATCAATAAGGACTTACGACAAAAGGAAGAAGTCGTCGAACAGATCAACACTATGCTGCCTACTTTGGTGCCTGCCCAGCGCTTAGCCTGATGATCTCTAAGGTGAGATTGAGAAAATTTGGCATAAAAATCACATCATGGCTGAACGTCTGAAGCCTTGGACTGCCACAACCCTCCAATTATCACAAGACATTGATGGCGCGACCAAGTGACTTAATCAGCTTCTTGAAAGTGTTACCTTGGCCACTGACGGACCGCCCTCTCAGAAGCTGGTTGATCTTTCACAGAATGCTGTGTCTCAAAGTCAGGATGTACTCCCTCGGCTCAGCAGTGCTCTTGATACTTTGCATGCGCAGATCGAGGCTGCACCACTGCAGTGACTTGGGACGAGTCATAAGATTGTGTTGGGGGACTGTTGGAACAGGGTCTCCTACGAGCTGCGAAACTGGTCCATTTTGGATATTTTTGATTAGATTTAATCTAGCTCAGGGGTTTTCGGGCGGGTCAAAGCCCCAAAAGCGTTGTAATGGGTAAAAGGGTAAACCAGGGGTTTGAAAACCATGGTTTGCGGACCATAGGAACGTCTAGGCTAGATTATTATAAATAGAGGAACATTTTTGTATTGTAAGGTAGGAATGATGAGCTATTGATGCGAATTGTGGTTTAAGCTATCTGTCTGGGTTTTTGGGGAAAGGACTCCTGTTGGCTGTGTGCGTAGAGATCCAAGTCCAGCTGTGTGTGGACCTTGCTGTTGTGTGCGCAGGTTGGGAAGGGAATTGTAAGGAAGAATTGATGAATGAATGAGAAAGAAAGGTTGATAGAGAACTGTATCTGTGAGTACTTTTTATGTGAATTGTTGGTAATTACTGCATTGTGCACTTCCTATATTTAAGCTGCGAAGACCTGCATAAGTGTGTTTCTATATCTGGATATATTTTGTTCTGGTTATGTAATGTTTTTCTACTGTCGTAAAAGCATATGATTATAGATCTAGCGCACGTGGATGCGAATAGGGACCTAATTAACCCTGCGCAGAGTAAGGTAATCTGGGAATTACAAGCCTAGCGCAGCTCTGCTTGCCTTACCTATCCTTTGTCAGGGTGCGGAAACCTGGTTCCAGCACCCACCCATACTACTTCAGGTGAGACTTTGACTAGCGCAAGCCGGTCATTGCCGAAAGGGCCAATAGTATAGGGGTTTGTTGGCAAAACTTGCACATCGAACCTGGGTCAGGACCCCTCGAGCCAAAAATGTGTAGCATGATTCTCATTAACCTGAACTACACTTTTTATTGCAGTGATAAATAGCAATTGGGGTATTAATAAGAAACCTAATCTCTCTCAAGAGTTTATGAATCCAAAATTATTCCATATTTGCATTAACATCTCCATGATATTCAAATTTTGCAGTCGATACAGATTCTACATGTTTCTTGCATGAACAAATCACAGGTCCAACATTGAGGTGAAATATATAGCTATAAATGGACATTTTTTCCTACCCAATTGGATTCAATGAAACTTACTAATGAATATGAACATTGATTATATTTGATACCAAAATGAGAGGTACCCTTAATGTAATGAGAAATTATTTTGTAGCTCTATAATGACTTTCTCATGGATCATGCATAAAACAGGGAATGAAATTAACAACAAAATAAATGTCAAGTCGATTTTGAGTTAAATAAATAAGGCTACCAATCAACAGTTGATAAAGGAGAGCATCGACTTTCCGTGTTTGAGATTCTTTATTCAACTTGACACCTAACTAAAAAGGTGTAGCAAGAGGCTTACAATTGTCCATAATGAAACATTTCAACAAGTCCAATACATTTTTTCATTGAGAGATAAAAATACCATCAGATAAAGGTAAAACTTGAAGATCAAAAAATAAATGTAGAAGACAAAGGTCAATCATCTCAAAGGTGTTAGAAAGTCAACTCTTTAATCAAAGAACTTGTTCAATGTTACTACAAATGATAATTAAGTCATCAATATGTACAACAAGAATCAAAGTATCACAATTACAATGAAATACATAAATAATGATTGAATTCACATCATTTGAAACCAATATTGAGAAAGAATCGATCAATATTAGCATACCAAGCCCAAGGGGGGTGCTTCAAACCATACAACAAATTTTTTAGAGAGAATAGATTTTTTAGTCAATAGATAAGATTCAAATTTGTCACAAAACTAGGGGGTTACTACATGTAGATTTCTTCAAATAATTCATTGTGAAGGAAGACACTCTTAAAATCCATTTGATGAATTTTCCATCCAAAATGAGTAGCGAGGGATATTATCAGTTGATAGAATTCATCTATGTGATAGGGAAAACGTTTTGTTGTGATAAATGCCTTCTTGCTATGAAAGTAGTTTTACGACCAAATTAGCTTTATGATGCTCAGTGACACCTTTAGAAGTGAATTTGGTCTTCATGACATTCGTCCATTATCAAGGAACTCAGTCCTAAGTGTGATTTTTCAAAATAGAATCTAGTTCATCCTGCATAACATGTTCCCATTTAGGTTGTCCTTGTGCATCAAAATAGGAGTCCAGATCATAGGTTTTGTTAATTTTTCATAGGGATATATTTTTATTTTCTTTGATAATTGCATTTCTTCATTCACACATTAAGTTCACCCCAAAACATCATAACATTATTCTTATTTACGTCACTATTCATCATCATATGCAACTATGTATAAAGAACAATATCAACATCATCAATGCAACGTAACAAAAGGAACAATAGAAGAAAAGAATTAACACATAGATGCACCAAGATTGGTCAGAGACCAGGGAAAAACCCACTATGGGGAAAACCCTTGCAAATTATTCTTCTTATATATTGTCATCAAATGATTCAGCCAAAGAGAGTACAATAATCCATATATTCATCTATGCAACTAACCAGCAAAAGCAACTACAACATCCATGGAATAAACCCAAAAATGTATATACTCAAAACTCTGATTCTGAAGTTTGTACTAAAATGTCACTGTCTATAGTCAACTGTTGAATCCTGCTATCACTGAGCAGAATATTCAAAAGGACGAGTTTTCATCTTTAAGGTTCCATTCGCACGAAGGAGGAGTCATTTGATCGACTATAGCAACCTAGTCACTCTCTTAAGTGTTGTAAGCAAGCGACTGCAGTCTGCAACTTAAAATTAGACACCCTAGATGTGGATCGCATAGAGGAGGAGTTGTGAAAGAGATTATATCAGTCCAATCGCACCCGTAAGCCTGGTGAGTGAGCGACTAGGGCCAAATCTGAAATGTGGTAAGCATACGACTGTGACTGTGAAAACCCTAACTCTCGGTCGCATGCATAGTGATTTTTCCATGCAACTAGAAGGATCTAGTCGTATGCATGAGCCTATGTGAGAGAAAATGTGGTCAAGATCCTTTTGTGTTGTGCCTGTGACTAGAGCCCAAAAAACCTAGATATGAAACACGAGCTTTGTACCCTGCAATTTCACCTCAGAGTTACCATATTCATCTACGAACAAGCCTCAGACCCGTGTGAGCCAAAAATCAAGATAGAAGAGTGTCTCATCATTGTGTCAAAATTATGCAGGGGGAAATTGTATTTATAGCCTTCCAAGAGGGTCCACTTTTATTTAGAGTCAACCTTATCGAACATGCACATGTGGGATATTATTCATAAATACACTTTCCCTTATTCGATGTGAGTGATCTTCAGGTCAATTTTGGTCCTCTCGAAAAGAGGAATTCAATGAAATTATTATATCTATCAAGTGAGCTTTTAAAAGTGGAATTTGACCGCAGTTTCATATTTTTAACAATCCCTCTCAACTAGGGAGAATTCCACTTGTCAATATTTTCCCATCGATCAATATCCCATCCTATCATCATATCACAAATCTCATCATCTCGATTCATCTCTTACTTATTTATGATTATCTCTTGATTGTCCCTACTCGTATGCTGAACATTCTCGAATCTAAAAGAAGAAGTATTTTCATTGGAGGGGAGCATAAGTTACCACCCTTTATTCATCGGGCTACTACCCAAAATCTCTGCCAACGGGTTGCTACCCAGAAACATAAGTGGGGAGTCAATTCTACGGTCCACTTCATCATCAGAGAGCATACCATCAAGGAGCACATCTTAACCTGGAACCACATCAGGGAGCACATATCAACCCAGAATCTAATGGGGGGGCTATACATACACAACCCCATATCAAGCAATAGGATATATAAACACATAGGGGAGCACATATCAACCTTAGTATCACATCAAGGAGCTCATTCTCAACCCATATTCACATAGGGGAGAAAATATCAGCCCAATCCTATTACCTATCAATCTTCCCGTCGATGAAGATATGAAATCATGTGGTAAAGCACTTACATCATAATAGACTTGGGTTGTACACCATAAGTACACTCTTAATCCGTTGGCCAAACAGGGAGCAGTATTCCCAACAAGACCTGTTTCTAGGTATGGTGCCAACTGGGGTATACTCTACATAGAACAAATAGGGGAGCAACATCTCCGATCCTATGAAGATTGGGGAGAAAAATTTCCAACCATATGGGTAACAGATAGGGGTGATACCCTATTTTCCAGAGTTCTCTCAACCCTAGGAGCCCTCCATCTCAATTCCATACCCTGAAAGCTCAAACATGGGAGGAAGATTTGGCTCAGTGTCATTTATCAATGATGCTCTTTATAGATCATCAACATATCTTCGTAATAGTACCTGGAAATCATCATGTCTCAATAGAAATTGTCACTTGTTCATACAAGGAATCAAATAAAATATCATGTCAGAACATAAATAATCATATAAATCACAAAAGGATACCATATTCATCCTCCCTCTCAAGGAGGTGCCAACCGCAAGCCTGAGCTTGTACAAATGCATTCACTCAATGAAAGTATCTCAGTCCCAACTATATATGGGATTATCTAACAATCAGACCCCACTCTTGTCATCGTAGTATATCCATGTCATATCCAGATCATGCTCAGACAAATCTCGAAGGAGATTTTGCATCCTGCCTCATAGTTATCCATGCTAGAAACATCATGCTCAACCTTGGTCATGTTATGGACCTCTCGTCCAAAATATCATGGTAGATATCATACTAAGGTAGCATCCAAATGTGCTCATCAATAATAATTCCAAATAGCCACATATTGTAGGATGAATATCTCATATCAAGATTGATCGTCCTATGCAAGTTTCTCTAAGGATGCTCGGTGGAAACTCTATGTGAGTGAAGCATCTCAATCATGAACTCATTTAGGTTCAAAATGGAACATCAATGCTTCAACCAACTATCAGTTTCCAAGTTGAGTTCAACAAGGTTACTTCACAACATCTTGAAATTCAATCAAAGTGTCCAAGGATTTGCATTTCCACTTTCAAATAATTCTTTAATAACTTCGCAATATCGATTATCTTTTCCCAACTTCAGAAATCAATTCATCATGCCATGATTCATCATTTCGATCTTTAGAAGTCGGCTCCCTCTTAATTTGATCATCAGAGGCTCATTACCTGTCAATAGTAAACAACCAGAATATGAATCCAAAACCAAAACCAAAGTAATACATTGGAACAATTCTGAAGTAGAGGTTTGGATCAACACATAATTCTAGCTTCACCATATAACTGTCAATGTAGACATATATGGATCGGGGAGCTTGTTTCATGAAATGCTCACTGCAACCATAAATTTTTACCAAACCAACATGTCCAATCTTTCATAAATCAATATTGTGCAATCAAATAAATTAAGTAAGCTCATCAAATTTTAGAAGACATGTCAATACTAATATCAAAGTCATCAATATCTCTGTGTCAATTATTTAGACAAGGTGATAGGTAGATCTCTCATCAAGTCATGAAATCATATATTATCATTCCAACGGGTTGTATTCAACCACACAATATCAATCCAAACTTCATCAAGTAATTCTTATTATCATAATACAAGTCATTTATGTCACTAGATGTAAATGCATACACCAAGGATAATTCATGCAAGTTTCATCTTCATACTGAATCACAACTATTAGTACTTCAACCATTGTGCTAAGATCAATGAGGCAAATACAAAACCATTATCAAACACCAATATTAGCCATTGGAGGCCACTAAGCCCATATATCATTGTCATCAACGAAAGGAAAATCAACAATCGTCAAATCATGATTCATCAGGTTAAAACCCAAAATCGCTATCATAGCAAGATCTATAGTCCAAAACATATCAAAGTTCTAAGTCATTATCAAGCATCATGAAAAAAATTCAAATAGAACTCATCTATATCAATCATCCAAATCATTCCAAACTCTTGTAACACAAACTTTAATCATAATAATGTATCTATATGCTTATGTCGGTCACCTACAAACACAAGTTGGGTCTTCATGTTCATATTATAGCAAACATTCAAACTTTCCTACTCAAATATATTTATGTTATTTGCACCACATCTGCAAAACTCACATCCTTTAGGTGAACATCTAATTTTATGCACAAAACTTCATTTTTGTGTCCTGTAGGCATAGTCGCACCCACAAGCCTGCCTTTATGCGGTTGGGAGATTACAATCACACTCTTCAAGACGTTATGTGAGCAACTATGGCTTCCAAACTACCAAACCCTAGATAATAACTGACTTAGTTATTTTGTCAGATCCTAAAGCTTACATCTGTATGGTTGGGAGGATACAGTCGCACCTGTAAGCCTGCTTCCATGCTACTGAGGCTCAGAGAAAGGGAAAACTCTCTTTCCTCAGAAGTTTTTTGCAGATCATCAATGTCAGATATCTTTCTATTGATGCCCATAAATCATATCTCAACAATAAAGAGTATATAATGAAAATGCCAATAGGAGAAGGGATCTTATGGAGAGTTTCTCCCTCTGAATGGGAATACACTTCAGTTATATTCATTAATGTCATCAAACTATCTCTAATATTGTCATGTATCAGCAGGTCTTCTAGATCATAAAGTCAAACATATACCCATCATGGTCATAACATGCTCACATCAGCTACTACATCATCACATCATGACATCAATCTTTCATCAAGGGTTAGAGTCATATGATAGTGACATCATAATTAAAATATTATGAACACAATATCACTTCTATCAATTCATTCCATCAAGACAGGGCATTCGATCTTACCATATTCCATAGTTACTAATCACATCAAAAGCATAACCATATTTAACGAAATATCTAGAATGTCAATCTCATAGTTATACTTTCATCATGGTTACCATGGTTATCATGATCAATATGATCAAGCTATGTCATTCAATAAAAATTTACCAAAACAACAAGAGTGTCAACCCTTTTCCATAATTTCATCATTCTCAACACAAGCATCACCAATACTATTTTATATAGAAATCAATGAGGCAACCTTATATATGAGATCCATCATGTCTTATGCATGTTAAGTGTTAAGAGTATCATTTACTATATTCAAGGTGCTAAACTTCTTTATGGGATCAAGATATCAAAAAATTAGATGTTAGCCAAACATCAAGTAAACCAATATATCAAAGATAAACATTAAGTAGCCTCATAGAATCAAGAAGATCATTATGTCTAGAAGGTAAGATACTTATTCAATATCAAGTGAACCATTTCATCATAAGAACCATGGATCCAAATAACTTTCATATGCATGCATGAACCATTTGAGAAGGAGACATTCTCATCATACCTTAGGACTTACCTTGCCATTTAATATTATATCTAAAACATAATATTGAAAGAATATACCATGCATACCTTGTAGAATTCAAATATATGTGCACCTTTTCATTTGACATAGGAAACTTACAACACTTCGTCACCTTTTCATTAGGTTTCTCTTTAACTTTTCTAGTTTTATGTTTTCTTTCCTTCATCTCCAATGATCCTTAGGAAGGATCCTCTTATTACATCTCATCAAGGAAGTTAGAAACATCTAAATACTCAAATATACATGTAGGAAGTATAATCAATGATAAAAACAATAATCAAATCCATAAGTCTAGAGAAACGTAAAGACATAAAGGAGCATCATAAGTCAAGAAATACTTATCTTCAATGAGAGGTGATCATTTCCCTCTTGAACCAACCTTAAAGAGCCATAACTATCCATTGTACATATAAAAATGTTTCCTTCAATCAACTATATCAACAAGTAGGCCTACGAGATACTATCCCATCAATGGATTCATCAAATCTGTCACAAGTGCTTGAATATATTTGCTTTTACCATGCTAGGTTTTCTAGATTTCATATCTCAAATATTTCCATAAACCATGGTTTCTTCCAAATCCTAATTTCATAATATCCATCAAACCCTAATATTCTTTTAGGTCTCCTCCATCTTCTATTGCTTCAGACCCTACAATTTCACCTCAGAGCGACCCTATTCCTCCTTGGACGAGCCTCAAACCTGTGCGAGACAAAAATTAAAATAGAAGAGTGTCTCATAATTATGTCCAAATGAGGTAGAGGGAAATTGTATTTATATCCTTACAAAAGGGTCCACTTTGCTTGGGGGATGACCTTATCAAATATGCACATGTGGGATATTATTCATAAATACACTTTCCCTTATCCGATTTGAGTGATCTTCTAGTTGATTTTGGTCCTCTCGAAAAGATGAATTCAATTCAATTATTATATCTATCAAGTGAGCTATCAAAAGTGGAATTTTACTGCATTTTCATATTTTTAACATGTTTCATGAACACGAGCCATTAACACAATTATAGAACAATGATTTTTACTGTGATTTCTTTCAGCTTGCGGAAACATCAAAAACATTATGTCCAACAAATTCAATTGTTTTAGTAGCCCACCAAAGTGAACAAGGAGTTGGAAAACTAACATTTTCTTTAGAAACTCAACCAGGAGAGGTTACAGTCTTAGTAGTTAGAGATGATCATTGGTTAATTGATGTAGTCAATAGAGTATTCTAAACATTGAAGTAAGGGATAATCAATCCATTATATTCAAAAAAATAAAAGGGATAAATATACACTTGTCCATGAGAATTCAACAACTTAATTCCATAGGATTTCTCATCAAATATCACATTTCTTTTTATAATTATTTGCTAGTTTATAGGATAAAAAAATAGATATTATTTTGACTCCTTAAAGTACCCCTTCATGATGCAAGGATGAATCCTTTCATCCATTTTATTTCTACAATCATCGAGAATATGTGCCCAAGAAATAGGTCCAAAAAATCTAAGGTGACTGACTAAGGGATTCTTTTAACACCATCGTTTGACTGAAATCACAAAAATGACAATTCTAATCGAAACAAGACTAATATCACCCCAAAATTTCTTAAGTAAATATTTTGCTTGTAAGAGACATTGAACCATTTTTATTAAGATTCCATTCCTATGTTCTACCATTCCATTTTTTTACAGGGTATGGGGACCAACCTATGCTAAGAGACACTCGACTAAACAATGTATTTTTCAAATGGTTGATTCACATACTGATGGAAACTTGAATAAACTGAGAGGGGCGAGGGTGAATCAGTTTAGTACATTCATGGATATAATTTTCTTTTCTTTTCAATGGTTAACTACACTATTAATTGATTAAATGGGAAAATTAACACATTATGAACAATAGATTTAATATGTGAACAACAAGCAATATGTAAATCAAAACATCACATCAACACATAAAAACAACACATATGGACAATAGATATAAGTGGAAACCTGTAAAGGGATAAAACCATCACTTCGTTATTGCCATGATGAAAAGGAAATATCCTGCTCCCTTATCACAACTAATTTTCTGTAGGATACAACCTACAGGAGGTTGCTACCTTGATTCTTCTCCAAGCTTCAATTTGCAAGGAAGCTCCAACTCCTACAATTGTTTTGAAGGCTACAACCACAAAAGGCTCTTATCTCAACAAGATCCAACCTGTTCTTTATCAAGCTACAAATTAAAAGGAGACTACAATCCCCTGATACATAAAGAAAAAAATGTGTTGGTTACTTTTCTTATAAATATACACACCTCCATCTCCATAAATGCTTCGTTTTCTCCTCAAATATGCTTCACATTTGCTCTATATGTCCTAGGTAATAAAAAACTCAAATAATCTCTTACATTCTCAATATTTCTAACCATTATAGCCTTCCAACCTCACACACTTTTATAAACAAGCTTTGATGGTTGTTAATATTCTATACAAGAATATGAAGTGAAAGGAATTGTCTCTTTGCATTCCACTCATTCGTTTCACACCTTTTGAGATTTTGAATATTAAAATAAAATAAATGAGCTCCAAAAATTAATATTTTCAACCACCTATAATTATTATATAAAAAATCATAGAAACCATAGCCTTTGCAAAATACATTAGCAATACATGAGAAACTATAATACATCACAACATCACAAGCAAAACAACATTTTGTTGGATATTGTCAGCTCCATGTTCTACTAGTCAGCCTCATTGAAGGGACTCGTCCTCACACAAAAAGGCTATATATATATATATATATATATATATATATATAGAGAGAGAGAGAGAGAGAGAGAGAGAGAGAGGTTCATTCAACCTATTTAGAGGATCATGCATGTAACGTATTTGATTTGCAATTCTAAGGAAAAAAATAGAGCGAAAAAGGAATAGAAGTAGGGACGTTTGGTTTGTAGATAAAGGAGTCTGGTCAAAGATGAAGGAAGGCTGAAATTACTCTTACAACAGTCTACACATGTGAATATTCCTGAAGCATACAAATGAAGTTGAAACTTCGAAGGTACAGACTAAAGGAAAGAGCCGAGACCTTTTTGAAGTATGTGATTTGGGTTGATCATGAAAAATATTGCCTAGAAATCTGACTTGATGGATGGAGGAAAGTCTGGTGTTGGTCTAGAAGTCGTGGTTGTCTCATTTGATTAATTCTTCAAGAAGAGAATAATTTTCTGGGTTTTCCCCTAGGAGAGAGGTTTTTCATTGGCTGAGTTCCTACATCTGATGTCCATTTGTCTTTGATGATATTCATGTTTTTGGTAGTTTTTTGATGATAAAGTACATAATAATAATATAATTCAATAAGTAAAATAACAGCAAAATCACCTATCAAGTTAAGAGAAATATTTTTAATTAGCTACCCTAAGGATTTATCAACATTTCCTGGGATTGGTAATCTAGCATAAACCTGATGAAGTTTCCCTTGGGCAACAGAAGTATGTTATCAAGTTCCTGCAGAAGTTTGGGTAGTTAGAATGCAAGCCCATGACAACTCCCATGGTAATGAACATGAGGAAGAGGAAATAATGTTATTCTTTGTTATGTTTAGGAAACTAATTGATTCATTAATGGTATTGGTCAATATTGGATTTGATGTTTGCTTTGCAGAAAACACCTCGAGTTAGATGGAACCCAAGAATGTTCTTTGGGATATAGAAAAGCATGTTCTTATATGCCTTTGTGGTATTTTTTACTGCTACTTGAACGATGATGTTGATGGTACGACTAGTTACTAGAATTATATGACTATGCTGAAAGTATTGATGATGAGAAATAAAAAACAATAGGTTGTTTGGGACTTCGTATAATGAGCACAAATCAATATTTTTTGGCATGAATTTATTCTAAGGCAGGATGTATGACATCATGTCTAGTGACTCATGAAGCTATTTTTCTTCAAAAGTTACTTTATGATTTGTTTGGTCTAATTCTGGATACCAAAGTGATATTTTGTGGAGCTGTATAAGAATCGAGTGTACCATGGAAAGTCAAAGCATGATGGAACATAGTATCATTATTTTCATGAAATGGTACAAAAAGGAGAAGTGAAGCTCCAGTATATATCCACTATTGAGAAAATATCTAAAAACCTCTCCCCAAAGGAATGTTTTTGCATTTTAGAGATGAGTTGTGACTTTTGGAGATTTCCTCTCTCGTTGAGAGGGAGTAGTGATCTTGGTAGATCATGTTGTTCGTTCTGTGTCAAACTCACCTGGATAGGGTTGTAGTTCCTGTGTCAATGTGACTTGTAAATTAAGAGTGGTTTTTATATATTGGTCAACATCACGGGCATTCATTTTCCCCGTGTCTTGTACTGTGACCCGCATAGGGCTGATATCCCCGTGTTGTGTACATTAACTTGTATAGGGAGAATGGTCTTGTAAGCATCTTTATGTGTCTTGTATCTTGACTTGTATAGTTCTTAACATCCTTGTGTCAAGTACATTAACCTAAATAGAAAGATAAGCATCTTCCTGAGTCTTGTATTTTGACCTATATAGGGACTAACACCCCTGTGTCATATAAAATGACCTAGATAGGAAGATGTACATTTTCCTCGAACTTGTATTATAACAAGTAACCTAAATAGGAAAATATACATTCTATTGTGCCTTGTATTATGACCTGAATAGGGTTGTAGTCCATGTTTCAAGTATAGTGACCTATTTAAGAGAATGGGGTTAGAGTCTACCTAGTTGGATAGGAGCCTCCCATCATCTAGCTCTAATATTAGAGGGATATTATTATCACCATGCATGGATGAGGCAATAATTTGGTTCTGTGGTACTAGTTGATTGATTTATATGATGGTACCATGGGTATGAGACACTAGTTGATTAATGTCTCTTATGGAGAGTATGCATGAAGAGTATAACCATGGTGATTTGGTATTGGGTGACGATGTTGGTAATCCATTGATGATGCTGATATAATCATGCTATTTTGTTAGAGAACCTTTTCAACTTGTATGACAACTTAAATATGATTATGAATACCTCCCTGGCTAAGAGGGAGTGTTGAAGAATGTGTAGCTATGGCCAGTCTTCATAATTATCATTGTACTTGAGAAGAAAAAAATATATTATTATTTCTAGCATGTTCTTCATTTGGTTAAAATGTATTTTTGGAAAGAAGAAAATTATTTTATGTATATTTTCATGCGGCTCCACAAGTGCTAAGTCAGATCACATGATGGCTAGTTGGTTTGCCTAGAAACTCACTTGTTCATATCATATGATGGCTATATATAGGGGTTAATTCTCTCTCCTTTGTATGTTATTGGAATACACATAACTTACTCATTTTATCTCCTATGTGTGGTCTAAGATATGTGGATCCTCTCATTACATTTATTATCTGAAATTAGTGTTTAGATATCTGCTCATTATACTTATGATATGATGTCAGAGGTTTGAAATCTGCTTATTATCAATGAGTTATGAAGTCTTGTATTTGAGATCTGCTTATTATCATTGAGATCTAAATTTTTCTATTCGAGATCTACTTACTATAACTATGATCTGAAGTTTGGTATTCGAGATATTCTCATTATCATTGAGATCTGAAGTCTGATATTCAAAATATGCTTATTATAACTGTGATATGAAGTATGGTATTCAAGATATGCTTATTATCATGGAGATATGAAGTCTGGTATCCTATACTTGCTTATTATTATAGTGACCTGAAGTCTAAATTTGATATTTGAGCCTAGATCCGAGTTCTAATTTTACTGTCTTATGTGATATGATGAGGATCAACCTCTCCTTGGTGATATTTTTTGGACATTCAATTGTTGAGACTTAACACTTTTGGAATCCTTCTTGGGTTAGTACAGTCCATGTCTTGATGTATTCTTGAAGGATATCTCTAAGAAAGATTTGGTTGAGTTTTCCCTTATGGGTTTTCTCCCCTAGACTTTGACCTAATTTTGACATCTCTTATTATTGTGCATTGTGATCTCTTCTTTCTCCTTATTGTTTGATTAAATTTATGAAGTGTAATTATTTAGTGAATTGAAATAAATCGGAAAGAATATGTAATACTATCACAATAATTATCGGTAGTTTAGAAATTATCTTGTACTTTGTTTTTCAACATTTATCTTCTTCCTCTTTTTCTTATCCTTTTTTACAGTGCTGCTACTAGTGTCTCCTCATTAGGGGAATTTTTAGGTCTGAAATGGGCCTCCTAAGGAAATTATAAAATAATAGTGGAAATAATAAAATAAGATTAGATTACATCATCAAATTATAGAGGGAAAAAGGAAAAAACTATTTTTTTTCTCTTCATATTTTCAACTTATCTCCCTATGGGTTTACTCAAATTTCGAGCGGGAACAGTTGTTGGATGCATAATTTGATTCCTTATCAAAGGAGACCCATGTTGCATACTTTCAATGGATCTTGCTACATGAAAAATGAGAAATACATGAAAAACGTGATTGCAATCACGCTTTTTCATGTATTTCTATTTTTTCGAGTAGTAGATTCCATCGAAAGTATGCAACATGGGTGCTCATTGGATGAGAAATTAAATTTTACATCCAATGTGTACTCCCACTCGAAATTTGAGTAAAAAATTAGTGAGATAAGTTAAAAACATGAATTGAAAAAGTAGTTTTATTATTTTATTATTTTTTAATATTTTGACTTTTTTAATCCAAAATTAGTGAATCATCTCCCATGGTTGACAGCATCATATTGAATCTTATTGGTCCTTATGAAGTTTATTTTGGTTGTACATTTTTCTTAGGAGGCCCATTTTAGACCTCAAAATTCCCCTAATGTTCATTCATGAGATGTAACTTTCCCAAATTTATTTTTCAAAATTCAACCATCTCACGATCCTTATTGTGAAGGTTTTTATACATTACAAATTTTCCCTAAGGATTCCATTGTTGTTCTTTACTAGAGGGGGATTATTTACAATATCCTTCACATACTAGCTTCCATACACCAATTCCATAAGCTACCAATTACGCCTTTACATTTTCTTTCAATTTTTGAAAGTTTGTTGAACATAGCACAAGTACACTTTGATAGTCCATGACTCAACAAGATCTACCTTCTAGTTGTTAGGCTTACACAGTATGAACCGACTCGATACCAATTTATAGAAACTTTACTAAACTTTGAGGGAGGAAACCACCCCAGGTAATATTCATGGGCACACATTTTTTTCTTTTCAATGGTTAAAATACACTATTAATCGATTAAATAAGAAACTTTTAAGACAGTATGAAAAATAGATTTAATATGTGAACAAAAAGTAATATGTAACCAAAACATCACATCAATACATAACAACAATGCATATGGACACTAGATTTATGTGGAAACTGCTAAAGGATCAACCATGATTTTGTTATTGTTGTGATGCAAAGGCAAGTCTTGATCTATTACATCTGATTTTCTGAAGGATCCAACATACAGGATGATGATACCTTGATTCTTCTACAAGCTTCAACTTGCAAGGAAGCTCCAACTTCTATAAAAAATTGATAGCCTACAACCCATAGGAGGCTCCTACCTCAATAGACTCAAAACTATTCTTTTTCAAACTACAACTTGAAAGGAGACTACAATCCCTCTATACATAAATAAATCAATGTGATGGTTACTTCTTATATAAATATACATACCTCCACCTCTATCTCTGCTTCTTCTTCTGCTCAAATCTTCTCTATATGTGCCACGTAATAAACAACTCAAATCAACTCTTACATTCTCAAAATCTCTAACGATTATAGCATTCCAACCTCACACACTTTTATAAACAAGCTTTGATGCTTGTCAATATTTGCTAGGTTCCTATAATACTAGTTTAGACCCTTATTGTTATTGTTAGTGTAGCCACCTTATTGTTATTGTTGTGCCCATGTAGTCCCCATATTATTATTATTGTGCCCCATAGAAGCCCACTATTGTTATTGTTGCGCCCTTACATTATTATCATTATACTTAGCCTACGATTATATTGTGACCCTCACTAGCATATTTGGCCCAATTTCTAAAGGCCAAAATGTATCTATTGCGACACATAGGTGTCCCAAGAGCGACACTTTGAGGTTGGGAAAAACGTCGTTTCATGTACCATCGCATATGTGACACTTCTAATAACTATCCGTAGAGCGAATCTATAGATGACACGTGTCTTCATTTAGTCAATATTATAATCGCGTTATTTATTGTCGCTATTCTAACTATGTGTGGAACATATTGAAGCAAGTACTGCTGAATGTGTCACAATATCGATGACCTTTAGTCACACATATCATCGCAATACCTGTTGATCATAATCAACTCCCTATTAAATTTTCGCAAGAAACCCTGTTTAAATCCTGCAAATCCCCTCTCGTGGCCTAAGGAATCCATTTTCGGCCTACCGTTACCTTTCCCGCCCCCAAATTACATTTAAAAAGGCCGCAAAACCCATATTTGAAAATCTGTAAAGCCTAGCACTTTTCGGCCAGACCCCCGCACCCTTTTCCTCCACGTAATTTAGTGCTGGAACCGAGGGAAAAAGCACTAGGCGCTTATCAAAGTATATCGGGCGCATTCTGAGCCATCTGATCAAACCATAGATCAACGTATCGCAATTATTCGGCCGTGGTGGTCCCCGCACCCAGAAACACTGTTCAAAACTACCCGGTATTCATCGCACTGCCTTTTTCAGGCGGGAGGTATTTCTCAAAACGGAGCGATTCCATACACAGTTTGCCGCGTGTCCTCGCGTACGGCTCCAAAACTGTCGTTCATCGCATGTTATTGATCGGTAAAAGTCACGCAGCAATATCGCTGTCAACCGTCCGATCTGGGGGTCTTCATCCGACGATCGTCGTGCTCTGAAGCTGCGTAAGTTTTATCTACAGGAAAATCACGCCCCTGTCCCACTGTCCATCACCTCCGATGCTCTTTCAACTGTCGATCTCCACTGAGATCGGACGGTCCAGATTTAGTCACACGCCCGCCATTGACCTCGTACCACCTCGTCATCCTTTCCACATAGTCTTTCGTACGTCCACCACGTCATTATCCCACGTGTGTGTCACATTTCTCCTCCACCAATTACATATGTCAGTCACAAGTCAAATTTCATTGTTTTTTGTTTAAAACTTTCGCTAATTCGCCTACCATTATTTCCACTGCATTTTCTTCGTCATCACCCTGCATGCTCCCACCATTTCATCATGTTGCTTCACTACACAGTTGCCTCCATTGCATTGTCGTCCCCCATGCATTTGTTTTCCTCACAACTTTGTGTGTTTTGCAGGTTTACAGTGACAAAGAATTATCATAATTTGCAGCATCCATTACAAAAGCCAAGAACGCGTCAGAGGACTAGTTTTTCAGAGGTGAAATTATGAAGAAAGCCCTGGGTAGCTGCTGTGACACGACATCCATTAAAGAAACAGGGTTATACTTTGGCAAGCTTCCCAGGGGCATTCAAGGCACCGATTTCATAGATGAAAACATTAATGGAGCAGCAGAGGAAGATCAGTGAATGATTGAGGAATTCAACGTTCGGCGTTGAAGATATTAAAGCTAAATTAAGGATTGGGAAGGCAGAGGGTACAACACACAGAAAAAAATGACCTCAAGGTTTTATGTTAGCAGAATTTTCTCTCCAGGAAGGACAGACTGCCCATAAGGTTTTTATTTCTTTACCATGTTCCTGAAGAGATCTTCATCCAGTGCATTTATTTCAGAACGTCGGCCTCAGAATACATGCAGCACTTCAGAACCATTCAGCAGTATGGGCGTGCACGTCTCTGCCAGTTCATTTTAATGATACAATTAAATTTTCATCACCCACTTTATTTATGAGTCTTCTTTGTTTCCTATAAGAACCCCAACGAATAGATTATGAGGGGTTCCAGATTTTATCAGAAAATTATGCAGTGAAAGGATTTTTGTATACATTTTGTAAAATTCTTGTATGAAGGCTCAGAGCCCATAGGGTCTTAGTGAGGAGGAGTTCCATCTGTTAAAGAGGATTCTGGTCTTTGGTATTTCACAGTCTGTAACTTTCTCTTATGTGTTATTTTAATATATCATTTCATTTCATCCATGCTTCCTGTATCATGTTTTGGAATGTGAGTGGCTCACTGATTTTTGGTATGGATTCATCCTAGTTGATGCCCATGCTAAGATCAGTCAAGTGCTTTAAATATGGCTCATGCATGATATTTTGTTCCATTATTCAGCTAACCATACTTCTTCTATATTAGTTTCTTTGGGAGGGTGCTTTTAAAATGATATTATCATGTATGGATTCTTAGATTGGTAAGCCCGTGCATGGTGGTATTGTATATCTGGGTATCAGCTCAATGTTAACTAGTATCTTCTCGATATTTCTTTCACTACATACACCTTCTGATAGCTTATGTCTGTGAAGTATTTCTGAATCGGCCCGCTTTGTAGTAAACTGTCTCTGAATTTTTTGATGCTTTGTATTAGAGTTTTACACCTTGCCTCTGCAGTATTTATTTTCCTGTATCAGTTTCTGAGAGTTTGGTCCCATTCTAGTTTATTTCCCTGTTTACAGGAGATAGCATGTGAGTTGAAGTTGACAACTTCATACATTATATTATACGCTCCTTGCTATGCTAAGATGTCCTAGGCACTGGTCTATCACAACTCTAGGCTGTCTCTAGGAGCGACAACATCTTTTTGGCACCGTTTCCGGGGATCGAGGTTGAGAAAATTAAAATCCCTGGGCCTTGAAAAAATTTTATTCACTCTCTAAGCAAGTGAGTACGGAGAGTTGAGAGTTGTAGATCCCTCACCTTGGCGACTCCACAGTTGTTATTTGATAAATCTATTTGCAGTCCTGGCTCCTCGTAAGCCACACCTGAGGTCAGATACGTCTAAGCCCAAGACATCTTCAATGTCTGACCCTGAAAAGATCATACATAGAAGAAATTGGAGGGAAAGAAAATCAGTCCATTCTGAGATCCCCGAATTCTCTCAAGAAGACTATCCATCCTCTTCCTCTCAATAAGTCCAAGTAGAAAATCCATACTACACTGAGGAAAATCCTGATTATTATTATTCAGATAGTCCACCCCGAGAGGGTATTAGAAATAAAAACAGTCTTCATCCTACTCCTGAGGTTGAAGAGGTTAAGGAAGTAACCGAAGTATCTGTTGTTAACAGACCTTTGTTCCCCTCAACCCCTCAAGCTGCAGTTGAGTATATTCCTATTATTATTCATACTCCACTTCCACCTCCTCCTCCTCCTCTTACTCATCAAACTATTGCACTACCTCCACCTCCTCCAATGGCCAATGTTCTGGCCTTCTTGATGAATAAATATGCTCCCCTGGCATTACCCCAAGTGTTGAATGATATGCCCCAGGATTATCTGAAGATCTTGCCCAGATTCAATGGGGAAAACGAGATTGATGCTCAAAAACATCTTGAGACTTTCCGCTCCTTTGCAGATAACTTTAATGTTGAACATTTAGATGTGGTATTAAGACTGTTTGTGCAATCTCTAGATGGTGAAGCTTGAAAATGGTTTAAGACATTGGCTGGCCATTCTATTACCACTTGGGATAACATGGAAGACACTTTTCTCAGGAAATGGGGAGAGAAGAAATATTATGGAAATTGTCTCATTGAGTTCAATACACTAAAGAAAAGACATAATGAAGGAGTGTCAGAATTTATCAAGAGATTCAATAAATTGTATCTGAGTCTCCCTGCTTATATGAAACCTCATCAAAATGCTGCTAAAGTTGTTTTTGTAGCAGCCTTTGATTCAGAATTTGTTAGATCTCGGACCAGCTTTGATGTAAAGTCAATTTAGTGTGTCCTAAATTGCTACATTAATTTGTCAATCTAGGATTCGTAAGCTAACGAAGTGTGGCGCACTATATGTGCAAGATAACGCATCTCTTACTTTTTGTCATTTTTGTTTTTTTTTTTTTATCTTGGGGGTTTTATCTTGGTTGGTTTCCTAGTGTGAGATGGAAATTCTAAAAGACAAGTATGGATATAAATGTTCAAGGCAATGATGTCCTTTATAATGATTTCCCAAACTTCAAACTTTAAAAATGGATTTAAAACGTGCAATGACAAAATTAATTCTCAAATGAAAATGTGCCACTATACTAGTCAAACAAACAATGAACTATTGATCATGAAACTCATTACCCTTGCTACAGTCTAAATACAAAAGAACCTGTACTCAAAGAAATCCAAGAATTGCAAGCAAAGTAAAGCTAAAACCAAATTAAATCAACTCATATTCTGACCCCTCACCATTAGTCTCGCTATGGCTTTCGGAGGTAATCATAAACAACTTGAGCAATCTAATATCTAATTTGCAGAAAAATAAACTAATATCAAATTACACACTCATACTTCAATCCCTCACCATTAGTCTCGCTATGGCTTTCGGAGGTAACTGATAATGACATGAGCAATTTAATATCTAACTTACAGAAAAATAAACTAATATCAAACTACACACTCATACTTCAATCCCTCACCATTAGTCTCGCTATGGCTTTCGGAGGTAACTGATAATGACATGAGCAATTTAATATCTAACTTGCATAAAAATAAACTAATATCAAACTACACACTCATACTTCAATCCCTCACCATTAGTCTCGCTATGGCTTTCAGAGGTAACTGATAATGACATGAGCAGTTTAATATCTAACTAACTAGTAAAGCAAATGTACAAAACTGAAATGAATAAAACAATGCTGGAATTAAAATTAAGAAAAAGAAATCAGCAGAAGGACAAGATTGATTCCATGTCAGTAGTCATTGTAAAACTATGTGCAAATGCTCGGGCTGCCTACTATAATCTGAAACAAAGACACTGATCAGTTAACAACAGTATAAAGCATGAAAAATTATGGACAGAGATAAAACATAAATACCATGAGAGATGTAATATATACACGTGAATAACTATGGCATAATGAGCATAAGGAAATCAAGTATGAAACTATACAGCAGGAAAAAAAATGAAACTATACAGTAATAAAAAAAACCTCGGCGTGTGCAGGGGCCCTCTGCACAGTCCTCGGGCAAAAGCTATCAACCACGAATTGTGTTTATAAACAGAGTCTTCTCATATATTCAAAATGCAGTCATAAAAAAGAAATAAAGTCACAGTACAATGGGCTTTCTTTTCAACAAAAATTAAATTACAGCAGCTAACTACTATGCGTATGAGAACGCATTATTTATAACAGAGGATGACATAACTAATTTCCTACATTCTGCGCTGATACAAGACACGTGAACAACCACGTCCAGAAATCTAGCATTATGGCTGCTGTGAAGATTAAATCTATGGAGATTGGCCGTTGGATTCGGCTTATGGAGCCGTTCACAGGATTTGATATGTCCCCCGTGATTTAGAAACGGCCACGCAAGTCTTCACGTGGTGAAAAATAGAGTTATGTCACCGTAGGATTCTTAGGTTGACCACCGCTTGACTATCTTTGACCACAGCCTTCTTTGGTGAATTTGACTGAGCCAATAGGACTCAGTCCATGTCCATGTCATTTCCAACTTTCCCATGTGCCTCGATTTGCCTGAAGACACCTGCAATATAGACTTTAACAAAATGGCTATGGAAAGTTGACGCAGCTGCGGAAAGTGACAAGATTCTGCAACTAAATGAGCTAAAATCTAATTCAAACAGCAGACACAAAACATAGTTAAAAACCACTTTAAATTCTCTTTTATGATTAATATGCAATGATGTTGATGACTTAGGAGGTCCAGGTAAATGGAAAAAGTCTAGAAAGGTGTATAGGAAAGATGCAAGTTTGGGACTCAACATACCCCCACTGTGAAGGTGTTGCATGTCCCCATGCAACCAAAATTTTGATCATCCTTCTTCAATTCATATTCTCTGATACCTCTGCCAATACATCCAGTCCTCTTCTCCTCTTTCTTGGTGCTGCTAACATCCTGGGCTTTTTCATCAAGCATCTGAATTTGAGATTAATCAGTGCTCTACTTATCTTCTGGCATTTCTTCTTCAATTTCTTGTTCTTTTTGTGCCATAGTCCCAGATGTAGCATAATGTTTTCATGAATGATCTTGTCCAATCTATTTTGCTCCTTTAATGCTTCATTTTCATTTTTAATATGTCTATTTAAAACCTCCAACTCAAAGACTTCTTGTTTCAATGATTGGACTAGGGCTTCTTATGCTGTATGAGACTGAGTGGATGGAGTTCTGGGACCCGTGGTTGTTCTTTCTAAGGATTCTATGTAATCATACACCTCTTGCTGCTTTGGATCTATCTCGGGTGTCGTTTTCATTGGGCTGTCCCCAAAATGCTGTGGAGGAGAATTGACTTCAAAATCTGGCCGAAAAGGACTCATGTCAACATCTTGAGGACTAGTTTCAACAGTTGGCTGAGAATGAGGTGGACTATGTTCAATGTTTAGCTGAGAATGAGATGGACTATGGCCAGCTGGAGTTTTTTCAGGTGTTACTTCTCCCAAATCAATAAAATGGGGTCCTTTTGTCTGTGTTTTCCTCCACTTTCCTTTAAGCCTGCTGCTTCTTCTTACATACTGTGGACTACTATATTTTTTATTTTCCTTTCTTTTTGGTCATAGATGACTGTTCCTGAAGGTGAAATAGTCTCTCAGATAACACTTGATGGTCTTCTTCTGAGGAAGGGGTTTAATGCACAGCCCCAATGCTTCTTTTCTCTTTTGATTTTGTTGGCCTTTTACTCTCAGTCTTTTCCTTCCTCCTTTTAGACAGTGTTTCCTCTCTACTAGTTATTTCAACTGTGTTAGTAGGAGTGCTTTGAGTTTTATCGTCTGTTTTCTTTCTTCTACTTCTTTTTAATGTACTGCCTTCAGGGGTTTCTTGGGGTTCTTCAAAGAAATTTATAACTAAAAACTGCTCCTAGGTGTCCTTTTTCTCCTTTAATTGTTTTTCTATCAATATTTTCACGAGACCATGGTGATACAAATGTGGTTCTACGTCCCCTAGATGCTTCTGGATGGTTACAGACATATTTTTCAAACTGTTTAGTAAAAAGTATGGCAGATTGAGGGACTGGTTGTCTAGAAAGTTCATCAACAGTCGGGTATGATACATGTACATTGATCCAAAACGGCCCTCACAGGTGATAAACTTTTGAATAACCAATAGTAAACTGGCCCACTCTTCTTTTAAAGCATGAACAGGAATTCCCTTTTTGAAAATGGTGACATCCATACCTGGGTTACGTAGGATCACTCTCCAGGCTTCCTCTCCAATTCTCTTGTTCTTGAACCAGCATTCACCTTCTTGAGGGAGTTCTGTAGCTGCTGCTATGGATGCCTCAGTCACTGTAAATTTAAGGTCCCCAATTTCTACCTCCAGATCGTTGAAAGACCTCGCAAAAGTTTTTGTTACCTCCTTATTGTAGCCTTTAAACTTTTGAATAAACCGAAGCCATTTTGCCTTTTTCAATATGTCTTTGACTTGCAGGTATCCTTCCATAAATTTGGGTCCCTCTGGTTCTGTCCTCAACAACTGACCCATCCTTCCTTTTGTTCTTTAAAACTTGTCTGTGTGAGGAGGGTTTAGCGGAGGTAAGATGGCTGAGTTAGCGAAAATGAACAGGGTTTATGAAGGAGACCAGTGACTATAAGCGGATATCAGAGAATAGGTACACAGAATGAAGTGGAACAGAGAACAAAATGGGGTGAAGGCTGATGTGAGCACGATGGAAATGCAGCCGTGAGATCAATAGAACAGTAGGGGGAGTAAAACACATCCGGCAATATTTAAAATTGGGTGGCTGCAGAGTAGATGGAAGCACGTTTATGCAATAGCTACGGATTTTATGCGGCTGAGAGAAGTCGTAGTCAAATCAACCACGTTCCTTAATTACAGGGGGAATATCAAAGTATAGCCGAACGCTAGTGAAGACCGGAGGCTTGATTATGAGGCCGTTTTAAAAATGAATGCAAGGATTGTGGGGAATCGTATAGAGATCATGGGATGGTTACGGAGTTATCAACGCAATCATTGCATATAATGGAGCTATGGTTTATAACTATGTAAAAATGTGCTTGAATGCCATTTGAAATAAATTTCTACTCATACCTTGGAATTCTTGCCATTTTTCATTGGTCTTCAATCAGTTTCTCCTCATTGATGCTTTTGAATGCCTCATGTCTTCATACCTGCATTTGATTTCATGACCGTTGAACTAACATCTAACTGCAAATTTTTGAAAAACAGAGTGGTGGCTGCAGAAACTGCTTCTGGCTGCGGAAACTGGTGTCAGTTGCGGAAACTGACACAGTAATTATTTGGGTGAATGGAGATGGATAAATGATAACTGACTGAATGAAAATGGTCATGAAAGAAAATTTTATTGGTGAAATGAAATGAAATAGATGAAATGGAGTGAAATGAAATGAAGTGGAGTGGAATTAAGTGGAATGAAGTGGAATGAAATGGAGTGGGTTGTCATAAAACTTGTGAAATAAGAGAGAATTTTTTTTTTTTTTTTGGAAAATATAGGGTGTCAGGTGCTCCTAATTTTCACCCTACATTTTCTGTATAAAACTACCAATCAATGATTGGTTTTCAGGCTTATACAATATATAATTTATTTATTTATTTTTTATAAACAGAAAAGAACAAAGACTAGGCTGGTGGAGAAGAAGGATTCTTCTTCACCAGCCTTATTGCAGAATTATCTTGAAACATTTTGACAAATTCCTCTTTTGAGAGTGGCTTATGATAGATATTTAATCTGTGTCCATTCACAATAAGAGGAGTTTGAAATTCATCAATGGTCTTGATTCTTACCGCTCCATTGCTAAAGATCTTGTCAATCTCATATGGCCCAAGCCAATGAGTCTGAAATTTTCCTTTAAAATCTTTAAACTTGGAATCAAATAACAATGCCCAATCTCCTTCTTGAAATTTCTTCTCCTTGATGTATTTTTCATGCCATTTAGCTCTTTGATATTGAACTAGATCAGTTCTTAGAATTGCCTCTTGTCTGATCTCATATAGCTCATTCAACTGCTCCATTCTATGCTTTTGGGCTTCTGATAGATCCATCCCCAACTGAACTGCTATCTTGAAGGTTTTGACTTGGAACTCAATGGGGAGCAGGACTTCTTTCCCATAAACAAGTTCATAGGGAGAATGTCCTGTTGTATTTCTCCATGTAGTTCTGTAGGCCCACAAGGCTTCAGGAAGCCTTTCTGTCCAATCTCTTCTGTGTAGATGAACAGTTTTGGTGATGATGCTTTCGAGAACTTTGTTTGTAGACTCCACTTGACCATTTGCTTGCGGATGGTAAGGAGTAGATCTTCTGTGCTTGATTTTGTATTCTTCCATCAGCTTCTCCACCAGGTTGGATGTGAATTGGCTTCCTTGATCTATCACAATTTCTCTTGGAACACCAAAGCGAGTAAAAATATCCTCATAAAGAAAATGAACAACTGAATTTTTAGTAGCAGATACTAATGCTTTGGCTTCCACCCATTTAGTAACATAATCAGTACAAACCAATATATACTTCTTTTGCTTAGATGGTGGATTAATAGGTCCAATGAAATCTAAAGCCCATTTTTTAAAGGGTTCGATGAGTACCTGTGGTTGCAATGGCATTTCATTTGAAAGGGTAGGTTTCCCTACTCTTTGGCAGCTGTCACACATTTTGACATATTGTTTTGCATCTTTGAAGAGGGAAGGCCAATAATATCCTAAAGAAAGGATTTTATAGGCTGTCCTTTTGTTAGCAAAGTGTCCGCCACATGGTTCATCATGACATGCCTTGAGGATATCAGGCATTTCATCGTCCCTGACACATCTTCTGATCACAAGATCTGGCCTTATTTTAAACAATTCATTAGAAATCCATGAATATTTTGAACTTTCCTGAATAATATTTCTTTTTTCACTTAGAAATAAATGTGGAGGCAGTTTCCCTGTAACCAAATAGTTAGCAATATCTGCATACCAAGGAGTCTTAGTAGTTACTGCAAGCAAGTATTCATCAGGAAACTTATCCTCTACAAGAGAATCTTCTTTAGTATTCTGAATCCTAAACAAGAAATCAGCTACTGTATTTTGTTTTCCTGGTCTATCCAACACAGTAATATTGAATTCCTACAAAAGTAGGATCCATCTTGTCACTCTGCCATTAGTAACAGGTTTGTTCATTAGATATCTAATCGCAGAATGATCAGTATGAATAAAAGTTTCATAGCCTGTTATATAATGTCTAAACTTATTGATTGCATGAACAACAACTAAAAACTCTTTTTCAATTACAGTATAGTTCAACTCAGTGGGAGTCAAATTTTTACTGGTATAGTAAATGGCATAAGGGACTAAATCCTTTTGACCCAACACAGCTCCTAGAGCTGTATTTGAAGCATCTGTAGAAATATGGAAAGGGAGTTTCCAATTTGGTCCTCTCAAGATAGGTGCTTCAGATATTCTTGTTTTCAAAGTTTCAAAGGCTGATTGACAATCATGATCCCATTTGAATTCACAGTCTTTTGTAAGCAGTTTGAAGAGTGGAGATGCTATTTTAGTGAATTTTTCTATAAATATTCTATAGTATCCAGTAAATCCTAGAAAACTTCTAACATCTCTTTGACAATTTGGAATAGGCAACTTGGAGATGACTTCAACTTTTGATCTATCAACCTTAATCCCATCTCCTGAAATATGATGTCCTAAAACAATCCCTTCAGTAAACATCATAAAACATTTTTCATGGCTTAATGAAAGGTTTGTTTCTTTACATCTTATAAGACTTTTTCCAAATTTTCTAATGCTTCTTCAAATGAATTACCGTAAACTGTAAAATCATCCATATAAACCTCTACACAATCATGGATTAGATCAGAAAAAATTCCTAGTACTGCTCTTTGGAATGTTGCTGGTGCATTACATAACCCAAAAGGAAGCACTCGGTAGGCAAAAGTTCCCCATGGAAAAGTAAATGTGGTCTTATCTTGATCTTCAGGTGCTACCCGAATTTGATTATAGCCACTAAAACCATCCAAAAATGAAAAGTACTTTTTACCTGCTAATGTATCTAATACCTGATCAATAAAAGGCAAAGGAAAGTGATCCTTCAAAGTTGCTTTATTCAATTCCCTGTAATCAATGCATACCCTCCATTTACCATTCTTTTTAGGTACTATAACCAAAGGGGAAACCCATCGGCTATCTGAAATTGGATAAATGAAGTTTACATTGAGTAGTTTTTGGAGCTCTTCTTTCACTATCTCCCTAAGGTTTGGATTCATCCTTCTTTGAGGTTGTCTGATTGGTCTACTATTTTCCTCAATATAGATATGATGGACGCAAGTCTTAGGATCAATACCTTTCATATCAGTATACTCCCATGCAAATGCAGTAGAATGTTTTTGCAAGATTTTGGTTAGTTCCTCCTGTTGTGACTTTTCCAAATTTTTGTTGATATTTAATGTTTTTCCTGGAAAAATCTCAATGGTAGAACTACCGAACTCTTCCATAGAGTAAAGAGACATTTGTCTTGATGATAAATATTCTATGTCAAATTCCAACTGAAATTGTGTGGGGTCATATTCTGAAGATGTCTCAAAATTTTCTAATGTGTTCAGAATTTGACTATCCTCACTGATTTCAGAAATGGTAAAGACAAGTTGTATAGTGTCCTCATCACCAACCCATTCATTGTCTCCTACTTCTGTAATTGCTCTCGCTGGAGGATATAAATTGAATTTCTTTGTCGAATTACCATTAGAAATGTACATGTCTCCAGATCTACAACTAATAAAAGCATTAGCCGTGGCTAGCCAAGGTCTTCCTAAGATAAGTGGGTGCCTTCCTAGATTACTCTTGGGAGTCAAAATCATAAAGTCTACTGGATATTCCCAAGAATCTAAGGAGACTGAAATATCTTCTAATACACCATCTGGTTTAATAACTGATCGATCTGCAAGTTGCAGTAAAGTAGGTGTAAAAAGAAGGTTAGGAAGTTTTAGTTGTTCCATATTTTGTCTACTCATAATGTTGATAGTAGCCCCTAAGTCAATCAATGTGTTTGGAATTTCTATCCCATTTATATGTGTCTTGACAATTGGACTTCCTGGATCTACATACTTCTGCATGGTAATTTTTCCCATCATGATATCTGCAATTTTTCCTACTAGGTGGATTCTTCTTGTATCTTTTAGTTTCCTTCCTGGTCTTTTGAGACTCAACTCCTTTATTGTTTTTGCTAGAATAGGAATCTCTCGAATGGCTTGTAGCAAGGGAATCTTGATACAAAAATTCTTTAATTCATCTAGAAAATCATAGTTAGGCAACAAGATTTGTTTTTCCACCCCTTTATCAATTTGTAATCTTTCAGGGAAAGGAGGTGTAGATGAAGATGCAGGTTGCTCAACTATAGGAGTTGTGGGTGTTAACTTTTCTTTCTCTTTTTGAATGTTTGAGTTTTGAAGAGATGCTTCCTCAAAAACTTTATTGACTTTAAGAGAGTCCTCCTTAGAGGTATCTTGCTCTTGGATATCTATAGAAGTTTTTTCTAAAACTCTACCAGACCTGAGTTGTAAATCATTGAGAGGAACAATCATATAGGTAGGAAATTGTTGTCCTTCTATCATATAAGTATTCTGAGGATTTTTATTGTTAGGATTTGGAAATGGCTGAGCTGGAAGTTGATTTGTCTTTTGTTGGAATGGAAGCATGAGTTGAGGATTTGGATTTTGCTGAGAAGGTTGTTGTTGTGAATATGGAAATGAAAGTTGTGGATTTGGGTTTGGAAGTTGTGGAGCTTGTTGATTTTGAAAAGATGGAGGATATTGATAAAATTGAGCAAATCTCCCATAAGGATTTTGCATCCCTTGTACCCATGATTGATATGAATTTTGAGGTTGGGGCCAAGGTTGTTGCCAAGGATTCCAATTTGGTGGGGGTTGAAAATTCATAGGGTTGTTAAACCCTTGAGTTTGTTGCCCCTGCCAAGGTCTTCTTGCAACAAAACAGAGAGATTCTACTGAATTTGGATCTTCTTGAAAGACAACTTTGAGTCCAGGAATTGAAGGAAAATCCTTGGTCTCATGATTTTCTGAGCAAATCATACATGTTTCTACAACTTTTGCATCCAAGGGACATTCCCTTAAAGCATGTTTCTTCCTACATTTCGGACAAAAGATGGCTAGAGCATCAGTTTCTGCTTTCTGCTTGTTTTGAATTTTAAGGGTGTCTAGTTTTTCACTAAGGCTCCCTAAGATATCAGTTTTGAATTCATCAAGCATATTGCCAATCTCTGCCCTACTTACTGATCCAGTTGCAGATTTTTTTGCCCTGATAAGAGAAGGATCTCTAGGCCCTTTTCCCGTTTTATATTTTCCCCTTGAGAGATGGACACATAGTTCTGTTATGTCACGAAGTGGAAGTTGAGAAATGTCTCCTTTCCCCATCATGTTTAAAATATCTATCCATTCATCTCTGATGGCTTTTAATATAAGGGCTTTCAAAGTTTCATCATCTAAGTTGCTCATTTTTGCTCTTTTTAAGTTGTATTGAAATCTTTCAAGTAAATCCTCCAAATTTCCATCTTCTTTTTGCACCATTTTGAATACCTCATACTTCTGATTGGTGGGCATGCAATAGTCCAGGTATCTATCCAAAAATGTTTGTTTCATATCATTCCAAGTCCTAATATATTGGGTGGATAATCCCATGAACCATTTCAAAGCGGCTCCCTTCAATGTTGAAGGAAACAGTTTAAGTTTTTGAGAGTCTTCCATATAGTCATAGGTTCGGCACACGACTTCAAATTCAAACATAAATGTTTCAGGATCCTCACTTCACAATCCATAAAAGTTTGGGAGGACAGATGGTGAAATGTTTTTCATCTTTGTATGAGTTTCCTCATCAACTATAGGGAATCCAAACAAGTTGTCTCCTTCCCTATTTCTTCCATTATTACCTTCACCTCCACCATTGTTGTCTCCATTGTTTCCTCCTCCTCTACCTCTACCTCTACCTCCGAATCCATCTATTATTTCCTTTGCCATGATAGTTTCTTTAGAGTCCTCAAAGTCTTATGGTTCTTCTATCAAGGGAGGATGAGAGGAGTCTCTACCTTTTCTTCTTCAGGTGATTCTACTTCTTTGATTACAATATACTCTCCTGTAGAAGTAAAGAAAGGGTCCTCTTCTAAATGAGATTTAGTAGGTGGTATAGGAGAATCCTCTAATTCAGCTGCTCCTTGAATTCCAAAAATCTTAAGGCTAGGGGTAGATGGTGGTGAATCTTTTCTATGCCTTGAAGAAGATGGAGTTGTGAAAATTGAACTCTTGGCTCTAGCTATAAACCTTCCCCTAGAATCTCTTGCTCTATGCATGTCATTTTTTATCTTTAAGTTGGGCTAATAATTCTCTTTCTGATCTTCCAGGTCACACTAAGTGCAAGAAGAGAGCATACTTAAGAAATTATTGAACCAATAACTCTCTTTTCTGATCCTCTAGATCACACTAGGTGCAAGAGGAGAGCATACTTCAAGAAGTTATCAATTTTTCCTTCTTCTTTTTTTTTTAAGAAATTGGCTACCTAGTTACACTTCCCCGGCAACGGCGCCAAAATGTTTGGTCAATTTAGTGTGTCCTAAATTGCTACATTAATTTGTCAATCCGGGATTCGTAAGCTTACGAAGTGTGGCGCACTATATGTGCAAGATAACCTATCTCTTACTTTTTGTCGTTTTGGTTTTTTTTTTTTTTTATCTTGGGGGTTGTATCTTGGTTGGTTTCCTAATGTGAGATGGAAATTCTAAAAGACAAGTATGGATATAAATTTTCAAGGCAATGATGTCCTTTATAATGATTTCCCAAACTTCAAACTTCAAAAGAGTTTTTAAAACATGCAATGACAAAATTAATTCCTAAAAGAAAATGAAAATGTGCCACTATACTAGTCAAAAAAACAGTGAACTATTGATCATGAAACCCATTACCCTTGCTGCTGTCTAAATACAAAAGAAACTGTGCTCAAAGAAATCCAAGAATTGTAAGCAAAGTAAAGCTAAAATCAAATTACATCAACTCATATTCTAACCCCTCACCATTAGTCTCGCTATGGCTTTCGGAGGTAATCATAAACAACTTGAGCAATCTGATATCTAATTTGCAGAAAAATAAACTAATATCAAATTACACACTCATATTTCAATCCCTCACCATTAGTCTCACTATGGCTTTCGGAGGTAACTGATAATGACATGAGCAATTTAATATCTAACTTGCAGAAAAATAAACTAATATCAAACTACACACTCATACTTCAATCCCTCACCATTAGTCTCACTATGGCTTTCGGAGGTAACTAATAATGACATGAGCAGTTTAATATCTAACTAACTAGTAAAGCAAATGTACAAAACTGAAATGAATAAAACAATGCTGGAATTAAAAATTAAGAAAAAGAAATCAGCAGAAGGACAAGATTGATTCCATGTCATTAGTCATTGTAAAACTATGTGAAAATGCCTGGGCTGCCTACTATAATCTGGAACAAAACACTGATCAGTTAACAACAGTATAAAGTATGAAAAATTATGAACAGAAACAAAATGTTAATACCATAAGAAATGTAATATATACATGTGAATGACTATGGCACAATGAACGTAAGGAAATGAAGCATGAAACTATACAATAATACACAAAACCTCGGCGTGTGCAGGGGCCCTCTGCACAATCCTCGGGAAGCAGCTATCAAACACGAATTATGCTTATGAACAGAGTCTTCTCATATATTTAAAATGCAGTCATAACAAAGAAATAATGTTATGGCACAGTGGGCATTCTATCTAGCAAATTACATTACAGCAGCTAACTACTACGTGTATGAGAATGCATTATTTATAACAGAGAATGTCATAACTAATTTCCTACATTCTGCGCTGATACAAGACACGTGAACCACCACGTCCAGAAATCTAGCATCATGGCTACCGTGAAGATTAAATATATGGAGAGTGGTCATTGGATTCGGCCTATGGAGCCATTTACAAGTGTTGATATGTCTCCCGTGATTTAGAAACGGCCACACAAATCTTCACGTGGTGAAAAACAAAGTTCTGTCACTGTGGGACTCTTCGGTTGACCACCGCTTGACTATCTTTGACCACAACCTTCTTAGGTGAATTCGACTGAACCAATAGGACTCGATCCATGTCCATGTCATTTCCAACTTGCCCATGTGGCTCGATTTTCCTGAAGACACCTGCAATATAGACTTTAACAAAATGGTTGCGGAAAGTTGCAGCAGCTGCGGAAAGTGACAAGATTCCGCAGCTCAATGAGAAAAAATCTAATTCAAACAGCAGACACAAAACATAGTTAAAAACCACTTTAAATGCTCTTTTATGATTAATATGCAATGATGTTGATGATTTAGGAGGTCCAGGTAAATGGAAAAAGTCTAGAAAGGTGTATAGGAAAGATGCAAGTTTGGGACTCAACACCTGCCACTCTGGATGATGCTCAGGCAGATGCACTAGAGTTGGAAGCAAACTTTGCCTCCAATGGTAAATCAAAAGGAAAATCTGAACAAGATGCTAGAATAAGGGGCAAGGAAGAGTTGTCTACTTCTAGCCAAGACAGAGACTCCAGTACTAGCATAATCGAAGAAATGAACAAAAATATCAGCAACCTTACTAATAAGCTGGGTAAGCTTGAATTGGAGGCCAAGAATTTAGCTTTCAGGAATTTCCAGAATGCTCCAAACAAAGGTTACAATCCTCAGTATAGGAAAACACCCTTGCAAATATTTCCAAGGGAAGCAAAGGAGCAACAGGATCAAGTGCCTCACCCATTATACTTGGAAGGTCTAGTAGATGATTCTACTGAGGACACTGCCTATGGACTGGAGGATGAAAATCTTGCCTTTTCAAATAGTGATGGAGAAGAATGCCCTTTGCAAGGGAATGATGAAGCTGGGTGCTCATTGCAAGAAGAAGAAAAGACCAGAGACACAGATGAAGCAAAATTTGATCATTATTGTAAACAATTTGATGATTTCATGAAAGCACATTTCAATAGAAGATATGATCTCAGATCTTCTAGGAAGAGGAATCGTACCCAAGAGCAAGAAGAAGAGCTACCCCAGAAGGAAGCACCTGCTCAGAAAGAGGCTACAATGCAGAAAGTCATAGACAAAGGTAAGGGCCCTCTAAACGAACCCTTGCAGTCTAATGATCAAATTCCTTCTGCTCCAAAAGTAGTCATTCCTCCTAATACCAAGTTTGTGTCTAAAGAATTCAAGCCCCCAGTTGAAAATAAAGAGTCAAAAGAGGTTGTGATAGAGAAATCCCCCCTAGTTTTCAGTTTGCAAAAGGAACTTGAAAAAGTCAAAATCCCAGTTCCGTTGACTAAACTGTTGAAGCAACCAGCATACCAAGCTCAAGTCACCTCATTTATACTCCCTCCAGAAGAACCAATCATCCCAGATGGTCTCAACCTTCAAGAAGAAAGACCCATGTTTGTCTTTGGTCCACATGTTGAGGAATTAGATGCTTCTACTCCTCCCTTTTATGTGTCTCTAGTAATTAATGACCTGCTATTACATAATTTTTTGTTAGATTCTGGAGCTTCCCATAATCTAATACCTTTGTCAGTCATGGAACAACTAGGATTACAAATCACCCGCCCATATAAGGATCTCTATTCATTTGATTCCAAAAGAGTTAAATGCTTGGGGATGATCAAGGATTTGGTGGTCAATTTGGCCCAAATCCCAGCAAAAAGTGTGGTGATCGACATTGTGGTGGCTGACATCCCAGCTCGCTTTGGCATGTTACTGTCAAGGTCCTGGGGAGGAAAAAATTGGTGGGTCACTCAGGATGGACTTAACATATGCCACTATCCCAATTTTTGGTGGCCAGGAGAGGAGAATATACAGGGAGACCAGATTTGTCAAGATGGTTACTAAGGCTGACAACTCTGTAAACTCATCAATCTATAGTAAGGAAGGAGATTTATCATGCTTGATGCTGGAAGAAGATCAAGATTATGCTCATGAACCATCCTTCTATCAGATCAAGACTGAGCAACCCTCAGTGAGCCATGAAGCAGAAATCTGGACTCTTCATTTTGATGGAGAAAATTCAAAAGAAGGTAATGGAGCTGGAATACTATTGATTTATCCTACAGGAAGATGGGTTCCATTGTCTTTCAAGCTGGAATATGAAGCTACAAATAATGTGGCTGAATATGAAGCACTGCTGATAGGATTTCAAACAGCTAGGAGCATGAACATACGAAGTATAAAAGTTCTGGGAGATTCAAAACTGGTGGTTAGGCAAGTCAAAAATCAGTGTCAAAAAAAACATCCTTGGCTCAGGGCTTATAGGAATGAAGTTTGGGACATGGTAGCGAATTTATTCTTGGCATTCAATATCTAGTTCAAGCCCCGAGAACAGAATAGGATGGCTGATTCCCTTGTTGTAGCTGCTAGTACATTTCACCCACCTCAAAACCCACTCTTAAGATATGAAATTGAGGTGTGTTACCGACCATCAATCCCAGATAACATCAAGCACTGGTAGGTATTTGAGGATGAATAACAGATGAAGAGATTCTTGGAAACAGTAGGAGAATTCTCCAATATGGAGATTGATGCTGATGAAGAAGAGGAAGAGGCCGAGGACAATTCAAAAAGAAATTGGGGGGAGAAAATGGTAGGAAATAAAGTGTTGCAGTTGAAGGGAAACATTATACCTAGAGGTCAGGTGCCTCTAGAAAGATTATTTGACAAGAATGATGTCCCACTGCAGCCGAGCAAAGTGATCGAAGAAAATTAGGTAGAAGACCTGAATCTGGGTACTGATGCTGACCCCAAAATTGTCAAATTGTCCAAGAAAGTCCCAGAAGAATACAAAAATCTATATCAGAAGTTATTTAAGTCCTACAAATATTAGTTTGCATGGTCCTATCAAGACTTGAAAACTTTTGATATCAGTATTATGCAGCACAAAATTCCCCTGAAAGGAGATGAAAAACCTCATAAGCAGAAGCTCAGACAGATAAATCCCCGGTTGCTTCCCTCTATTGAGAAGGAAATCAAGAAGCTGCTAAAAGCCAAAATAATTGTACCACTGAGGTACTCTGAATGGGTGGCGAAGCTTGTCCCTGTACGAAAGAAGAATGGAGAAATAAGGCTATGTGTGGATTTTAGAAATTTAAACAGAGCATCCTTAAAGGATAATTATCCACTACCGAATATGGATTACATCCTGCAGAAAGTGGTTGGAGCTTCTAGGATGTCAATGATGGATGGATTCTCTGGTTATAACCAGGTGGCTGTACTTCCAGAGGATCAAAAGAAGACTGCTTTCACCACACCGTGGGGTACATTTATGTATGCCAAGATGCCTTTTGGATTGATTAATGCAGGGGCCACTTTTCAGAGGGCAATGGATATTGATTTTGTCGAGGAGCAAGATAAATTCCTGGTAGTCTACCTGGATGATATCACTGTATTTTCCAAGAATGATGCTGAGCACATTGAACATCTGCGGAGAACTTTTGAGAAATGCAGAAGGTATGGTCTCTCTCCTCAAAAGTATTTATTTGCATTAGAAGAGGGAAAGCTTTTGGGCCATATTGTGACCAAAGATGGGGTGAGGATAGATCCTAAGAAGGTAGAGGTTATAAATGGTATAGCTTTTCCCAGAAATGAGAAAGAGGTACAGGTATTCCTAGGGCATATTAATTTACTGAGGAGGTTTATTCCTAATTATGCTGAAATAGTTAGACACATAACTGACATGCTGAAGAAGAATAATGAAGTTAAATGGTCCCAGGAATCATCAGAGGCATTTACTAGAATAAAAAATTCTTTTGCAGAAGCTCTTGTGCTAGCTGGACCAGATTATGATAAACCTTTCATGATCTTTTCTTTTGCATCACCTCATACAATAGCAGGAGTTTTATTGCAGAAAAATGATGAAGGGTATGAGCATCCTATTGCCTTTTTCAGTCAGGTGCTCCGTGATGCAGAATTAAAGTACAACATATTGGAAAAGCAAGCATCCGCCCTAGTGAAATCCCTTAAAGCATTCCGTGTATATATCTTACAGTCCCACATCACTGCATTTGTGCCTGCAGCTACTGTAAAAGATATTCTTATTCAGGGGGATAGTGAAGGAAAAAGGGGTAAGTGGATCGCTAAAATACAAGAATATGACTTAGACATCTGCCCTACTAAGCTGATCAAAGGACATGGGCTTGCTAAAATGTTATCTGAATCAAACTATCAAGCTATGGGCATAAATTTTTCCATTATAGCAGGTGAGGAATCTGAGGAGAAAGAAGAACGACATGGAATTGGGGTAGCTACTTCGGAAACACATATAAATTACCTCACCAGTCTGTGGTACAAAGAGATAGTAGAATATCTCCTTACACTCAGCTACCCTCCAAGTTGTGATAAAACTAAATATAGAGCGCTGAGATTGAAATCACAGAAGTACATAGTCGCCAATGGGCGGCTATACTGGCGAGATCCCTCAGGCATCTTACTCCTGTGTTTCACAGAGAATGAAGTCGAGAGTATTATAGCAGAATTTCATGAAGGGATCTGTGGAGGTCATTACAGCTGGAGGGCCACAACTCATAAAATTCTGAAAGCTTGCTTCTATTGGCCACAACTTTTTGGAGATGTTTTTGCCAGAGTAAGAGCATGTGATAAATGTCAGAAATTTGCTGAGAGACAGAAATTGGCACCATTTCCCCTGATTCCAGTGCATGTGGATGAACCATTTCGCCAATGGGGTATTGATTTTATTGGAGAAATACACCCTCCATCGAATGGCCAGCATAGGTGGATTTTAACTGCCACCGATTATTTCACAAAGTGGGTGGAAGCCATACTTGCAAGGAATGCTACAGACACTGTGATCATAAAGTTCATGGAGGAGAATATCATATCCAGGTTTGGCTATCCTGCTAGAATAGTGACTGATAATGCACAGGCCTTCAAGTCTGCAAAATTTATGAATTTCTGCCAGCAATACAATATCATAATGAATCACTCTACAGCTTACTATCCACAAGGAAATGGCTTGGCAGAGTCTTCAAATAAAACTATGGTGAGGGCCTTGAAGAAAACTATCAATGAAAATCAGAAGAATTGGGATTCCCAATTGAAATTTTCTCTATGGGCTAATAGAATCACCAGCAAGAGAGAAATTGGGAAATCTCCCTATGAATTGGTATATGGACGAGCATCAGTTTTTCCTGTATATCTAGCTTTACCAGTGGCCCGCTTCATGCAAGAAAGCTAGGAGGAGCCTGATGATATGATCAGGAGAATAAACCAGCTGGTGGAGTTGGAAGAAACACATAATCAAGTGAATCAAAGGCTAACAGAATATCAGGAGAAGATGAAATACCTTTTCGATCAGCATGCTAAAGACAAGAATCTGCAAGTAGGTGATCTAGTACTCAGATGGGACATCCAGAGAGCTGAGAAGGGAAAACATGGTAAATTCGACCCCCTCTGGTTTGGCCCTTTCAAAATTGTGGAACAAGGGGGCAATAATACTTTCAGGTTGGATAATTTACAGGGCGACTTGCTGGATGCCCCTGTAAATGGTCAATTCGTCAAGCCCTACCTTCAGTTATGATTCAAGAAAAGGCAGCCTGATGTATTATATTGTATGATAGTTTCCTTTTTTGTTTTTGTTTGAATAATGTGGGTGTTATTATGAATCATAAAGTGAAAAGTAAGGTTGCTGAAGAGCAAAGCCCGCACAGAAGATGATCAGGAGGTCTGCGAAGTTCTCGACACGTCCAAGGATGAACGTGTCGTCCCCAGGTGGAGCCAATGTTGATCATAATCAGCTGTCTATTAAATTTTCGCAAGCAACCCTGTTTAAATCCTACAAATTACCTCTCGTGGCCTACGAAATCTGTTTTTGGCCTACCGTTACCTTTCCCGCCCCCAAATTACATTTAAAAAGGCCACAAAACCCATATTTGAAAATCTGTAAAGCCTATCACTTTTTGGCCAAACCCCCGCACCCTTTTCCTCCATGTAATTCAGTGCTGGAACCGAGGGCAAAAGAACTAGTTGCTTATCAAAGTATATCGGGTGCATTCTGAGCCGTCTGATCAAACCATAGATCAACGTACCGCAGTTCTCCCGCCATGGTGGTCCCCGCACCCAAAAACAATGTTCAAAACTGCCCGGTATTCATTGCATCGCCTTTCGTAGGCGAGCGGTATTTCTCAAAACGGAGCGATTCCATACACAGTTTGCTGCATCTCCTCGCATATGGCTCCAAAATTATCATTCATCACACATTATTGATCTGTAAAAGTCACACAGGGATATCACTGTCAGCCGTCTGATCTGGGGGTCTTCATCCGACGATCGTCGTGCTCCAAAGCTGCGTAAGTTTTATCTACAGGCAAATCACACCCCTGGCCCACTGTCCATCACCTCCGATGCTCTTTCAACCGTTGATCTCCCCTGAGATTGGACGATCCAGATTTAGTCACACGCCCGCCATTGACCTCGTACCACCTCGTCATCCTTTCCACATAGTCTTTCGTACGTCCACCACGTCATTATCCCACGTGTGCGTCGCATTTCTCCTCCGCCCATTACATATGTCAGTCGCAAGTCAAATTTCATTGTTTTTCATTTAAAACTTTCGCTAATTCGCCTACCATTATTTCCACTGCATTTTCTTCTTCACCACCCTGCATGCTCCCGCCATTTCATCGTGTTGCTTCACTACACAGTCGCCTCCATTGCATTTTTGTCCCCCATGCATTTGTTTTCCTCACAACTTTGTGTGTTTTGCAAGTTTACAGCAACAAAGAATTATCATAATTTGCAACATCCATTAAAAAAGCTGAGAACGCGTCAGAGGACTAGTTTTTCAGAGGCGAAATTTATGAAGAAAGTCCTGGGTAGCTACTGTGACACGACATCCATTAAAGAAATAGGGTTATACTTTGGCAAGCTTCCCAGGGGAATTCAAGGCACCGATTTCACAGATGAAAATATTAATGGAGTAGCAGAGGAAGATCAGTGAATGATTGAGGAATTCAGCGTTCGGCGTTGAATATCTTAAAGCTAAATTAAGGATTGGGAAGGCAGAGGGTACAACGCACAGGAAACAATGCCCTCAAGGTTTTATGTTAGCAGAATTTTCTCTCTAGGAAGGACAGACCGCCCATAAGGTTTCTATTTCTTTACCATGTTACTGAAGAGATCTTCATCCAGTGCATTTATTCCAGAACGTCGGCCTCAAAATACATGCAGCACTTCAGAACCATTGAACAGTATGGGCGTGCACGTCTCCGCCAGTTCGTTTTAATGATACAATTAAATGTTCATCACCCACTTTCTTTATGAGTCTTCTTTGTTTCCTATAAAAAACCCAACGAACAGATTATGAGGGGTTCCATATTTTATCAGAAAATTATGCAGTGAAAGGCTTTTTGTATACATTTTGTAAAATTCTTGTATGAAGGCTCAGAGCCCATAGGGTCTCAGTGAGGAGGAGTTCCATCTATTAAAGAGGATTCTGGTCTTTGGTATTTCACAGTCTGTAACTTTCTCTTATGTGTTATTTTCATATATCATTTCATTTCATCCATGCTTCCTGTATCATGTTTTGGAATGCGAGTGGCTCACTGATTTTTGGTATGGATTCATCCTAGTTGATGCCCATGCTCAGATCAATCAAGCGCTTTAAATATGGCTCATGCATGATATTCTGTTCCATTATTCAGCTAACCATACTTCTGCTATATTAGTTTCTTTGGGAGGGTGCTTTTAAAATGCTATTATCATGTATGGATTCTTATATTGGTAAGCCCATGCATGGTGGTATTGTATATCTGGGTATCAGCTCAATGTTAACTAGTATCTTCTCGATATTTCTTTCACTACATACACCTTCTGATAGCTTATGTCTATGAAGTATTTCTGAATCGGCCCGCTTTGCAGTAAACTGTCTCTGAATTGTCTGATGCTTTGTATTAGATTTTTACACCTTGCCTCTACAATATTTCTTTTCCTGTATCAGTTTCTGAGAGTTTGGTCCCATTCTATTTTATTTCCCTATTCACAGGAGATAGCATGTGAGCTAAAGTTGACAACTTCATACATTATATTATATGCTCCTTGCTATGCTAAGATGTCCTAGGCACTGGTTTATCAAAACTCTAGGCTGTCTCTAGGAGCGACAACAATACCAATGACCTGTCATCACACATGTCGTTTTCCAATGACAAAAACAACTGTCGGAAGTTCCAGGATAGTTGTCGCTATTTCGACAACTGGCATAACATTGTTGCAATGGTTTGGCCATACCAGTGATGAAAACAACCGTTTGAAGTGCCACCACAGTCGTTTTTGTTCCTACACTAAGCATAACATTTGTGATGGTTGGGCCATACCAGCGACAGAAACAACCTTCGATAGTGCCATCTTATCCGTCGCAATTTCGATGGAAACAATTGTCGGAATTGTGGTGCGTCTCCTAGAAATTGTTTTGGGGGAAGAATTGAGATTGAGATGATCATCCACTTTAAGAACGAACTCACATTTGGCTTATGGCATGATAGCAGTAGTTGATAAAGGAGAAAGGAATATGTATGACCACCCAAGTGAGCTAGAATGCAAGACAACTGTCTCAGCTGTCTTGCATCCTAGCCTGGATCACTTAGGAGGTCATCAATATTCGTTTCTCATTTATCAAGTATTGGCATCATGCCAGAAGCGAAAGTTGAGTTTCTTCTTAAAGTGGATGATCATCTCAGGCTTACTTCTACCCCTACGGAGGTATCTCCAGTAAGAATTTGGTACCTTTTTTATAAGATCAAGGGTATGTTCATTTAACAAAAACTACCTTTTAATAGCCCTTTTTATGAATTATGTTTATTTTAAAGATTTCACATGACCTTGAAAAAATTAGGGGCAGCATTGCTTTACACTACAACTTTTACATGAAAACAAACCTAAACTTATTTATAAATTAAAAAATAGTTCATTGTGTTTGCTAAAAACCACATCCAAGGGGATGCCTTAATAAGAACTACTTGGTTTCTGCGTTAGAAATATCATTTAAATCGATATGGTGCAAATTTCATTCTTCAGTAAATATGTCTATTTTACTTTAAAAGAATAAATCGATATAGGAGGGTGTTCTTCAACTTGTTCTTGAGAAAGAGGATTTGATTTACATTGTTTACTTTGAATATCCCAATTAACTTATGATACATATCCTTAGATGTTCCAAAATCATAAATATAGGCAACCAAATGCTATTGAATGGAATCAATGATAATATTTTTAGCTTTGACCTCACCTTTCTTGTACTTTTCCTTTCCAGCAGCAGGTGTATTTGAAGGAGGCTCAACAACTTTTTCCTGTACATTTGACTTGGTTGAATCAAAAGACATTGGAAAACTATATCTAGAATCAATGCAACTCCCACACATAAGCTAAACATCAGTATTCCCTCTGTAGTAATTAGGGCCTCATCATTCTCCATTTTCAGTATAAGGGAGATGGGCGTTTTATCTTTATATATAGGCTCTGGTTTCTAGGTTTCAGGGGATTCTGCTTGAATAGATGGACCCTTAAATTGATCCATATGAGGAGGTTCCCAATATTGTCCCAGTTTTTTCTGTTTTACCCATCTCAGATGGAATATATAATATCAAAAAAGCTTTGGAATCCACCAGTAACAATAAACAAACTAGGAAAATTCACAGATAAGTCTTACCCAAAACTGGAATGTTTTCTTATGCACCTATATGTGTGCATGTAGATATTGAAGTCAACCTCCAAATGAAAAAGAGCTCAGGCTCCACAATTGCACTCGTTCAAACACTGTATTGTGATCATACTCATTTCAAATGTAATGTCAATAATGAATATGGAAATTCACCAAAATTTTCCTGAAGACAGGTCCTTCCCCTGCAAAGGATCTCGAAAAAGAGAGAGACAATAGTTTATAAGAAGTATTTAGTTAAGGGAAAAAGGAGATCCCCTCCCCTGCATGCAACAGTGAAACTAGAGAATCCCTTTGAAACAAGGATACACTTTCAAAATTATTCGAAGGATCAAATTTTAGGCAAACAATTATCATATGAACTGATACTCACACACCAAAGCAGTCAAAAATAAAAGACCAAGAGCTGAAGATAAAGGAACAAGAGTTGAATTAGCTTCAACGGAAAAGACAGTTCAAAGGAAAAAATCTCTTATGAAATTTGGCTTCTTCTATTAGCTGGAAAATTAGAGGAGGAATATGCAGCAAAAGGCCAGCCCTACCCCATCCAAAGTATGGAAGTTGGAACTGGAGAAATCAAGATACATAAGGAATAACTTTCAACATCCATAAGATCCAAAGGAAAGTGGAATCAAGATAGGAAAATTGATATCTATCTTGGTAACTAAAATTACTATAGTGTCTTATTTTCTACCTGTGATTTGGAATTATATGTAAAAATTATACAACATGTATGTATATCTTCGATTCACCCGATATAAAAATTTACTAAAGTTAAATACTGAATCGCTTCTACAAATATTTAACGGAATTACAAAACAAAATCGTTAATCACATGAAGTAAATAAGAATCAAATCACACAGAACATAGATAATTTCCTGGGGAAATCTTACAGCTAAAAACCCCACTATATTCTATTGTATATTCAGCATGGATCATGAAACAATTACATACAAAAATCTTCTCACAATATCCCTCCAGTACTCAGCTAATTGTCTCACACTGTCATGAACAAAACTGACCAACACATAACCAATTCTCAGCCTCTAGAAAGTATGCCTTGCTTACACAATCCCTAATGAATGCAATCCCTAAAATATAGTAATTTTGGCCTTCCTTGACTGTGCAAGTATCATGGGTACTGAAATGGGTGTTTGGTTGTATGTGTGCAACCCAATAATCCTACAACTTACAGTTAACTTCCATTTCACCTAGAACTCAATTGGGTCTCCACTGGATGTCACATGCATGCAGATAATAATAGTAAATTCTCAGTTGCATGTGAGATCACTGATTGTGAATTAATTAATATTTAATTCACTTGATCTCTCACTAGTGTATCTTCAGTTACAACTAGCACAACTGACTTTAACTCACTTAACTGAGTTAAATTGATTACAACATGCATTAACTAATGCACCACTGCACTTTGAACTCTGTTACAACTAGAATTATTGTGCATGCCTCACCAACTATCTCTAACTCGAAATCCACTAGCTAACTGAGTTTATCAATATCAGTTAACTATTTCAAGTCATCATTGAGAATATATTACAATTTATTGTCCATCTTAATTAAGGGATAACTAAAATTGACATGCACCCAAAAATAGCATTGTGGGCCCCACACTAGTGTAGGTTATTAATGCACTAGGCATGGGTGCTGAAATTTTCTTGTTGAATCTCAACACTCCCTCTCAGCAAGAAAGGGATTATCCTTCACCCCGATTTGTCTCTATGGTATTTAAATTTTCTCCTGGTGAGAGCCTTCTTTAGAATATCTACATCCCAATCTTCTGTGGGAATGTATTGAAGCAACATTATCCTTCTCTGCACACAATCTTTGAGATGATGGTACCGGATAACTATATGCTTATACCTATCATGAAATAAAAGATTAATCAAGAGTTTAATGCAACTCTAATTATCACAATGAATCACTGTCGGATCCATATGAGAACCAAACAAACCAACCAAGATCTTTCTCATCTAGATAGCCTCACATGTAGCTTCACTTGATGCAATGTATTATGCTTCTACTAAACTGAGTGCCATAGAACGTTATTTCCTTCTGTACCAGGAAACTGCGGTTGATCCTATGTTAAATATCCCTCCTGATGTGCTCTTTCTTTCTAATGGAATGCTTGCCCAATTTGCATCCATGAAGCCTTGAAGCTTCACTTGCTCTGTTCGTTTGTACCATAGACCATACTCTGATGTGCCCCTCAGGTATCTCAAAACATGCTTCCCCGCCTTCCAAAAGAGCTTGGTAGGATTTACCATAGCTTGAATCAGCTGGTTAACTGCGTAGAAAATGTCTGGTCTGGTGTTCACTAGATACATCAGTGAACCAAATAACTGTATGTAGACAGTAGCATCCACTACCTCTCCAGAAGTAACATCCTCTTTCCTCCAATTTCCTGGAAGAGGAGTATCCATGGGTTTGTAGTTCTCCATGTTAAGCTTATCCATTATCTCCTTTTGATACTTGCCTTGAGACACAAAAATCTCACCATATCGCTGCCATATTTCCAATCCAATGAAATAATGAAGAAGTCTTATGTCCTTCATTTCGAACTCCCTTGCAAGATCCTCCTTGCATGAGTGTATCAACTGCTCATCACTAGTCAAAATTATATCATCAACATAAATAACAATGATCAATAGCTTACCCTCAACCATAATATGGTAAAGGTTTGCATCTTCTTCACTTTTGGTGAATCCCAGTCCAGTGAAATAGTTGACTATCCGAGTGTACTAAGCACAGGGTGCTTGCTTCAGCCCATACAATGCTCTTTTGAGTCTGCACACATGTGACTCACTGTTGAAGATTTCAAAACCTTCAGGATGCTCTATGTACACCTCTTCCTCAATTATCCCATTGAGAAACACAGTTTTCACATCCATCTAATGAATGCGCCAACCCATCTATGCTGAGAGTGCAAGGATGGATCTTATGGAAGAGTACCTTGCAACAGGTGAAAAATTCTCATCATAATCTATCCCCTCGATCTGTGAGAATCCTCGAGCCACCAATATGGCCTTGTATTTCTCCACAATCGCATCAAAACATTGCTTTACCTTGTAGATCCATCTCGATCCAACCATTGATTTGTCGACCAGTCTTGGGACTATCTCGCATGCACTGTTCTTGACAATGAAGTCATACTCCTCCACCATTACATATACCAAATTTGGTTTCTGCACTGCTTCCTGAAAGGAAGATGGCTCAGTCACAATACATTTTCTCATAAGAGCCATGTATCCAGTAAATCGGTCATGAAACTGTCTCTGTTTGCGCTGTGAATTAGGGGCTCCTACATTCTCTACAACATCAAGTCCCAATCTATCACCTTCCTTGCTGTGCCTTTTTCCATTTCTGATGGATGGCTCTGCATGAGTGTTTTCCTCCACTCCATGAACCTCCTCATGTGGTTGATCCACATATTGAGACTCATCCTTGGAAAACAACAGTTCCTTCTTTGCATGCAAGTCCAACCCCCTCTCAAGGGACAACCACATGGCTTTCTCCTCATAAAATTTTATTTTCTATCACACAACAGTCATTCTTATGTTTGGAAAATACACATGATAATTATGGGGTGTTTCATTGTACCCCATAAAAATCCCAACCTCGGCTGTTGGTTCCAGCTTCTTCCTAGCGCCCTTGGTCACATGCACATAAACATATGAGCCAAAAATATTAAAGTGTGAAACATCAAGTTTCTTACCAATGAAAGCCTCTTCAGGTGTACTCTTGCCAAGTATCCTATGAGAACAACGGTTCAACACATGTCCTGTTGTGTTGCATGCTTCCGCCCACATATGCATCGGTATGCCTTGATCATGCAACATCGCTCATGCTGCACCCATAATAGTTTTGTTATTCCTCTTCGCAACCCCATTTTGCTGTGGGTTATGAGGCGCTATGGGTTCTCTTCAAATTCCTTCTTTGCTGCAGAAGTTCTTGAATTTGTTAGAGATGTATTCTCCACCATTATCACTCCTAAGAGCCTTCACTTGCCTCCCTGACTCTTTCTCCACCAGTGCCTTAAACTCCAAGAACTTAGATAATGTCTGCTATTTCTTCTGCATAGAGAATATCCAACACTTATGAGAAAAGTAATCAACAAATATTACATAGTACTGATGTTTTGTTGTCGAATCAATAGAGAAAGGACCACACACATTTGTGTGAACTCTCTCAAGGATCCTAGAAGCTCAGTTCTCCTTCTCATGAAAGGTGGCCTTTACATATTTTCCCATAGTAAATCCCTTACATGTGTCTGACTACACAAGTGTACCCCTGGGAAGACCTGTAGAAATCTTCTGCATGACTTTCGAGGCTCCATGGTGAAGATTGCCCAATCTCCTGTGCCATAATTCCCCCTCATCCTAGCTCACCACTTGATCAGCCTTGCCCATCATTGATGTGAAACCAAATATTCTAGCTTGTAGAGATTAGTAATTGGAATCCCTATCCTCTTGGATTTTCCTATTGTTTTATGTCGCAGGAAAGATTTTCCTTCACTAAAAACAACATCATAGCCTCTATCCTCCAACATTACGACTGAGACCAAATTTTTCTTCAGACCTGGTACATGCATTACATATTTTAATTGAAAGGGTTTACCTGACTTCCTCTGAAAGGTGATGATACCAATCCTAGTAGCACTGTACCGCCCATCATCACCCATTTCAATATGCATCTGGAGATCTTTCTCCTCCAAGTCACTGAAAAGTTACTTGTTTCTCATCATGTGAAAGGAAGCACCACTATCCAAATACCACAAAAATCCCAATGCATTGGACACCATGCATGCGATCAATGAAAATTCAAGCTAAAATTGCAAGTCAAGGGCCCCACCAGCTGCAGATCCTCCAGCTTTCTTGGTCTTCTTCTTTTGTGGGTAGTTAGTAGCAAAATGCCCATGCTCGTGACAGTGAAAACACTTCACCTTGGACATGTCCGGCTTCTTGCCATTATTAGACTTGGATTTAGAATGGAATTTCTTCCCCTTCCGCTTCCTCACCTTGGAATCCAAAGAAAAATCCTCTTCATCTTCATTTTTAGATGAAGATCCATCTCTGGTGTTCCTTTTGAACTCCTACACCAAATCCGACCACAATCGTTCCCAATATGGCAATTTTTCCCTTCCATTGACAGAGTCTTGATAACTATGCAACTCTTGGGAACTCCTAGGAGAGCCAAACTCTCCAAATCATCATCAATGACTATTATTCCAACGCTCCCCAGTTTATCCCGACATTGGAATTTTTTTTATAGATATTTTGGAATGGTGGCGCCCTTTTCCAATTGATCTTCCTGAGTTTATCTTTGAGCACCAATTTCCTATGGCCACTGCTACTTTGGAAAAGATTCTTCAAAGCCTTCCACATTGGATATGGTGTGGCTCTCCCATGGAGGCTTGAGAAAATGTTCTCTCGTACTCCCTCCAATAAGATCCTCCTCGCCTTTGCCACTTTCTTTTTCCATGCGTCAAGATTTGCAGCATCTGTCACAGTAGATTTAGGAACATCATTGTCAATGAATTACTTCAAGTCATTATCTTCGAGCACTGCCTCCATCCCGTCCTTCCAAGAAATATAGTTTGAGTTGCCCTCAAGTGCATACTCCAACCTCAAGCCATTAAAAGAAATTTCGATCTTGAATTATTTGTAGCACTAAGAAAGTCTTTCTGCAAATTCGAATTATATCAGTCATAAAATCAACTTCTGCTTCAATTTTGCAATTCATGTGCTCGGATACCATGTAGAAATTATACAACATGCATGTATATCTTGGATTCACCCGATCTAACAATGTACTAAAGTTAAATACCGAATCGCTTCTACAAATATTTTGTGGAATTAAAAACACGATCACTAATCACATGAAGTAAAGAAGAATCAAATCACACACAACACAGATAATTTCCCTGGAAAATCTTACAGATAAAAACCCCACTACCTTCTATTGTATATTAAGCATGGATCATGAAACAATTACATGCAAAAATCTTCTCACAAGAGCCCTCCAGTACTCATAGCCAATTCTCAACCTCTAGAAAACCTACCTTACTTGCACAATCCCTGATGAATACAATCCCTAAAAGATAGGAATTTTTTCCTTCCTTGACTACGCAAGTATTTTGGGCACTCCAATGGGTGTTTGGTTGCATGTGTGAAACCCAATAATCCTACAACTAATAGTCAACTTCCCTTTCACCTAGAACTAAACTGGGTCTCCACTGGATCTGACATGCATACAACTAGTAATAGTAAATTATCAGTTGCATGTGAGATCACTGATTGTGAATTAAGAAATATTTAATTCACTTGATATCTCACTAGTGTATCTTCAGCTACAACTAGCACAACTTAGTTTAGCTCACTTAACTATGTTAAAATGATTACAAACTGCATTAACTAATGCACCACTTCACTTCAAACTCTGTTACAACTAGAATTACTCTGCATGCCTCACCAACTACCTCTAACTCGAAATCCACTAGCTAACTGAGTTTATCACTATCAGTTAACTATTTCAAGTCATCATTGAGAATAGATTACAATTTATTGTCCATATTAATTAAGGGATAAATAAAATAGGCATGCACCCAAAAATAGCACTGTGGGCCCCACCCTAGTGTAGGTGCTTAATGCACTAGGCGTGGGTGCTGACATTTTCTTGTTGAATCTCAACATTATATGCCTACAGTTAACACTTCTCTTGAATCTATTTTTTAACAGCTAACCCTTCTTTTAACCTTGAAATGTTGTGATCACTTTGTGATAATAAAGTTGTCGTATATACATTTAATTCATCCTTATACACACATAAGAAGTTTCCAGCTATCCAATACTCAAGTAGTTTCATATTTTATTTTTCAGCCTTTCATTGTTTTCTTGGTTGCACCATTTTTTACACATTTCATCCTAATTTGACATATTAACAGCCAAAATTGTGAAGTGCTTTCAAAAACATTTTGAATATAATATGGTGTATTTACTGTTGTAAATCTGTAGTAATTAAAATGAATTCAAATTTGGTTTATGCTTGGAAAAGTGTGCCTGAAGGGATGAAATACAGTGGCATATGCTTGATATATTTTCTCTTGGATTACCTAGCATATTGGGGTTGTTTAGAAGTGAATTATTGTTTGTTGTTTTTGTTTTTGATAAGTGAATTTTTGTCCCAAGATCCAAGGGCTAAGTGCCCAATGCTCCTCCTAGGTAAGTACCTCCTCTAATCTAGCAACTAACTACCTCGTTGTCCACACCCAATGGGTTAGTCAACAAATTGACTAGGGCATCAACCCCATAGGTAAGAAGACTAAGGAAACACTCTAATTTCAAGAATCCACCCCATTTGAGACATCCATATGCCCACAAAGCATCATCAAGGAGCTCAGAGATATAGTGCTCTCCTAAGCAAAAACACATATGCAGTAACCCCAAAATTTAACACCAAATTGATGTTTAGAAAGGGAATGCTTGAAGTCAATGTCATTTGCACCCCACCCCCGCCCCCCTCCTTGCTTAGCAATGTCAAAAACAACAAGAAACTCTCAATCTCTTCTAGAATCAAAGTACATACACTTTAATACAAACCTGCAAATCTCCTAGATCATAATAAACTAGGGTCTAATACCATGTTCGAGAGGCGGAAAAAGTGATATGTGCATTGAAACTATTCCACAACACTTCTACTTTCCAAGAAGAAATTTTGTGCACCACAATAAACACACCCAACCTTAATTATTTTTATTAGAATTGATACCAACGTATTTTAAAGTCATGTAGCCTATCAACAAAATAGAGATGTCCTTGTGCTTATTTTCAGGTACAAAACAAGTTTCTCTTATAGAAAATACAAACATTAGAACTTGGCTCACTTCCTTATCAAATTTTTTATTTTTCACACTTACACCTTTTCTTACACTTCCTTACTTTCTCAAATATATGTGTACATATAAGAAGTACAACGATTAAGTTTCATTATGTCAAAGACTAATTGCCTCAATGGTTAATAAATTACAAAGATTACACTATCAAGGATAATGTTGCTAGCACCTAGAGACTCGGCTTATCATCTTTAACTTGACCAATAACCTTGTGCATACAAGTCATAACATCAACAAATAATTACAAGGTAGCAACATTTTCCAAACTCCCAAGATGATATTGTGGCTATGTCCCCTCAATTTTGTACCTCGACAACATGTGTAGTACAACAAAAACTCCACCCCAACAATTTCATGAATCCTCACAAGCTCAAAAATTCCACACAAATGTTTTATTGCCATTTATAACACTCCCCAACTTGCAAGAGAGTGGTTAAGATAAAAAACTCTTAAGTGGTTGTTTGATCCTAGAGTGAGTCACAAATCAACCAAGCTTGTGAGACAAGTTCAACACAAAATTCATCAAGTATGGACATGCAAATTCAATCACTATATCAAAGGTGCAAAATAAAAATGAATCATCAACACCAAATGTGAATTGCAATGGGAAACTTTGTTGTGGATCAAAGTGGAAAATTAGAATATGACACAAACACAGTAATATTCTTAGTCAATTGTTTCTAGCATTACAACAAAGTGATCACAGAGTCTCAATGTTCAGTCATGTTAATACACTGTTGCATTAACCTTTGTTGCATGCACCTATTCCAAATTAGTGTAGGCTCACTGGAGTGGGTGGATATCTCAACAAGTTTTGTTGCACAAAATACCAACAATCACTACATATCAACTTCTTCTGTTTGTTTCCTCCTCTCCCCAAAGTTTGTACAATTATGCAAGTTAGATTATTTATACTTGGCCCTATGATTTTAAACAGGTTGGTTGTTGAGATGAGCTTCATTTTGTTCATATCTTGTTGTACAATGCTATTTAATTAATGGAAATTGGGAGTTGAAACTATTGCCTAATTTGAAACAATGCTTTCAAATTATCATCCTTAAGGATCTAATCATTACTTTAATGTTAAATAATTTATGGGGAAATGATATAAGATAGATGAGTAATAACGATGAGGCTCCAAGGTTAACACTGACTGCAGAAAATAAGAATGTGGTTAGATCATGTGTAGGAACCTATTACATACCCACCATTCTACTACACAAACAAATTCTACTAGATGCATAGTTATCATAAAAAGAAAGAAAAAGGGACAATTTTCCAGGAGCCAAATTTCTGGAACCATTGTTCTAGATGCATGGTTGTCACAAAGAATCAAAATGATGAGGTCACTTTTTAGAAGCCATTTTTCCATAAGTATAATCTTGCTATAATAAATATACATAGTCTACCTTACCCTTTCTAGTCCACCATGAGAAGTTACTTGCAGGGAAAATTTTAAGGATGGAAAATTATCTTGAAGTTTAAAAACATTGGTGAATCTCACTAGTCCCTAATATGCAAACTATAAAATGTTTATTGATATATTTGTAAAATTATTCAAATTTATAATGATTATATATATATTCTCTATATAATGTTGGCGATTTTTAAGGTAAAATAAGTGTATATTGTAAAATTTGGGCGAACCAGTTTTAGAAAAAATGGAAATTGGTGAATATTTTTTTGGGAAAAATCATGGAAAATTAGCCCACCTACGAATATTAGCCCCTAAAATTTTCCATGGAACTTGCTTCCCTGTGTAGCAAATGAAGATCCAGATCCTTTCCTCCTACCTTTTGGATTCTTCACATTGAAAATAAAAAATATATGTAAATTTTTTTGCATAAATAAAGTTTAATCTTAAATATTTCACACAGCCTTTTTTAATTCTTCTAGATATTTAATAGATCCAACATTAATCTAATAAATTCAACCTCAGAAAACAGAAAAATATTAGTGTGTCTCATAATACAATTGAGTATTTCTCTGCTACCAACATCAGAAAAGGGCTTTACAATTACAGTGATTTGTGCATTACCATATTAGTAACAATCCTTTTGACAATTCTGAATCTGCATATATATCTAGTTTCTAAATTATATATATATATATATATATATATATATATATATATGCACAAAAAGGGATATGGAGAAGTGGAAGCAGACATGTCATGTGATGGTGAAAACCCTAGTGTTGAAAACTTCAGTTATCCTGTTAGGAATCCCTTTAGAGTCCCAATGTTCCCTCCAAGACTCAAGGATGATTATAGCACACCCTTAAAACCAGGCCTCTCTCACTTAGGCTTAGACTCCTATCATAAGAAGTAAGAGGGCCAAGTGGGTAGAGAAAACACTAACAGATGGTCAGGAGTATGTGGGTACTCCTATATATTCAGTCAAATCGAGTATGGAACCACAATGATATTATGGGTATATGGTGTTGATGAGTGAGCTAACAGAGGCTAAGCCTTCCAGCTTTCAGGAAATATGAGCATCATGTGTGGATTGATGCCATGTTGGAAGAGTACTCTTCCATCATGAACAATGGTGTCTAGGAGGTTGTACTTTGGCTAGAGAGAAAATATATGATTGCTCTATATAGGTTTACAATATTAATAACATTGTTGATTGTAGTGTGGATAAGTTCAAAGTTGGATTTGTGGCTAAGGGGTTTTCTTAGAAGGAGAGCATTGACTATGAAGAAACCTTCACCCAAGTAGCTAGATACTCATCCATCAGGGTAGTGATTTCTATTGCAGCACAGATGGGTTGGAGAATTTCTAACTCTACCCATTCACGTGAAGCAAGTGTTCATCATATACAAAGTTACAAACATATCTCAAGGAATCTGTTAAGAGCTAAGCCCCAAAAATTAATAATAAGCATGTCTATAGGTAGCTACTTCCTCACATTATTGTAGGTGACAACACTAACTACAAATAGTAAAATGGACTCCTATTTGAATTTCCAAGTGGTATTGTTGTTGCTTAGAAATTGCACTGAACAATGAATAAGAAATGGCATTAACCAAGCAATCCAAGCAAATCCTGTCATGAATTTAAACTTTGTTTTGAATGTACAAAATTAAAAACTCAAATTAATTATAAGTATTCCAATTGAATATGGCCTTCAGAGCAATTTCATTGATAGTAGCTAAGAATCAAGAATAGGTGATTATGCTTTGAGCCAACAACACATTAACCAAAATAATATGTGTGTGTCAGGGGTCATTCCAACACATCAATTACTTAATAAAATGTTGTGGGTAATTATCCAAATCACAAAAACATGGGCATTCAAGCTACCATGCTTCCCATACATTGAATTTAGGGTATGAGGCAGCCTATTCAAAGGAATATGGGAATGCATAGAGTTCCACAAAGATCCTATCTAGTGACCGAATCAAATAATGGAAGCCAAAAAATGGTTTTTTTTTGTGTTGTAGCTTCAAAATTATAAGAAGAGGCATTTAATTGGTTGGTGCAATGGGGCTGCGCTGAAACTCCCAAAGGAATAAAGGAATTTCACTTGTTGCAACTACAATGTCAAGATACAATATTACAACCAACGATGGTGCAACATAATCATAATGATGTTATATGTATCATTAGTTACATAATATAGAAAAACCCATCATAACAACTACATAGAAATTAATTGTACCAAAGATAAATATGTTCACCCTAGAAACTCAAATGGGAAAACCAACATTTGATGGGGAATAGATTCTGCTCAATAAAGTGTTACAAAGGTGAGCTATGCAATTTCAACTAAGATTCTAATCCATTCTTACTCACCAGAAAAGTCCCTAGCCAATGACCCAATCAAATAAAGGAAGTCAACAAATGGTTTTTTTGTGTTATAGATTCACAATTATATAACCAGACATTCAATTGATTGAATCAATGGAGTTGTGGTGAAACACCCAGAGTAATAAAGAAATTTCAATCGTTGTAGCTACAATTAATACAATATTACAACCAACAATCCTGCAACTTATTCATAATCATGTTATATATGATTATTATTTATGCATCATAGAAAAACCCATCATAAAAACTACAGTGAAATTAATTGCACCAAAGCCATATATTTTTACCCAAAAAACTCAAATGGGAAAACCAATAATTTTATGGGGACTTGATTTTGCTCAATAAATTTCTACACATGGTAAGCTATGCAGTTTCAACTGAGATTATGATCCATTCTTACTCGCTAATTAGCATATTATAGAGTTAACAGTAATAGAAATACATAGTTAACAATCACCTATTTCCAGTTTGGAATTCCACTAGCTGGAATCCAAAGGGGTATGATCACACTTGCAGTCAGCTCCAAATTTATAGGTTCTTGTCATCATATAGTGAGTGCAATACTTTTCTCTAGGCAGTTGAGGATAAATGGGAAAATCAAATGAACTGTCCAACCTAGGTCACTTGGCCAATACATTCACAGATGAAATACTTGCTTCATTTCACCCATATGTGTTATGAGTTACCATAAGAGTTTGTGAAACTATAAGGAGTAGATAGAATATATCATATTCTTCCATGGTACCCTGTTTAACCAAATGGCATTCTAGGCTAAATGCTTTGATAGCAAAAAGCACATTCATGGTTCCAATCACATTTTTATGTTGAGTATAGCTTCTCTTCCTCTGTCTATCATGGAATAAGGCATGGTAAAAACTGTAGTCATATAGACCTGAAATTGTTTATAACATTGATGGAGGGATGCACCTTATCATGCTCCAAGAGTTTCAATGCCAATTTCTTATGGTTGCTACTGCTTTGGAAAAGATTCGTCAAAGCCTTCCACATAGCATATGGTGTGGCTTTCCCATGAAGGCTTGAGACAATTTGGCGTCATACACCTTCCAACAAAATCCTTCTTGCCTTCACCACTTTATTTTTCCATGCATCAAGTAATGCAACATCCTTCGAAGTGGGCTTAGGAACATCATTGTTGATGAATTCCTTCAAGCCATTATCTTCGAGCACTACCTCCATCCTATCCTTCTAGGAAATGTAGTTCGAGCTGCCCTCGAGTGCATACTCTAGCCGCAAGCCATTGAAAGCCATTTCAATGTTTACTCAACTGTGGCACCAATAAAATCTTGCAACAAATTCGAATTGTTTCCACCAACAAAAATCAGCTCCTACTTCAAAATTGCAATCTTCTGTGCTTGCATACCATGTAGAAATTTAATACAAATTATGTATTGTCTGGATTCTCCTGATCTAACAATTATATGCCACTGTTAAATATATAATCTCTTCTACAATAATTCTTTCGAAATTTAAAACACGATCGCCAATTTCAATATCAAGAAGAAAGATCAATCACACATAACACATATGTTTTTACCGAGAAAGAATAAAGCTAAAAACCCCACTATCATATATTATGTATATATCATGGATCATGAAACAATATCATACAAAAATCTAATCCAAAAGCTCTCAGTACAATGTACAATCGTCTCACACTGTCATACAAAAATTGGTAAATACATGCGCCAATTTACTGCCTCCTGATAGCCTGCCTCCACTGCGTAATCCCTGTTGATAGAAATCCCTAAATGAATGGAATCATGCTTGCCTTGACTGCGAATCCTCATGGGCACATCCAATGTGTGTGTGGTTGCATGAGTGCACCCATTAATGTCACAACTGATAGTCAAACTATCTCTTTCACCTACATCTCAACGAGTCTCCATTGGATCTAACATGCATGTAGTTAATAGTATTAAATCTTCAGTTGCATGTGAGACCGCTGATTGTGAATTAATTAAATAATTAATTCACTGATCTCTCACTAGTGTATCTTCAGTTACAACTAGCACAGTTGATTTTAAATCACTTAACTGAGTTAAACTACTTTACAACTCACATAGCTACACATCCAACTCAGTTACAACTTCGAATCACTCAGTTACAACTAAGTCCACTTGCATGTCCAACCAACCAACCTTTGAACTCGAATTTCCTATAGCTAACTGATTTGCCACTTCAGTTAACTATTTCCAAGTGCTCATTGAGAATAGATTAATGTTTATTGTCCAACTATTATTAAGGGATAATAATAGTCGACATGCATATATAAATAGAACTCAGACATATATCTAAAAATAGAACATCATCTATATATAGAATTTACTCACCAACTATAAATAGACATCATCTATAAATAGAATTTTCTCATGCATTCTAAAAATAGACTTCCACCTAAAAATAGTCTCAGGCTCCATCCTAGTGTAGTTGCTTAATTTTCACTAAAATCTTCTTATTGAACCTCCACACACACACATATATAATCAATTTCAATAAATCAAATCAAACAATTGAAACATATTCCTAAAAAGATAATATTTTCTCCCTTATATTTAGACAAATTAAAAAACCAACGAATATATTTTCCCTTTTATAAATTCAATATATATAAAAATATATATAATCATAAATACAAGAAAAATAATAAATTATATAAAAAATCAAATCAATAAAAATAAAAATGAAGAATAAGATGATATAAAATGATATTAAGTTTGACAATTGATATGCAAGATTTATAGATGCATTTGAAATTAGAGTTGCTAGAAAATTGTAAACACAAAGATCATTTATATTAATTGTTAAATAAGATTTTAAAAATTAAACGTGAATTAATTTAAAAGCATTTTACCAAGCGTTTTAAAAAAACTTTATAATGAACATTAAACTCTCTTAACATTTAATTTAAAATTGTAGCGGAGAGATTTTGTGAAAAAATGATTTTTAAAGTTAAAAATAACTTTGAATCACCATTTTGTTTTGACTCTCAAACAAAATATAAAGGAAAATTATAATTCTAAGAGTAAGCTCCTTAGCATAGTAATTTGTTTTGACTCTCTTAACATAGAAATTTATTATGTTAAATAGACATCAACCATGCATACATGATTCAAATGGCACCATAGAAATTAATGATTTTAATATTGATTGAAAATAATGTATATAATTTACAATTTGAATGATAATTAATAATTTAATTAGTTTTGTTATATCTTAAAGTTTAAAGGTGATTTTCATATTTGCATTTTATTGATTTGATCATTTTTGTAAATTTAATGGTTATATTGATTAATTTACATGAAATGGTAATTTAATGGAATACATTGGTGTAGTTTAGTGAAATTAATTGGAAAATTATGTATAAAAAAAAAAAAATTGATATCATTGAAAGCATCTTAAAATAGCATTTGAGTGTATATGTTTGTCTATTGTGTTAGTGGTTATTACAATGAATCAAACTTAAATCGACAATCAACATTCTTTGGAAGATACTTTATCTCATATGTGAACATGTCTATTTTATGTATGTCTTACTAGTGATTTGGAAGGTAAGATTCTCACACGAAGATGCTACCCAATTTTCATGCAACTAGAGTGTGTGAGTCAATTCTTTTAGGAATGCGCACAAGTTCTCATAAACAAGAGCATAGTCCATTTTATTTAGGTTTGGCCTTTGTCAAAAATCCACAACAGGTTTTTGATGTGTCCTAAAAACATGCATGCTTTATTTTGAAATTATCATGCATGTTGTTTTAAAAATAATGTGTGCACATATTTCTTTGCATAAAAAAAGACATGTGGTGTCTTATTGTTTCCTCATTACAGTTTTTCATTCATTGATTGATTGTCAACATAGTAGAGAAACTTTTATAGTATAAAATTATTTTACTTTAAAAATTGCCAAAATTTTATAGATATTATATAAAATAATTATAAATTTAATGATTTTCCAAAAACATCTCCAACATTTTATAGTTTGAATATTATGGGCTACTAATATTCACTAAGGTTTCTAAACTTTAAGATAAGTTTTCATCCTTAAAATTTTCCTTGGAACATAGATAGAATACGTGCAATCTCTTGGAAAAGGTTTCCAACTCTAGAGGCTTCAAAGGTTCCTTGCTCATCTAGCTTCATAGGTGAGTCATCTTTCATTTTTTATTTTTTTTTGTACAAGTAAAAAAAATCGAAAATTTAAAGATATGTTTTTAATTGTAGATTTATTATTATCATTGCAATGGCTAAAAAATTAGAACCAAATAAAATAATCAACCCCATAACCAATCCAAGAGAAAAAATTAACTTGGATGCATATCCCAACCCATAAACACAAACTATAAAATATTTAAATCGATTTAAAATATTAATTGAAGAGCTTGGGAAAACAAGGGAACCACCTTTAATTTCATTAGCGAGATCCCTTGATATTATTATTACCTCCATTGATTGTTCCCATGGTCAATTGACATGTATAACTAAATATAAGGCCATGATGAGAAAATTTTTCTCTATTGGTATTAGTAAAGATCAAGTTAAAGATTTTAATACCACCAAACAAATGATTGTCCTAGGAAGAGATGAATTTACATGGATTGGTGCACATTCGATCCATGAAAGGAGAATTAGTTGATTCATTGGTTTACGTTTTTTTATAAATCTCCTCTAATAATAAGGAGGTTCCATTATATTTTCTTCGCAAAGTTTGGGCCAAGTTCATAATTGGTCTTCACATGAACAATTTTAAGAATAGTGAGTTCCAGGGGGGTTCATCTTAGTTATACCCATAATTGACCAATTATTAAGCACAATACGTTGAGAGGGCCATTTACTCCTAGGAATATGTCCAATACCCCCCCATAGGTACCTCATTTTTCACTAGCAGTGTAATAGTATGTCTCACATATAGCCTAATGTTGCATAGTTCATTTGTGGTGACCTCTAGATGATATTCTTCAAAAGAGTATCTTAGAGCTCTACATGTAAGGCCTTTTTTCCGCATTGATTATAGACCATTGGCTCCAGGTAGATAAGCCAATATTTCTGGATAGAGCCAAGTAGCACCACACCTATGTTCTTATTGAAAACACACTTTCCATTGCCTAATGGAGGATCCTATCCACAAGATATTCGTATATCAACTTAGTACATATTTTATTTGATGCTAAATATTTGGTTATATATTTCATTGTGAAATTGGAATATATTCAATAAAACTAACATTACGGTAACTTTTGTATATTTCATTATCTTGGCATGTAAAAATGCTACAAGAGGATATACCACCATCAATATGGGAAGATTCCAGTTATCCCATTCTTGATGAAACTATGGCTACAACATTTAACATTGCAACACCTCACATACAAGTATTTAAATGAATTTATGCTTATATACTTCAATGATAACTTATCAAGATTGAAAATTTTGTTGTTTTGCAAATTTCCAAGTTATTTGGAAGAAATCAATATTAAATTTATTTTGTTTCCAAAGGTGTCTATTGAATATTTTGAGTAGCCATCTCTACCTTCAATTACCATACCAATTCCAATCCAAGTATCATATTTTAGATTACATATACATTCATTGTGAGATTCATTATCTTAGTCTAGTTCAATTTGATGTTTTTCTACTAATAAAATATATTACAAATGTCAATGCATGTGCCATCATTCCCAATTCCTTCCCCTTTTATACCCAACCAATTTCATCCTTCAACCAACCCATTTAATCCACATTATATGTCAATTCCGATCATTTCCACCTTTAAAAGTGCTTGGAATTCCCATTTCATCTCTTAAGGTGCTTCCCCCATCGTACATTTAGTGGGAGTGTATCACTTTCAATGCGTAGTGCCTTTTCTTTTACACCCTTCCACCATTCCCACATACATTCACCCTGCACCACTCCTTCGTCAAACCCCTTCTAGTAGTGCATCCATTGATGTAGCAACTAGAATTTCATATAATGTAGATACATCTATAGTGGTTGCGTCTACAAATATTGAAACTACATCCTCCCCATCCTCCATCATTCCCTCAAATTAAGTTGTCCAATCAAGTGCTCCACCTCCTAAAATGCATCCTCGGTTGCAACAAGTATTTAAATTACTATAGTTGTATAGTGGTTGCATATATAGTTGTTGTAACTAATAGAGGGAAAACACTACTACATTGTTGTTTCCATTTTAGAGCTTATAGTACTCTGAGATGAAATAAGGTGTGATGTTCCTTTGTATTGAGGAGGAGAAAATTAATTTTTGGAGATGCAACAGGAGGGCCAAGGGTGGAAATGGTGATTGAGAGAGCCATTATTTACACTAGCCATGAAGTGGAATTTTGGGCATGAGATTCCATTTTTTGTTTAGGGCATTGTTACCCATCAAAGAGTATCCAACAACCCTATATGATCAGCACATTACATGATGTCAGGATCATCCACTTCTTGTTTTGTTATGATTTATGTCTCCCATCCAACATGCTTTCTCAAAATGAAGGTGGGTCATCCATTGGTAAGTTCCTTAACCATTTTTACAATCATGTATTTTAACTTAATGTTATGGGCATACTAATATGGATCAAGGGTAAAACTAGATAATTGGTTGATATTATCTATATTCTTGTTCCCTCACTTCACCTAGGAGGATAGACTTGGAATCTATCCCATTGGGACCTCCTTTCAGGCCTTAGGGTTTTTAGGAAGGGAACTACTATGGAGGCATTGATTGAAGTAGCATGCCCAAGGTATTTAATACTTGCCACTTTTAATTTTTCCCCATTAATATTCTCCATTCTTCGAGATCGTAGTCATTTTTCATTAGGTTTAGAACCCTTCATTTCATCCTTGAGACAGGGCCTAGAAAACTTGGCCCACGAGGTTGATGAAAATAAAATAAAGATAAAAGAATACGAAATACACAATGAAATAAATATTAAATTCAAAATATGGTTGGGACATTTTTTTAGTGTGTGGGAAAAATCATAGCATGAGCTCTACCCCCCTCATTAGCCATCACCCAGTTCCTCGAGCACATGATGATATCATCGATAAAAAATAACTCTTTTATTTTCCCAAACCTAATGAGAGATAAACTTAATCATCCAAAAGGGATAATGGAAAATATAAAAAACTATCTTGGGCTCCTAATCTATTCACCCAAATAAAGGAAAATCATAAAGAAGTAAAAGACACACTAGAGTGGTGGAAAAAATGAGGCCAAAGAAAGGGGTAACTCATGTATCCATGATTGATCCCTCCTTACATCTATACACTCAAAATATTAGACCTCCATTATCCAATCACATGGTTATGGCTCCTTGCCATGAAGTCATCCCCACTTCACAAACACTCTCTTTCACACACGCCTATGGATTGATAGGACAAATTGAGACATGCATATTCCATTTGGGTTATGGAAACACCTAATAGGGTTATTGATCTAGCCATCCCTAATATAAGGAAGTAACATGTTTACGAGACTTGATCTATTTATACTTGAAGGTAGGATTTGTGTGAAGTATTATTGTACTTTAAACATTATGTATGGTCCATTATGATGGATTTATGGTTATTGTCTCTAATGATTGTTGATTACATTTTATATTAATAGGTTTTCATTAGGTGGTATTATTGCAATAGAAAAGGCCTCATGGGAGATGATTTTCATCCCTTACATCAACATTTTAGAGGTTTTTTTACCCAATCCAAAGAGAATATATGACCTTATTGATGTAGTAATGCCCCATATAGAGTAGAGAGTTGGGAAATTAGATGAATTCAAATGCTTCTTAACATTCGAGAGTACCCACAAATACTGAAATGTTGAGCCACTAAGGATTTTAAATGTTGAGCTACTAAGGATTTGTGTTTGAATTATTGATCATATGCTTAGATTAACTCAACATGCCCCCAAGATGTTCTTGACATTGTTCGATGGGGGTTTCTTGTTTTGGATCTTGGATGATGTTGGTTATCCTTGAGATGAGAAGGAAGGGATTTCTCATCGTTGATGGACCCCAATGCTTGAGCATAATTATGCCAAGCCACTCCTTTTTCCCTTAGAATGGTGACTTTTAGAACCTTGGTTATGACATCATGGATTTGGAATCACTTTACATGCATAACCATGTACTTTGAGTTATTTATAGGAGTATGAAGCACTCACGACCCTTTTTCACTTTCTTATGGCATTCTAAACTCCCTTGGAGGACGAAGTCATAGTGGAGGATGCTTTTCTTCCACACATGTGGGATATTTTAGGATTATTGATATGTTTTTGAGCTATTGTGAGGTTGGATTGTAAACTATCACTTGTTGAACACTCAAACAAAGTTGTATTAGGTATTTTACTTGTAAATGTTTAAAAATGAGGGTGGTAAGCCTCATATAAATAGAAGAATTTATTATTTCATTTCGATCATCGCACATTCTTATCACTCTTCTCTTCTAAGAGTGTGGCTTTGTCCTTTTTGCTACATGGGTCAAAATATGATATTTTAAGGGGTGTGAATTATTTTGGATATGGTATTTTGCATGGATTTTTTTTGGGGGGATTGAAAGAAGTGCTTCTTTCAATAATTTTGGAAGTTTGAGGTTTTATCTTCTATATTTTGCATATTGTATGTGTGAAGTAGTGTTTCTATTTTATTACATTACTAAATTTTGAATCTATGTTGAAATATTTATCCATTATAGCATGCAACATTTCTCTCTTTGAAGCTGATAATGAAAATTTTGATTTTGTGCTCGTATATATTTTCTCCCCTCACAAGGAAAATAGTTAGGATTTTAAAAGTGGATTCCCTAGTCATCCCCCTATTATCAATATAAATTCATTCTCATTGAATTTAACCCTAGTAGACCTCACTAATCCCATTTAAGATAAGGAATCAATCCTTATTGTGTTCATCATCCATAAAATCAATTAAATTTATTATCCTTTACCTTGTTCCTAAAAATATAAGGGTAGCGGCTAGGGTTTTAGGGTAAAAAATTACATAAAAGTGAATGTTTTTTGGATGTTTGTGGTTCATAAATTAGAAATTTCATCAATACAATATACAAAATAAAAATATAACAATGTTGATGTGACATCCATTTTTCTAACCTTCATGTAAATATTATTATGACTTCTAAATTCATGTACATGCTTCCTAAGTTAAAAAACATTATTGGCTGAGATGGAACATGGACTCAGAGGTATGCAGGAGGAGGAGTTTCTTGTAAGTTAGACTTTCTATTTAAAATATCACTAAAATTTCTCAATTGGAGGGGATGACCTTACTGTAGAAATTAATTAAAGGAAATGGGCTCTTAGAGGGGAGGACAATCCACATATTGTTCGGAGGTTTGGTGTTGACAAAGTCGACATGCAAGAGAAGGTTAGCGGTATGGGTGGAAGAGAACATGGGAGAAAAATGGCATGATGAATAAGGCTAGGAACATAGTGTATGGAGTGCATATGATAATTTGGTGGAGCAAAGAGGATCTAATGATATCCAAGATGAGAAAAAACCAAAAGGGCTTGATGGCTGAGAATCACAGAGTTGTGGGTGTGCTCTTAGGGCTGATAAAACCACTAGAGACTAGGATGTTCGAGAACTTCTAAGAGGTTTAGGCAACCAAGACTATTGGGTTGATAACACATGGTGTAGCCTTGGGGGGGGGGGGGGTTGAAGAACATGGGTGGAAGAAAACTTGCGAATTTTTTGGTAAGTGCACTCTTATTCCTATAGAAGTAACGTAGCTAAAAAACCTCCTTGTTACTTATATCTCTCTCCAAGATTGAATTGAGACTCGTTGTGCTATGATTGAAACCCACTAATATTTTTTGGTTATTTTATTAAAAACCACCAAGGTGCAATGGTTGGTAGTTGTTGAGAAAACCACCTCCTAGAACTCTGAATACTGTTCAGGGGTGATTGGTTGCAATAAATATTGAAGTGTAGGCTAGTATAAGGTTTGGTGGAGAGTTAGAGTCCCAATTTAAATTTCCAGGTCCTTCCTTATAAGATAAGTGCTTGTTATGTTATATGTGCAAGTGAATTTTAAATGTACACTTACTGTGTTATCTAAATTTCATTATGAATGTGAGGAATGCTTATTTCTTCTATGAATAGGAAATTTTCATTTTCTATGAATTTTTAGGAATGGTTTAAATACTTGTTTTTATTCTGAGTGTGAAATTGGGCTTGACTGCTTGAATGTAGAGGATGTGTAAATATTTGTTATAATAAAAGCTTGAAATCAACCTAAATTTCCTAAGCATAAGAGATGGGTAGTCTCTGTTGTTGATTGAATTCTTGTATCTTAATGACTATAGTAACATGCCCTTATTTGTATTGTAAAGCTAAAGTGAGATAACATTGATATTAAACATAAGTTCTGGAGGGATAAAACTACCGATGATAAATCACCGGTTGTATATATATACACATATATATCCAAACATGTGGGCATCAAATCTAGGTAGAGATAGGCCGCAATGGTCGAGTCGAGGAAGAATCAACTCATATATTTATATACATGTGGTGTAAGCTCAAGACGGATGGAAAAATCTACTAAGTGTCGAAGGCATCTGTAGATATCTCTCTCTCTCTCTCTCTCTCTCTATATATATATATATATATATATATATATATATATATATATATATATATATATATATGTATGTATGTATATGTATGTATGTATATGTATGTATGTATATATATGTATGTATATATATGTATGTATATATATGTATGTATATATATATATATATATATATATATATATATATGTATGTATGTATGTATGTATGTATGTATGTATGTATGTATGTATATATATATATATATATATATATATGTATGTGTATATATATATATATATATGTATGTATGTATATATCTATTTATGTATGTATGTATGGACGATGAAGATTCAATAACATACCCCACTCCCCCTAATCACGTCAGTAAGGGAGGGGGGTACACCTATTAATCGAGACCATCATAATGAACAAGCACTCTACAACCATTGGATGAGGCCTTAGAACCATGATAACATACTCCCCTGCCATGCTATTAAGCGGGAGGGGTCTGTATTTTAATCTGGGTTGTTAGTGTTCCAACCACCATAGTTTTTGGTTGAAGGCCACTTATCGGCCAAGAGGAATATGCATGTTATATTGGGATTTTAGGTCCAAACCCAATAGTATGTTAGCACTTGTGCTAGCAGAGAGGGTCTATGTGACAAGGGGTGGTAACCACCACTTGAAATCCTAGTCCCAGGTGTTTTAAAATGAAGACCACTTTCCCCAGAAAAAAACCCCATATAAGTTATGTCTTAGGGTATTCAGATCATGATATGGGAAAGGATACCATAGTTAACATGAATTATATTTGTGCACAAGGGAATGAGTCTAGTGGGACCTAGTCTATGTGGTCATTGAGGTAGCGCCATGGTGAAATGCCATGTGGCAGCCTATTTTGGCCTTTTGGAGGGGAAAAGTGGGAAAAATATGGTTGACACATGGCACACCCAAAGGAGTCCTCATGAATGAGATGACATCAGTATGATAAGGGAATAATTTCACCTCGGTTATTTTGAAAGGGGGATAGCCATAAATGCCTAGTGTAGATTTTCCCGATGGACAGTGATATGTATCTACATATAAAGGAAGAGGAGTTTTTTCCCAAGAGATTTAGAATGAGATGTCAAAGTGACGTCAAAAAATTGTTTAAATCCCAAAACCAAGAAAATTTCCTGGAAAATGACGATAATTTGTATGTCTCACTCTAACATATTTAGAAGGGGTGGCTTGTTTGGAAAATTTCATGGTTCGGTGGAATGCCATGAGGGTGTGCCACAATGGAACCATTTAGGCCACATTATGATATAGACGAGGCATGGGGAATGACATGTTTGAGAGAAAGGATACCATGTGATCACCACATGGGGACCCTATCTGTGCCACAATGAAGTGGCAAGAGGTTAATGATTGAAACTTTGAATGGCCATGGATTTTGATCCAAGAGTTGGATTGAGGAAAAAATTATACCACCAGAAAACTCTTTACAAGCCAAATGCAATGACGATTTTTATTTTTGGATTCAAGGAGTTTGAAGAATGAAGAAATTTTTACGCCCCATTTCCATGACAAGACTATGGAGGTCACGTTAATGATAGTAACACCTATTTCTACCCTTAGTTTGGGTTAGGTGGTGGAAGGGGGCATGTTATAGTTGCATAGTCAAATTTCCTTCTTTAGGGATGACATCTTCCTTTTTGTTGTGTATACTTATTTTCAACCAATAGTATTCCACTTACTAACCCTAGTCCTAGTGTATATTGGAAGCCCTTGTTCCCTCTCTATTGAATATCCCTAATAGGCCTTTTCTTTTGCTTTTATATGACACTGCACACCCTATTATTGCAAATAAATAAAAAACATAACCTAAGGTAGCCATATAGTTGGTATAGGAATATAATACTTGAATCTTCACATAGAATATCTAGGCCTTTGTAGGATTTTCCAATGTTTTGTCCTATTTTTTAGACCTCGTATCTATCACTTTTAACCATCATAATTTTTTATCCTTTATATGATTTAGGGAAGCCTATGTTGTGGTCAAATACCAATAAATACTAGAAGAAAGGTTGTTGAGGTGACAATGATAACCCTTTCTCTTTTTTCCATAAGATATGGTTCTGCCTTATGGGGCTTTGCACTAGGCCTATCAAATTTTGTGGCAATAAGAGATAGCTCCCATTCTCTCATTGTTGGACATGAGTTTCCATTAGGTATGTTGGGAACAAGATTCTAGTTTGTGTGAATTATTTTTTTGTTGGGAAGTTGTTTCTAGATCCACCACATGAGAGTTTAGAGTCATCGAAATTTCTAAGCTACCCATGAGGTTCATCATCATGGTTATGAACCTCATGGGTAGGTTAAAAACATTGATGTCTCTCATGTGATGTATATGGAAACAAATTCCCAACAAAACTCAGATCACTGAAGCCTCAAATCTAAAATTTTTGGTTGGACCAATTTCAATATGAATATTACATGACTTTGGACTTGTGTATATGAAGACTTCTTTATCAATTTTTACATTCATGATGTGGATTTAATATGATATACTATGAATATTAATTTTCTTAAATGATTAATGTGGCCATCATGAATGTTAATATAATGAATAATGCTTCATTGATTTTCAGAATAAATATTGTGATGGATAATTAACCAAATTCATATTTGATGGTGTGACTTGGTTAAGTGTTTATGTTAAGTGGTTAAGTATTTATGCTACCAATCGTTTATGTGAATGCCAGTTACTAAACAATCAATTGGAAAACAAATCCATTAAATCTAGCTACTAAACCAATAATTTCAATGAAAATATTATTTATTATGCCTTTGCATCTCTAGGCTCCTTAATTATGACCAACAATTTATCCTATTCAATATCCATGAATAATGACAAAGAAATCGAAGGGTTTTAATTGATATATTCCACTAGGAAAAAATTAAGGTTTATTATTCGTCAGTGAGTGAAACCCTAGTTTAAAATATCATAGAATAAAATGGTTTTTGTAAAATGAAATCATAGGTGAGGGGTGTTCCTAGATAGAAATCGATATCCTAAGTCCAACATAATCAATAGTTTGTCAAAATGAGGCTTGGTTATGTTTTTATGGAAAAATTCAAATCATTTACCAAGGCCATGTTACCATAAAATCTAACAATCCTGGTGTAAAGCCTCACTAAGAAACCTAGGTCTATGGAAACAAAGAGATCAACCACCATTGTCACCTTAGTAGCTTCTCTCCTTCTCCTTAGTGGTGGATATTATCCCCACAAAGGAATATTCTAGGGGAAATATTAGAGGCTAGATGACTACGGTTCCAACCGAATGGCACTCTAAGGGTTGCAAATAAGATCACGCAAGTAATATTTACTAAAATATGTCTTAGGGTGAAGAAATTGTCTATGAATTGGAAGGAAATTACCAACAAAATCTTGAGAGGTTGAGATAAAAGTTTCCCAAAGAAAAAATTCTCTTTAATTAGACCTTTGAAATATAAAATAGAGTTGTTATAAGTTAGGTTTTGAGATATATTCAATAATATGGCATACAATGCCATATAAAAGCTAGAATATTTAATGACCTTTAAGCATAGATCAACAAACGAGTCATGTCGCCAATTAGGTAAGAAAGTTATAAGGTGGGAGGATGAGTTTTTATGGATGAAACATGCACACAACAACAACAAAAAAAGAGATGACATCAAACCTATACATAGGGTTTTAACATGTAATTAATCTTATATTTTTCTTTTATAAAATTATTAAATGCAATCCCTATCAAGAGGTAAATAACTCATTATTAAATTTAAATTAAATACAGTTTCAATAAAAACCATAACCCTAAGCCTAGATACCTAAGACTTAGAGAAAAGAGAGATAAAATGGAGAAAAAAGGGGGTTTATCACCACCAACTATACTAGTGCTTTGATTTAATTGGGTTAAGGAGCCTTTAGGGCGAGATCCATGAGGAGGAAATTGATGAAGAGGATGACATATATGAAGATATCTACTTTGAAAACTTAGTGACTTCCTTTTTTTGAGAGATTTTAAGTTCAAGAGATGCATATACATAATTATATTGAAGGATTCTTGAAATTTTTTTTTACATAAAATTAAATTAAGATTCCAAGTAGAGATATTATAATTTTTAATATGACATATATAGAAACCCTAATTACACAATATAACATTAAAAATGGAAGGAAAGTAACAATAAATTTACATTATTCCAAAAAATTATGTTCAATAAGTCCCAAATAAATATCCTCATGCAAACATCTCCCTCTCAAGACTATTCAATCCACAATGATGACATTGTGTCCAAGTAAAAGAAGACAAATGAACAAGTGCACACTTCTTAAGAGAGATACGTGTGATGAATGTTGATGATGCAAAATTGAATACGACTTTCCTCTATTTATATGAGGGAAAACAAGTCTTATTTCACCAATTTTACAAGTAAAATTCCTAAAACAAGATTTCATAATCATCCAACTAGGTCAAAGGTCACAAATTGACCTTGATATATCTCAAAACTATAATAAAATTCCAACAATAACCCACACGTGTGGGAATAAAGTGTCTCCATCACGATGTCATCCTCTATAAATTCTCAATATCCATCAAGAAAGTGATGAAAAGGTTCATACGTCCTCCTCACTCCAAGAAATCCTCAAAATGCATGGGTTCATTTATGAATATGCCTCCTCCACCATGATGTTTTCCATAAATAAGCCTACATCACCCTTCTAGGATTTGTGAGGGTGACGTGGAACCATGCAAGGAAAGTGTTGACATCAAAGGAGAATGTGCAATCCCTCCCATGCCATCTTAGTGGCATTCATCCTTATCTAGGCTCTGGAACAAGAAAAATCCATCAAATAGGGTCAAGGCCAACCTATGGGCATCTTAGGTCCATCTAGGCACATCATAAAGTAATCTGATCCCAAATCTCTATGGCTTAGAATTTAAGTATATAGATGTATATAAAGGATGTAGAACCATGTAGGATTAGATCAAGGCCCAACATTCATCTCTAGAGGGGAAATGATTGGGAAGAAAAGTCATAACTCAAATCAAAATAGGGAATAACCTCCTCAAGAATGGTGTTGAAGAGGGTTAAGCCCATACCTCAATGGATATTTGTTGTTCTGATAATGAAAACTGAAATAAAGCTTTAAATATCAATTGATATTAACATCATTAGGTACAAAAACCATTAAAGCATAATATTGGTCCATATCTAATGCTAAGGGAAAAATAATAATTCACACAATACTTACCTTCAAATTTATTTCTAGCCTAATATCTGTAAGCAAGTTATCTCACTTATGTTAGGGATTTTTAGGTCAACAACTCTACTAGATGTTTCTATAACCCAAGGGGAATTACATGTCATAAGAGGACCCATCAATTTATATGGGCATGTGATATGGTGGACATGAAGTGGGAATGAATTCCAGGACGATGGCCACAACCATGGAACGAAATGAAATAGGTCCAACATCTTGAGTGTATAAATGTATGGAGGGAGCAATCATAGAGGCATGAGTTACTCCTTTCCTTAGCCTACTTTTTCCAACACTTTGGTGTGCCTTTTAATTTAATGATTTATATTTTCTTTCATTCAAGGTTTGGGTGACCTTTTTTCCTTTTTGGTTTTCCATTATCCCTTAAATATGTGGGAATTTATCACTAATCAAGATCAATACATTTATAAGTCCCTTTATTTGATGATGAATCATTAAATACTCAAAAAAATAAGTGACGAATAATGGTGAGGGGCGAGGGGGTGGAGATCATGATAGGATTTTTTTTCTATGTTCTTATTATGTCTACACCATCTTCTGCATTTTAAATTTTCTTTCCAGTGTGGATTTCATTTTCTCTTATCTTTCTTTCAATTGTAGTAACCTCCAAGGCAAATTATATGGGCCATGACTCAAGAATGAGGATATCGGGTGCTAATCCCAACAATAAATTAAAATTAACCCAAAGCGTGGATATGGAGAAGAGTGATAGATGCAAAGTGGTTAGTATGGATTACCTTGGACATGCTATATCAATTAGTGCCTACGCATTAGTTCCCATCCTAAACCATAAGGATTTAGAGGAACTCACACTAGTATGGGCCTAAGACTAACCTCCCAAGTGAATTGTGGGAACAAGGATAAAATAAAGAGTGGTTAATCATATATTTTTCCTCATGATTCATATTATCATTCCTTTAACATTAAATGAAAGCGTGCGATTACTAAAATGGTTCAAGTACATGTTGATAGATGACCCACCTTCATTCATGAAAAATGTTAGATTGGAAAGATCACTGATTTGAAAAATAAATGGAGATATCTGGCATCAAGCTATATGAAGATCATCATAGGGATGTTGGTTGGTTGGCTATCATCAGAAGAGAAAAAAATTATCCTTTGGGTTACCCATTTTTTATGTTTAAATTTCAATTCAAGAACATTTTGTGATTTTCTATAGGGAATAAAATCCAAACCATGCAACGTAATTGGATTATTTAAGCTTTGAAAACTATGTTTGGTTGGTCCTACATGATCATGGAACTAACATTGTCTTTAGGCATTGTGTTGCAATATTGATCCCCTTGTGTAAAAATTACATTATCCATCACTTAGAAAAAACCCAATTTTAAATATCATCAAATAAAATATTATTCATGAAATGGAATCACAGGTGATGGTTTCACCTGGTATAAATCAATGTCGTAAGTCCAACACAAATTATGTTCTGTTGATCTAAGGCCCAATTAAGATTTTATGTGAATTTTCAACTCGCTTGTTGAGGGCATGTAGGGACATTTTGCGAATTATATTTTGGAGGCATAAAATGTAAATCATGTAGAATAAGTTCTTATGTAAGCTCCAACATGTGTGTTAAGTTGAGCCCCATGTAATCATGCCACCCACAGTGGCCTAAGCCACTGTTTTGCAATATTGAATCCCTTGTGTAAAAAAATCATTATCCTTCACTGAGAAAAACCCCAGTGTCAAATATCATCAAATAAAATATTATCTGTGAAATTAAATCATATTAAATCGGTACCCCTAGCTATAAATTGGTTTCCTAAGTCTAACATAATTGATGGTTCATCGATTTGAGGCTCGATCAAGTTTTCTTGACTAGTTGCAATTTACTTGATAAGGCCACTTAAGAAATTTTGTGAATTTGATCAAGTGACATAAAATCCAAACCATGTAGCATAAATAGCTTACAAAATCTCTAAAATATGTTTCACTAGGGACCACTTGATCATGCCACCATTGTGTCCCAAACCACTTTTTTGCAAGATTGACACCCTTGTGCAAAAATTGCATTATCTATCACTCAGTGAAACCCTAGTTTCAAATATCATCTATAAAATGGTATCTATGAAATGGAATCAAGGTTAAGGGGTGGATCTAGCCAGGAGTTGGTTTACTACATCCAAAACAATTTAAATTTCATTGATGTGAACCCTAATCAAGCTTCTATGCCCAGTTATAAATTTTTTGTTAAGGCTATCCAGGGATATTTTGTGAGTTAGTTCTAGGTGCATAAATTCCAAAACACGTAGCATAAATACTTAAATACATAATATCTAACAGGTGTGTTTGATTTTGGTCCACATGATCATGCTTCCCATAGTGGCCCAAGCCATTATTTTTCAAGACTAAGCACCTTGTGCAAAAATTGTGTTATTTGTCACTAAGAAAATCCCTACTTTTAGAGATCATTGAATAAAATGGTATCAGTGAAATGGAATCATAGGTGAGAGGTTGACATATCTAGAACTCAATTTTTTAAGTCCAACATAATTGATGATTCGTTAATTTAAGGCTCGATCATGTTTTTATTACTAGTTGTAAATTTCTTGGTAAGGCATTCATGGACATTTTGTGAATTTTCTTTCGGAGCATAAAGAGAAACACATGTAGAATAATTGGCTTACATAACCTCCAATAGGTGTTTTTGGTTATGGCCCATGCGATTATGCCATCTACAGTGACACGAGCCATTGTTTTGAAATACTAATCCCCTTGTGCAAAAATTACACCATATATCACTAAGAAAAACCAAAATTTCTTAAATCATCGAATAAAAAGTTATCCATGAAAAGGAATCATGGGCAAGAGGATCCCCTAGATATAAATTGATGTCCTAAGTACAATTTTCTTGATGATTTTTTGATTCAAGGCACGATTAAGTTTTTATATCTAGTTTCAACTTCCTAACAAAGGTTATTCAGGGAAATTTTTTGAATTACATTGGGCATAAAATAAAAAAAATGCATCATAATTGGCTTATGTAAGCTCCAATAGGTGTTTTTGGCTAGGGCCCACACAATCATGCCACCAACAATGGCTCTATCCATTGTTTTGCAAGATTGAACCCCTTTGATCCAGATTTAATAAGGGAACAAAATGAAATATATATTTAAAATTAAAATATAGATATACAATGAAACTAAACTTCAATTAATAAATAGAAATGTTGAAGTTGTTTACATGCAGAACCAAAGAAAACTAGCTCGAACAGTGGTAGCTTATCTCTAAGAACAGATGTGATGGTTGCGCACTTTCTGAACTCTATTACAATGAGCCTCAAAGAGATTTTTATTATGAAGAAAAAATTATAAATCATAAACACCCAAAACCCTAACCCTAGGAGATGAAGCGCCAAAGGCGTATGGGCCCCGATGGGTTAAGTTGGAACGTCAAATTTCCAGGGTAGTAACTTTGGCATATGATCTTTATTTAGCGAGCATAATAGCCTGTTAGAAAGGTCTATCCTAGGCGTAAATTTTTTTACTTCCAAAATGATTTTACACTCATGTTGTCTTGTTTCCCCAAAAAACGTCGTTTAGGGCCTCAAAACAACTTCGGAAGTTTAGGACCTCAAACTGCCTGAAATAGAAAACTACCAAAATAGGAAAATAATGTTGTGAGTCCATGGAATGGGTGGGAAAAAATTGATATTCACTTGGATCATTCCTCCTCCATTGGGAATCAATGGTATCCATTGTGTTGAGTGTTTGCATGAGATGAAGAAACATTTTCTAAACTTGGTCCCTAGTGAGCCACTTGCCTTGGTGTAGGAGCTGACCTGCTTAGAACACCTAATACATTTGGATTCTCTTTTACTAGGTGTATTTAATCTTGGTGTACATTATCTTATCAATCATTGCTTTTTCATTTCAATCTAGGTGGAGATTTTTCATTGTCATTTTTTTTGCAATTTTTGATCCGTCCAACAATGGTGGAAAGTAGGGATGAATGTAGTCCACATTGAACACTAGGTACAAGCCAAGGAATGGGGTGGTTAAAAAGAGTTATCAACCACAACCTTGGTGATGGTGTAAGGTCCATAATGAAGTGGTAAAATCTTTTTATTGGCCCATGCAAGGCGTTCATTCTCTAAATGCAACCAAAATTTGTTTCCCACTTAAAACTTATGTGGCACTGATTTTGATCATGCCGTTGTTTGTACTCAGTATTGGCCTCGTCCATGATATCATGAAACTGTTGGAATATGTGTTGAATTATTTCAATACAATTTGTGGCTTTTTCAGCTTTGGATTGAACATGTGCAAATTCTTTTTGTGTAGTTAAATGGGGCAGAGCAACATCGATGGGACATAAATGGATATGGCCATTAATCTATAGACAACTATGTTATATCCGTGTTGGAAATATGGGATACTATCATCCCATGTTCATGGATGCTTGGAGTTCTAAATGTGTAATATTTCACAATCATATTGTTGATGACCTTTTCCCGACCATCAGTATGGGGGTTGAAAGTAGTCAACTTGGTGATCTTGGTGTCCAACAATGACCAAAGGCTCAACCAGAATTCACTTAGGAAATTGCTATCCTAATTTGATATGATGGTATTTGGGATCCCAAAATTTACCTACACTAGTTTGAATAAGATCTTTGCAATTCATTCTATTGTGATAATCTTATTATAGGCAGCCAATATGGACATCCTAGAAAATATATCAATGAACATAAACACATAGTCATTACCATTATTTGAAGAAGGAAGGCCAAACATATAGTCCATGGAGATGGATTCCAAAGGTTGTATAGGAGTAGGTAGATGTTATGAAACTAACTCCAAAAATAGAAGAAAACAAAGATCAATGCCTTAGAAATAAGCCACTTCGAGGGAGAAACCTCCGTTACATTACATAAATGAACAATTCTTGGATGATACAAATGAAAAAACCTCCTTCTATATATAGGAGTCAATGGGGTCACAATATAATCCTAGCCGACCTAACAATAATAATGTAATGGCACAATAATAACAATGTTTGGGTTACAGGGGTACAACAATAAAAATAAGGGGGTTACACTAATAATAATAAGGGACTACACTAGTAATATAGGAACCTAACATGCCCCTCTCCTTGTCAAGTGTTGTCCTCAACACTTGAGTAGCTTTGGATACTTTTGTATAAAATTATCATCCTCCCATGTAGAATATTCAGTGGGTAAGTTCTTCCACTTGATGAGATACTCTCAAATTGTTTGATTTCGTAGTTGTCGAGTTCTTATTTCCTTGACTGCTTCAGGTTCCAATATGATTTTTCCTTTCTCATAAAGTTCTAGAAATATTATTTGAACTGGAATTTTTTCACCTATAACCTTCTTCAAGCATGAAACATGGAAAATTTGATGCGCTCGCGAAGAAGCAAGAAGCTCCAATTTGTATGCCATAGTACCAATCTTTTGCAACACCTTGTAAGGACCATAGTACTTTGGCGATAATTTACTATCATTCTTAGCTTGCTTGAGGGACATTTGTTTGTATGGTTGTAGTCGTAAAAATACCCAGTCTCCTACATCAAAACTTCTCTCATTGCGATGTTGATCTGCTTGTTGTTTCATTCGATTTTGTGCCAAATTTAGGTTATCCTTTAAGAGTTGGAGAACTTCTTGTTGATGCTCGATGTGATCTTCCACTGCTTGAACCTTAGAATTTTCTCTTAAAGAAGATGTGATGGATGGTGGATGATATCCATAAAGTGCCATAAATGGGGTCATTTTGGATGTAGTATGGAACAAAGTGTTGTTAACCACTTAATCCATTGTGTGTGTTTATCAGATACAAAAAAACGAAGATATCATTCTAAACATTTGTTCACTATCTGAGTTTTCCCATTGGATTGGGGATGATAAAATGAGCTATGAGCTAGTTGAGTACCAAAACAATAAAATAATTTTGTCCAAAAATTTCCAATAAGTAGAACTACTTTTTTTTTTATTGTTTCCATAAATGCAGTAGCAACTATAATTGCTTTAAATGGATGAGATAATACACAAAAGTGTGCATACTTGGTAAGTCTATCAACTACCACCATGATGCCACTATTTCCTTCAAACTTAGGTAAAAATGTGATAAGATCCATTGAAATCTCCTTCCAATGTTGACTTGGAATGGATAAAGGTTGTAGAAGACTCGGGGTATTAATTGTCTCAACTTTATTTTGCTGGCAAACCAATAATTTTTTTGGGATGGCCTTAAATCTTATATTTAAAATTTTGTGGCGAAATGTTTAAATATTTCACCACAAACTTTTGAATATCATATTTAAGGCCATCCCAAAAAAAAAAATTCTTCACCCTATGGTAAGTTTTTAAAAATCCCGAGTGTCCTCCTAAAGAAGAAGTGTACAATTCCAAAAGAATATTTTGTTTTAGTTGTGAATTCTTACAAATATATAAATGATCTTTGTACCAAGGAATCATTTTTCCAACTAAATGTATCAGATGTATTAGGATCTTGCTGCAAATTTTGAATGAGTGTCCACACTTCTTCGTCCTTATTTAATTCATCCCTTGCTTCGGTTATCCAATCTGGTTGGATAATAGAAATGGCACAAAGAAATGTTTTCACCTCTTCATCCTTTCTTGAGAGTGCATATGCAACAACATTTAGCTTCCATTTTTTGTAGATGATTTCAAAGTCATAACCCAACATCTTTGTGACCCATTTTTGTTTCTCTTCTGAAGATAGATTTTTTTCCAAAAAGTGTTTAAAACTATCATGATCATTTTTTACCTTGAAGTTTCTTCCCATTAGATAAGGTCGCCATTTCCTTAGTGCATGTAGTATTGCGAAAATTTCCTTCTCATAAATAGCTTTCTATAAATACTTTCCTTTGATTGGATGAATTTCAAAAGAAATGGGTCTTCCTTATTGCATTATAACAACATCAATTCCATTTCCTGAGGCATCATATTCCACAATAAAGGTTTTTGTGAAGTCTGGCACAGCTAAGACCGGTGCTAGGAACATTTCCGCTTTAATATGTTCAAAGGCCTTAGTTGCTTCAGGAGTCCATGAAAATGTATTTTTCTTCAATAATGTTGTTAGAGGTGTTTCCATTCTCCCATAATTCTTAACAAACTTGCGATAATACCATGTTAACCCGAGAAATCCTCGCAACTGCTTTATGGTTGTGAGGAATTTCCATTCCTTAATGGCTTTAGTTTTTTTAGGGTCTACCTTAACACCCTCATGAGATACAACATGACTGATATACTCCACCTCTTGTACTCCAAAGAAACATTTGGATGTTTTTTCATATAATTGTTTCTCCTCCAATAGTTTGAGCACCCTGTCAACATGTTGAACATGATGTTTCCAAGACATGTTGTAGATTAGTATATCATCAAAAAATACTAGCACAAATGTTCTAAGGGAGGGTTTGAAAATGAAATTCATCAACCCTTGAAATGTAGAAGGTGCATTGGTAAGGCCAAAAGGCATGACCAAAAATTCATAATGACCTTCTTGAGTTTGAAATGTTGTTTTCAGAATATCTTTAATCGTCATTCTAATTTGATGATATCCTGAACGAAGATCCAACTTGGTAAAATAAATTGCTCCATGTAATTCATACAATAATTCATCAATCACGAGAATGGGAAATTTATCTTTAATAGTGAGCTTATTGAGCTCCCTATAATCCGGACACACACGCCATGAACCATCCTTCTTGTGCACCAATACTATTGGAGCAGAGAAAGAACTTTGACTAGGTTGAATTATTCTAGCCTCTAACATTTCTGTAATCATATGTTCAATTTGACTCTTTTGGACATAAGGATATCTGTAAGGCATGATGTTCAGAAGAACACTTCCTGGAATCAAATGAATAATATGATCATGATAAAAAATAGGTGGGATTCTTTTGGGAGTTTCAAACACCTTGGAATGATTGTCCAATACTTTTTGGATATCTAGAGAAATAGTTGATTTTGATGTTGGAACTTCTAGTGAGCATAATTGTGCAATTATTCCTCGTTGTTATTTATTCAAAATATTTGTCATGAAATTAGAGCTTATTATCTTTCCCAGCTTCCTTACGATACCCCGTAAGTTGACTTCCTTTCCTTCCGAAAAAAATCTCAAGAAAAGTTCTTGAAAATTAAAAGCTACCATCCCTAAAGATTGTAACCATTGTATTGCTAGTACAACATCAACACCTCCCATTAGAATGGAAAGCATTGGACTATTCAATACATATTCCCCCATGGTTAGCTTGATATTAAGGCATTTTCGAGAGAAATTTATAGTTCTTCCATTTGCAACTATCACTTGAAATTATGGTGCTAGGTATAGGAAACAATTCAATTCCTTGGCTACCTTACAATGAATAAAATTATGGGTACTACCCGAATCAATCAACACTATTACCTTTTTCTTCTTGATATGTCCTTCTATCTTGAGAGTTTGAGGAGTGGTAATTTCTACCAATGCATTACACGATGTTGTTGGACTCAATTCTTCTTCTTCTAGGATTGGTTCCTGGTGTATATCCTCTTCTTTTGAAGTTTCTTGTTCATTTTCTTCCTCCTCTTCACAATCTATGTAAAATAATTTCTTCTCAGCACACTTATGACCTTTAGTGTATTTTCTATCACAACTATAGCAGAGCCCTTTTTCTCTTTTTTCTTCCAATTTTTGTGGTGTAAACCTTGTAGGTTGTGGAAGTCTAGGTGTAGCAACACTTCCATCTTTATATATGTGAGTGGTAGGCTTCCTTGTCGCCGTAATTTTACATTCAATTTTTCTTGCCAACCTGAATGCCTTCTCTAATTAATCAAGTTCCAAAAGGTGAACCTCATGTTGGATGTTATCCATTAAAGTCCCTACGAAGATATCAATCATGTGTTCCTCTATAATATCAGTTACTCTTATATTCAATTTTTGGAATTCCTCAATGTGCTCCACCATTGAACCCTTTTGTTTGAGATTTATCAATTGGATAAAGAAGGTGTTTCTCTTTGTACCCTAATAATGTGCTATCATTTCCTGAGTAAAAATTGACCAAGTGACAATTTTTTTATGGGAGCAAAGCCATCGATACCCTACAAATGTATTTTGTTCTAAATGTAAAGTTGCAATGCATACCTTTTGTGTGTTTTTCACATTATTGAGATCAAAATATTGCTCCATCTGTAGTATCCATGTTAAGGGATCCTTGCATCAAACTTCCTCATATCCATATTTGGAATATGGTGGTTCTTCCATCCAACACTAGAGTTTATGAAATCATGATTAACATTTATTTTTTTCTCATCATGAGTTTCCTCTACTATCTTTTTGCCATTAGGAAACATTTCTTGTATCCACTTTGTCAAACCTTCCATGTCTGCTTTTAGATCATTCTTCATGTTTTCCATGTTGTCTTTCATTTTTTCATCAATATTAGCTTCCATGTCATCCATATTAGCTTCCATGACATCCATCTTAGCTTCCATGCCTTTCTTCAAACCATCCATCTTAGTTTTCACGCCTTTCTTCAAAACTTCTATTTATTTTTTTGTTGCTCTTTACGAGAGAAAAAATTGGTGCACTTGCTCTTGTAATTTTTATATGTCATGTTGCATTTATTCGTATTCATGAGTCATAGTAGAGCCTTTTGAAGGCTTAATGGGTGTTTAATTATTTTTAGGGGGGGATTTTAGAACCAAATACTGATATTTATTCTACAATATGCCCTTGGAATCAATTCAAACTGTTTTTGCAAACAAGACTTATGCAATTCGAAAAAAATACACACCTTTTTCTTTCTTTTGAGGATCTCTATATTGAAGCTGAATTATCTCTGTGATTTTGAATCTTCAATATTTGAAATTTGTTCCTATAGTAGCCCTATGAATCTTCTTTCGAATGCCATAGGTCTGACGTGATTTGGATTCTTCAAGGAAAATTTATGCACTATCTCCCATAATGACATAATTATGGATTGGTTCAGTAGAGAGAAATTGTACATTGTTCCATGTATCACTCTTTCCTCCTTCGAATCTGAAATTGATACAAAGGAAACTACAGTCCATGTAATTGTAGCCACTTTTAAAAAAATTCCTATCATATTCTCAGAGAGATAGTTATGACGATTTTACCACAGTCACCTCTTTGAGATGAAATTTGAGAGCCTGAAAAACCACTAACTTCCACCGATCATATCTCCGAAAATATTGCGAACCAAGATCTGATATTTTTACATGAAGTTACTCAGGATTTCATGAGATTCGTGTGAAAAAATTTTCGGCTTCTAAAACTTTGTAGAAAAAAAATTATAGCGAAAATTCCCTGACGACCTATTTGGAGCAGCGAAACCCTAGAGTCCAAAAATTTGATACCAAATGTTATGAAACCAACTCCAAAAATAGAATAAAAGAGAGATCAACACCTTAGAAATAAGCCACTTCGAGGTGGAAACCTCCTTTACATTACATAGATGAACAATTCCTGGATGACACAAATGACAAAAACTCCTATATATAGGATTCCATGGGGTCACAATATAATCCTAATCGACCTAACAATAATAATGTAATGGCACAATAATAACAATATTGGGGTTACATGGGTACAACTATAACAATAATGGGGTTACACTAACAAAAATAAGGGACTGCACTAGTAATATAGGGACCTAACAGTAGAGGTTTGCACATGCCTTGCTTCTTAATGGTTGGTTTTTCAATAACACATGTAATGCAAGACCTTATATATGTGCATACATATTGTCAGAGTTTTAGCCAATAAAAATACTTTTGTAGTGCACCATTTTCTTCTCCATGCCAAAGTGTCCTGCTAATCAACTGTAATGTGCCTCCAAAATTAGCTTGGATTCTCGCTTGAAGGAACGCAAATTTTTCCCAGGTAGCACAAAAATATATCCTAAAGGTGGAAGTCTGGAAGTGGCTTTTCGTTCATCGACATCTTGTAGATGTGTAATATCCCAAAATGGAATAATGCATTGATACACAAAGATAATATTTGTAACACAGAAAATGTACATGTAAGTTTATGATCAACATAAATATAGATAGAATAGTTGAGCCATTTTATTCATAGTAGAAGATTCAGTTACAACAGTGTACAAAATATGAGGTAATCTAGCCAAAGAGGTGGCCTAGAATGACCCTGAAAAGATGCCAAAGTAGGCACTGCGTAATTGGAGAGCTACAGGAAGAAAATATTGCGTTGTCCCTTTAGCAAATAATGAATATATGACTACAGACTGAAAATTGAAATGCATATCTACAGAAATTTGGAGCTTTTATGATGCCAATATTCTAGATCTGGGCTCTATGATGGCAACCCAAGATAACCCAGAAAGGATTTCTCAGATATGTCAATCTAAGAAAATCACCCTCTTGGGGTTTCACTATACAACTGCTGGGTATGCATATATGAAGGTAGATCTGACAAATAGATGGTTTAAATATGTCACAAGATCAAATCTAAGCTTGAAGGGTTGATCCCTTCGCTAGATCCTTAAGCTGGAAGCTCAAGATATAGCTCCTCAATCCTCCTCTGAATATTGCAGCCGGTGATACACAACTGCTCATGAAAAATGCGCTGTAAAGGAAGGAGGCTCATAAATGTTGGAAATAATTCATACAATGTGAAGGAATGGTCCTCCACTAGATTACTAGCTGAAATCCTAGCAACTTCCCTTCTCCCTTGCATCTACAAGAATGGGCTGCGTAATTCCTTATGGAAGTGCTACTGTTGGGAGATGACTAATAGATGGCCTGATGCCTGATATATATCTGAAGTATTGGAAGGATGATATTTAAGCTCAAGGTGATATGATGAATCCTTCACCAGTTCCTTAGCTGAAATATTGAAGGACAACCTCCTCCTCTCAAACTGATCTTCAGAAATGTGCAATATCTGAATATGGATTTTCTGCAAAAATTAGGAATAATATGGCACCAATGCCTGATGATGAATGTAGTGCAAACACTCTTCCTTAGAGATCACTCAAGGAAAGAGGTGGGATTCCCGCTCGGGAACACCCTGTGCTAAACAACACTGCAGACTTAGCTAAACAACATAAGAGTGCATGGAATGTCAAATGACAAATCTAGATCTAAATAGATCATACATCAATAATAATCTAAAGCATGCCTTCTATGTTTCCTTCATCTTCATTATATATTTTTTGAACCTTCTCATGCCTTGGCCCACCTCATAACTACGATGTACATGTGGACATGGGTCTCCATGTTGACTGTGTTGTCTCTCCATGATCTCCATCATGTGTGAATGTAATGATCACCCTCTCCATCATGTCATCATGAATTCTCTATTATCTTACATTTGATTCCTTCCATGATCTTAGTTGAGTGCTTTAACCCCCATAATATTTCTCATTAATGAGACATGATCTCCACTCTTTTCACATTATGTAGCTGCTCCACTACTCCATTATGTAGATCTAGATATGAAATATCCACATACACACATCAAAAGTAGATTTTATTTATAATTGGGTTTTGTGGGTCCCTCCACCCTCTTATTTACTTAATTAATTGAGTTTATTAATAACTCTAATATTCCAATTATGTTGTGGAAAAATTGGGAATATTACAAGATGGTAGTGAATTCCGAGTTAGTATCATATAACTATGGTCGTCCATAGGTCTCGTTCCCATGAGAGTTGAGAACTATGGTTAATGCCACAATAAAGGGCTGAATTAGGAAGTTTTAAATGTGATTGGTGCTATCACTCTTGTATTTAATGTTTAAATGGAATTTTTGCAAATATGTGGACCATTGTTGGTTGTTAGCACTCCACCGGATCTTTGAAGGTTGAGAAGGAGACCAACAACAGTAACCACAAACCACTTTGACCTAGTAGCTATCCCACTAGGCTGAGAGGGCTCTATCAATGAAATCATAGCCAAATTGACTGGATCATGAAGATTTTAGGCTAGGTATAGTAGGCTCTAGGGTTTGATTGATTTGGATTTAGTGTTGGATGGTGAATTAGGGCTAGGAAATACTAGGTCAAGGCTCTGTATTAAACTTGCAGAAATTTAACGGGGCAAGGTAGGCAAACCCTTTAGCACTTTAAAGGTATACTAGTGAAAATGGTAGATTTATATGGTTTAAAAATGAGCATGGGAATTGTGAATTCGTTTATATCAGAAGAAAGTGAACATAATTGTGATAACTTCTCCAAAACAGAGCATTAAAACCAATGAATTATGCTTATCAAACTTAGAAATCAATCAAATAAGACATGGAAATGAAGATGGAAGGTAAAATACTTTCAAAAATATAAAAACAAAAGAAGAAACACTACTAAAACACATAGCACATGAATCCCACCACAATAGCTACAAACTTTGTCTACTAGTTCCTGCCAAAATCATTGAATACACTAGTGTTCCAAGGTAAATTCCATAGCATCCAACCCTTCCAATGGAAAAAAAAATTAAAGATATAGACCAAAAAAACTTATCCCCACTCTGAGAGGTCGAATCCATGACTTGTGGAGCTGTTCCCCAAAATCCTCAACTAGAATTATAATGACTAGGGAGATCATCAAACTTTCTCTTTTTTTGGTGAAACTGATTCACTTGACCCAAAAATACAAATTTACTTGATTTACCTACCTTTATTAACTATAATAGCCATAATTACATTGGATTTAGAAATTTACATCAGTAAAATTTCATGAAATTATTCAACCAACTGAGAAAAACTTGAAATTCTGAAGATAACAGGAAAACTAGAAAAAGCATAACCTGAGTGCAAAAAGTGCAGCGTGTCCCTGAGAAAAGTGCAACGTGACCTTCAAGTTGATTTTTGATTGCCTTGTTGAAGTACAAATTTATCTCAAGCTAGCTCATTGGAAATTTGTTCCTATCTAGTTGTCCAAAATGTCATTAAGTAGTGAAAATGATCGAATTAAGCCCCTGAAAAACCACTTTTTCTAAAATTGGTCAAAAAGTGTAGTGTGTGGCTAAAAAAACTAGCAAAAAGTTGTTTTTTATGATGTATTTTAGATTTTCCACCTATCAAAAACTGAGATTTTTTATTTCAAGGGATAAAAATATGATGCAGAAGCCAATATATATCCATACAAACTGAGTTTGCATCATTTGAAGGCCTCCAGAAAAAACATAGCGTGGCCCATGCTATGCTTTTTGCAGTCAGATTGTGCAAAAGCTAGTGAAATTTGGCCAAAAACATGAAATTTGTCAAAATTTCCTCCAAAATTTCCCAAAATTGTTGTGTAAGGTCTAAATTAGGTTTTCTATGCAATTAAAGATGCATCATCTATGAAATGGAGTTTTCCCCTCTTATTCTTGATGATTAGGGTTTATTTTAGCTTGTTTTGCATTTGCTTGTATTTGATATTGCAGACCTTATTTTTAGTGTAGTAGTGGTGGGCCATGTGCCTCATCATCTTATTATCCATGTTAGCTTTGTGAAGGAGCTTCTCCAGGTGGTAATTTACTCTATCAAGCCAATTTTACCTATCTTCAATGATTTCTATGGAAATATTCTCCTCAAAGGTGAGTTCCTTGACTAGAAGTGCCTCATGTTGTCTTTCTAGCTCTAATGCTCTATTTAGGCCCCTTGTTCTTGGTATTTTCCTTGCTATATTTTATTTATGCTCATCATACTTATCATGCTCAATCATTGCTTTTCCTTTCAATTATAGCGTAGAATCCTTAAACAGGTCCGTTTCCAAAATTATTTTCTTTTCCTTTAATTGTTTGTTCTCTTGCTCAAGGAAGGCGATAACAAACTTGGGCCTTGCCAAATTGTCTTGTAGCTCTCTGATTTTGGTATATTTTTCTTTGATGACTAGGTTTAGGGTTTCCTATTCATCTTGGGACTCCAAGTCCACCATCTCAATGTCATGGTGAAAGGCTTCTTTCTCTTGTACAATTGTCTCCTGATGCTTATAGTATCCCTGCTTTGCTGATGTATAAGGCAAGGCCCCTTCCACAATTTGTGGAGAAAACACTTGCCTAATTACTCTCTGATAAGTTCTAACCTCTTTGTCCTTTTTTCTCTTCTCAACTGCAGCCCTGCTAGATGACCCAACCTCTGTTTGTATAAATAGTGATGATGGTGGAATAGGTTTAGCAGGCTGATTGGATGGAGATGTGAATACCTCTGCCTCATTAAAAGTTTCACATGCAATGTTCAACTATTTGAGATTGTTAAGAAAAATGATTTTTATAAGTGAGTGATGAAAAACACTGATAATTTGGAGCTCGTATTCTCTGTGATGTACCTTGTAGGCCATCTTGTCAATGCTCCTATAAAAATAATAGGGAATATTGAGAAGAATTACCCTAGTGAAATGCATGAGTAATCTGATGTGATAAATGTAGATTCTAGAGAATTTTCCCTTGCAAGTGAAATATTTCATTATGATTTTCATCATGGGAGAAAACCTATCAAGTAGTTGACCAAAAGGGAATATTTTCTTGATGATATCTTTGTATGGTTCTTTGAGGTAGGGTTGATACATTTGGGCATCCAATTCTTGAGTTTTGAACCACTTTTCACCTAAATTAGGTATCCCTGTTACAGTTGCAATAATATTTGTTGATATGGTGAATGTCACCCATGCAATGGTGACTTGGTGTTTCTAGAGGTTTTTGATGAATATTCTAGTCAAATTTAGATGGCTCTGCACTCTTTGGAACATTTCACAAAACTCATAACAACCCACATGTTGGAAGCATTTGACTGCTAGGGGTGATGACATCAACTCCCTGGTATCTGATGGCTCAAGCCTTAAGATTCTCCCTCCTTTGTTGTAAGTCTTTCTCTCTTCCTCCATGGTGTTTAGTTTGCTATAAGCCCTAGGGGAGATGGGAAAGGAAAATGGAATGAGATGATGGGGTTATGGAGTTGGGATAAGTGTGGGAAAATTTAGGGAAGGGTGTAGGGGAGTTAGGGACCTTAAGGAGGTGGAGGGGAGTTAAAATAACAAGGGAAATGGGCTAGGGAATTTAATTACTAGGGTATAGTTTAGCTGCCTAGAAAAATGAAGCATAGGGGTAGGTTTTTAGGGAATGGGATTTAGGAGATGAAATTGGGATGGGAATTAGGGTCTTAGGGATTAGTTTAGATGTAAAGTATTTAGGGTAAGGAGCCTAAGGTTTGTAGGCTAGTAAAAAAATCTACACCATAAAGCACAGTGCTTTTGAAAAAAGCGCAGTGATGGAGGGATGAATTATTTCTTGATCATAATCATGAAAGAACTAATGAAAGGTGGGGTGAAATGGATTTACTTACTTATTTACAACCATGTGAAGACCGTAGCAGATTTGAAGAAACCCTTTGCAATTGCTTCTTGACCTCCAATGCACAAAACACAGCTTCACTGGGAAAAGCACAATGTGCTCCAAAAAAGCACAACGCCTTAAGGAAAATTGCAGTGTGCTCCAGAAAAAGTGTAGCGCCTTAAGGAAAAGTGCAGTGCTGCACCATAAATTCAATTCCTCAAAGTAAAAATTTGGTTTTTGAATTTTGCAGGTTGGGAGCTCAATGTTGAAGAGTAAGAATGAATTTAATTTGTTCCTTTAGGGCCTTTTAAACTTGGATTAAAATCATTAAATGATCATGGACCCACATTTTCCTTTTCAAAATTAACCTTTCATTTGATTTTTGCTAGAACCTTGAAACTCGATTATTTGAAATTTGAAATTTTGGTGGCGTTGGAACATTGAACTTTTTCCTGGAACCTTGAACATTTTCTGGTGGAACTTGAGCATTTGCAGCTACTTGGAACTATGAAGTACTTATTACAAACTAAGAACATCAAATTACATTTTTTTCTTTGAAATCAAATTTATTGCTGAAATTACTTTACTGTCACTCCTCCACTTGCTGGATTTTATGCATGGAATGATGATTTTATGAACTTGGAACCCTAAAGACCTAATGGAGACTTTGGACTGAATGAAACCGTGATAAATATGACTATAATTATGATGGCAACTTTTAAATGATGGTACACTCAGCTGAGAGGTGAAATGAACCAGAAATTAGTAAAACTTTGGAAGGAGTAAAAACAAACCTAGATCTACATCCAGTGACCAAATTTTTGCATGACGACCTATTGAAATGACAAAAATTTTACTTAAGGACCCTATTAGAACATGGTAAGATTCCATTTTATCAATGGTGACATGATGCAAAAAATGACACTAACATTGGCTCCAACTGGGGATGGCAGCTCCTTGGAGGTGTCAAGAACACCATAGACCAAGTAGCCTAACCATTGGGCATGGAGTCAAAATCTAAAAACCAGACTGAATACTGAAATTTTTTATAATAAACTGACTCAAAAATGTACTGAATTTACTTTGACTAAACTTTTAAAATAACAAAAAACCAATGAAACTTTATGGCCTTCACCTCGGGCTTCAAGCTCTGATGATTCTCTGCTTCACACTTTGTAGAAAAATTAAACCGATATATACAATGGAATTGAGAAAATTTCATAAATCTGCATCATAAAAGATAATTCTTAAGGAGCCTACCATTGACTAGTCCTCCTAAGCAATCTTTGCCATTCATATCTTCCAATAGGAAAGCATGTTGTCCATGAGAGGCTGAAATGTTGTATGGTCCTTTCCATAGGTTCTCAAATTTTTCATGCTTCCTTTTTTCCTCGTTTCTAGTATCCCAATAGAGGACCACATCTCCAATCTTCAAATCATTTGCCTTTGTCTTGCGGTCATATGCATTCTTTATCTTTTCATGAAGCTTTGAGATGTTATGAAAGACCTCATCTCTTGTTTGTTGAAGATGGATCATCTGATTGGTTCGGCGTTGCACATCATTCTCTTCACTTCCTGCCTCTTGTAACAACTTCATAACCATGATTACAAGTGATGTATGAAAAACAATATCTACTCCATATACCAACTGAAAAGGAGACATTCCTATTGATTTCTTACTACTCACCATGTCCGCCCACAAATCATTAATAAGATTTTTATGCCAGTTATTTTTGTTTGCATCCAACATCTTCTTTATGATATTAATCAAATATTTACTAGAAGATTCTGCCAATCCATTACCTTACGAATAATACACGGTTGAGTGCCCAAATTTGATGTTTTACTTGTCACAAAAATCAACCATTTTCTTCGACTTGAATGCAGTTGCATTTTTTGTAATGATATTATGAGGACAACCAAAACGAGACGAAATGTTAGTCTCCAAAAATTGAATAATGATTGAATCTTTTGCTTGCCTAATTAGGATTTCTTTGATCCATTTCGTCAAGTAGTCGGTAGCTGTTAAGATCCATTTATGTTGTGCAGATTATGCAGGGTGAATCTCTCTGATAAATTCAAGGCCCCACTACTGAAAAGGTGCTTGCATGGAAATAGGCTGCAAAGGTGATGGAATAATTTTTCTTTTACCTTGAAATACTTGACACACATGGCAACTCATCACTGTTTTATATAAATCTGCAAAAAAATGGTCAATAATATCCAGCCCTTAACACCTTATTAGCCATGGTTTTCCAAAAAAGGTGACCTCCACAATCTCCCTTATGGAAATCACTCATTACCTCTTTGGCTTCATCTTCTACTAAACAGTTCAGCAAGACACCTCTAAGGTCTTTCCGATAAAGAGTGTTGTCCTTAATGCAGTATTTGGAATCCTTAAACTTTAATGACCTTCCCTTAATTTTAGATATTCCTAGAGGAGGATTTATATGATAAATACCATATATGATATCGTAATACCAAGGGGACGAGAGAAAAATATCAGATACCTATATGAGTGCACCTTCCTCTTCTTCATCGGACATAAATGAAATGAGGTTGATATCTGGAGCATGTAAATTTGATTCAACCATGAGCTTAGTTAAACCCTGACCTTTGATCAGCTTTGTGGGCTTGATCTCGAGGTCATACTCTAACATTTTTACTATCCACTTCCCTCTTCTATCTTCTGAATCAGTCTGCATAACAACATCCTTTACTGCTGCATTGGAGACATAAGCTAGAATATGTGAATGAAGTATATATCCATGAAATTACTTCAATGACTTTACCAGGGCCAAGGCTTGCTTCTCAATTATATTGTATATAATGGTTGCATCCCTAATTGTATGACTGCAGAATGCAATGGGCTACTCAGTCTTATCCTTATTTTGCATCAAAACCACAACCAAGGTATGTTTGGAGGCAAATGAAAATATGATAAAATCAACTGAGTAATCTTGGCTGATTAGAATAGGTGTTGTAGTTAAGGCAAACTTCACTGAATTAAAAGAATTTTTGGCATCCTCAAACTAGTTTACCTCATTTTCTTCTTTAGCATGTTGGTCATTTCTCGAAGATGCTCAACCAGATTTGGAATAAATCTCCTTAAGATGTTCATATTACCATTGAAAGCTTGAATTTCTTTCTTGCCACGTGGAAAGTCAATTTTCTTAATAGCCTCAACCCTAGAAGGATAAATCTAGATACCATCTTTGGAGATGATATGACTAAGAATCTTGCCCTCCTCCATGGAAAAGGACTCTTTTTTGGATTAAGAGAAATCCCTAATTTCCTGCACTTCTAAAAAAAAATTCTCAAATGATACAAATGCTCATGATCAGAATGAGAGAAATTCATCCAATCATCAAGATATACAACTAAGAAAACATCCTTATCATCTACAAAGGCTATGTCCATCGCCCGCTGAAATGTGGCCCCTGCATTCTTGAGTCCAGAAGGAATTTTAGCATACTTAAATGTGCCCCTAGGTATCATGAAGGAATTTTTTCCTTGCTCCTTCTCATGCACTAAAATCTGATTGTATCCCGAATATCCATCAAGAAGCGAAATTTGGGAAGCCCAACCACTCTCTATAGGATATGATCCATATTGGGAATGGGATAATTATCCTTTAGAGACACCTCATTTAAGTTTATAAAATCAATGCAAAGTCTGATTTCTCCAGTTCTCTTCCTTACCAGAACTAGATTTGATATCCAGTTAGAAAATCTGATGGGAACAATAATGCCAGGCTTAAAAATTATGTTCACCTCTTTCTCTGTCGACAGAAACAACCTCGGGTTGATTCTTCTTAGCTTTTTTCTGAAGGGATTTTGGCCAGGCTTGACTGGAATGGTATGCTAAATGATATTCTTATCATAAAATTTAAAATCTGCATAATACCAAGAAAATACATCAGATAATTCAGACAATAAATCAATGTACTTGTCTTTTACCTCAGGAGATAAAGACTTTGATAGTTTGACCATAGTAAGCTTGTTTGTTTTTTTGATGTTCACATCCTCAACACCTTTCTCGGTAGGAACCAAGGTTGGATTCATAGCAACATCATCCTGATCAAACAATTCTTCCAAAGGTATAAGACCTCTTGGAATATTGTTATCCTTCAAATGTAATATATCAACCTGAGTGGCTTCGATGAATTGATCATCTTTGTCATAAACTTCATCAATAAAAGAATTCTCAAATTCACCTTCATTTTGTAAAAAATTGTTTATCTATTTTTCATTCCAAAAAACTTGCCAATACCGCAAGTTGTCAGGGAAAGTTGGCCGATGCTTGATATGAATTTCAAATTTATTATTAGAATATATGGGAATCTTGAAATTACTTGTTTTTGTAGCAAGTGAATCTACCATAATATTCTGACTTCTCAGTACTATTAAAAATGTATATTCAGGAATGATCCAAGAGGATCGTATAGGTCCAAGTACAAGTGGGTTAAGTGCAAAGGCTCAAAATCAAAGTGTTAGAAATGTGGCAAACTCAGTGTCAAGTTGAAGATCTTGTCTTTCTGATTCCAACGGCGCAGACGTCACTCAATTTCAAGTATGTATGAAGGAGTTAGAAGCAGTCAAAATTTATGGGTTGAATTGGTGATGTGGGGGCTTAAGGAGGCGAAAAATTTGTAGAAATCTGGCCACTGGATTCTGGAAAACTCTGGCCAGATTCAGGGTGAAATTGTGGGTCCATTAAATTAACACCTTCGGTCAAATTCCATAAGATTTAAAAATGACCGGTTGTTTTTAGAATTAAAAAAAATTAAAAATGGTAGGGTGGGCCGTGACCCCCACCCTATCCAATGAATTAAACAAAATGTAATTAAAGTAAGGGGGGTTGGCGGAAATGACCACGCCACCCCCATAACTGCAGTATCAACATATGTATTAATGGTAGTGGGCAGCGGTCATGACCCCACTGCCCAACCACTCGATGCCATAAAAGGGTGGGGCCAACGGTTGTGACCTCATGGCCCCAACCCACACCCTCCATATATGACATTGTTGGGTGGTGGATTCGGGGTGGGTCACCTAACGTGGGATTGACACCCCACCATAATTTCCTCATTAAAAACTTTCCGCAGTTTTAAAAAATAGTTTCTGCCTTTTTATGGACGGTGCGGGGTCACCACCCGACCCCCTCCCGCACACTCGGATCTCAAACCAAATTAGCCAATGACAGACTTGGTGAAGTCCACCCACCTTTTATTATATAAACTTGAATTTCAGAAGTGCGCTTAGGTAAGCTAGGAGTGGCATGGAGCACGAGATAGAGTGGAACCTTGAGCGCCTTGCAGGAGGGGGGTAGAACCATGAACTGAGCCCATTTCCAGAGGGGCTATATTTTTTCGACGTTAGAATCAGGAAAATTTTATATGGATTCTGCACCTCTTAGCACCACGAATCCAATGGTTTTGTCCATTTCTTCATCAAAGGTCTCCAATTTTCGGGCACTTTCAACTATGGAGGTATAAGGGTGTAATTTTGCATTGATGCTTGTACTTTCATTTTATTTGTCACTTAATGAAAGAGGGCCTCCCCACTAATTGAGTAGGGCCCGAAGACGTAGTCCCTCCTGGATGAACTCCGATATCAATTCCATGTATTCTTTGCATGATTTTATGTGCTTCTCTCTTCTTATTTTCATGCCTTTTAAGTTTCATGGTTAAGATGAAATTTTACATGTAATTATTTAAAACATCTCAAAGCTAAAGTTCTTGGATCAAGTGGTATCAGAGTAGGTCTTTGTAGATGTGAATTGCATGTTTGTATGCTAACTAGAAAAAAGCTATGAAGAGGTGAAGGGAACTAAAGTATATTGATCTCGAAGTGGGACATGCACATCGAAGAAGAAACATGGATGATGATTGAAATGAGGAGGAGCTAAACTTTCGTAAAACATTCTACACCATGGTAGATCGGGTCAAGAAGTTGTTCTCTAGACTTGAGAAACAAGATAAATCAAGGGATAATGCTTCAGAGGGATGAGGTTCAGAACATGGAGATAATGGAGGATATCCACCTCCTTATCCTCCCGCAAGTGAAAGTTCTTCCTCCTCTTCTCACCATCATCATAGGAATTCAGGAAATGCATCTAATAAACCTTTTTTTTAAGTTATATGTAAAATTTTATCTTTGCATGTATAATGGTGAAAGTAATGTAGAGAAGCTTAACAACTAGATTAGGCAGATTGAACTCTATTGGAGGATTCAACAAATCATGGAGGATGAGGCAAAGATCCAGTTAGCTTCTCTTGGACTGAATGGCACCACTCTTAACTAGTGGGAGAGAAAATTGCAAGGCAACAGTAATTTGGGTAACCTTCTTTCCTCATGGTCAAATTTTATTGTTGAACTAAAAGATCAATTATATCCCTTGGGTTATAAGAAAAAATCCTTAATGGAGTGGTAGTACCTAAGGCAAGGAAAAGGACAAAACGTGCAAAGCTTTACCGAGGAAGTTAGAAAAAAAGAACTAAGTTTGGGGATTTCATTAGATTCACTTGAAGTGGTAACTATGTATATTGGGTCATTACATAGTTACATTAGACATTCATTGTTAATGTTTGAACTTAATACTATTGACTTGGCCAGTGTAAAGGCCATTCATCTTGAAAAAATGGGCAGAAATGATAAAGATGGTCATTCAAAGAAACCACCTTTCAAACCTTCAAATGGAAAATTAAAGGGGAAAGGAAAGGGAAAGGAAGAGAAGACTACATCAATGAATAAAGATGAAGGAGAGAAGCCTTATTGCACTAACTGAAAAAAGGAAGGTCATGACGACGATCATTGTTGGAAGCTTGACCCAGAAAATAAGCTAAAGAGATATGGTGGAAAGGGTAAGAAAAAGACGGTAGCAACTGCACAACAAGACCTTGGATCTGACTCTGGTGATGGGAAAATGTTCACAACAGAAGGCACAAAAGGTACTCTTTCTCTTCATGTTAATTTTGAATCGCATGGAAGAACTAGTTCAAGAGATGAGCCTCTTCTTAATGAATGAAAGAGAATTGGTTTGTTTTGTTAGCCCCCTATAAATTTTTTGACAAGCAAAGTAAGGGGCTAAATTGTTTTTGAGCCTTCAAGGAATGCATCTCCCCTGAAGACACATCATCCTTGAAGGCTCCTATTCCTTTGCCTTGGATAAACCCCCACTGTTGTTCCTAGTTTAAAGGGCCTCACTGATTGTAAAAAACTGTGCTCCAGAAAGGCCTACATTTCCCCTGTATCCCTGCAGAAATATCCCATTTTAACCCTTTTTTCCCTTTTGTCAAAGTCCCCCTTTTACCCTATAAATCCTCCCAAAATCCCCTTTACATCCTGCACACACCCCTTTTTCGGCCTATTTACCCATTTTACCTCTATCGTTACCCATTCCCACCCTCAAATTGCATTAAAATGGGCCAAGTAACCATATTTTTCATGTATATGTGGGTTTAGCCCCTTTCGTCCAGCCCCCTAAGAAATTTCCCCCACGTGACTCGGGTGCCGAAACAAAGCGCTAGTCATAAAGCGCTTATCGCAATCTAGGGTTTCACATGCACCTTTATCCTTTGTAAATACAAAAGTTCCAATGCGATGGTGAACTTGTCTATCGACCCTTGAAATAATCTCAGCCGTCAATCTGTGTAAGATTTGATGGTCAGCGCTGTTTCGCAATGTGCCCATCGCTCCCCCATTCGCCCCTCCGATCGCATCTCAACCATCCATTCAGTCCGCAGATCAACGATACGTATTTCATCCTCCCGGTGGTCCCCGCAGCCGCGCCCGTTCGAAAACTGTCGGTTTCTATCGCACCGCTTTTCGGAGGTGGGCGGTATTTTTATTTTCGGAGCGATTCCACTCACCACCCAACACGTGGCTCCGACACTGTTCAAAAACCACCGCCCATTGTGCGTTAACATTCAGCATTTGATTCGGCACGATATTCATATAAACCGTTCGATCTGTGATCGCCCATCCAATGGTCATCACACCCTGAAGTTGAACGGTGGTTAACCCAAGGTATCCGTACCCTTGGCCCACCGTTCGTCGCCCTCTGATACGTTTCCCACCGCCGATCTCCTCCTGAGATCGGACGATCCAGATTTAAAGTCAGGCCCCGTCATTGACTAGGTCCCGCCACGTCACCATTCCACGTGTTTTGTCACATTTTCCTCCGTCCTCCTATATATTTCATTCATATTTCATTCAGATATCATTTTTCAAAGGTTTGCATTTAAATTTTTGCCGCAGTCCGCCAGCTTTCACCATGGCCAGTATTCCATTGTTACGCTGTATTTTCCACCATCACCTTGCACTATTCTGCCACCTCACCAGTCTGCACAGCCATTCTTGCTGTTCCCGTTCCATCCACCACCTCCATGCATGGTTTTTTTCTTAACAGGTTTTCGTGTTTTGTAGGGTTATGAGATGGTGAAAGCCGCCATGATTACATAGTCTTTATTACAGCGAAAAAAAACAAAGAAAGGACCATTTTTTAGAGGCTGAGATCACAAAGAAAGCCTGGGAAGGAACCATGACAGGACTTGCATTAAAATAACAGGGTTTGGACTCTGTAAAACCTCCCCAGAGCCATTAAAAGTGCAGATTTCACCGACAGAGTCAGAAATGGAACAACAGAGAGTTTAAGGCATGAAAATAGAGATATTTGAGCCTTAATTCAATAGTTTAGAGGCAAAGTACCAGTTCGAAGACCCCGAGGATCGATCAGAAGGTCCAAGGCACATAAAATCATACTAAAGGGTTTTCACATTAGCAGAAGATTCTTTCCATAAAGGACGATGCGCCCATACAGTTCTCATTCTATGCCATGTTCCTGAGAAGTTTTTCCGGCCCTGACAATAGTCCTGTGCTACCAGAGAATTTGATTCACAATATGGCAGACCCTAGCATCATTTATTTACTTTTTGTTTATTCACCAGAAGTACTACAAAATGCTGCAGTAGAGTACATCAGAGACATGCCCGGAGTAAATGGAAGCCTGGAGAAGACCACTCTTTCACCCAAAGAGTGCCATGGATAAATGCACAGAATTTAAATAGAATGGGCCTTGGCCCTCTTCCTTTCCAGAGTTTTAATGTTGCATTTATTTTTCACCTACTTTCTCTGCTCCGCTTGAGCTATAAATTCATGAAATAAATCATTGTAAAGGTTTTTGATCAGTTATTAGAGAATTACAATGTTGTTTTATTTGAGACATAGTCTTTGTGTAAAGTTGTAAGATAGGCCGAGGAAGATGTTTTCAGACTAAGTATCCAGCTATTGGCAATGTTGTACTTGACTGGTATTGCTTTTTAATATGACAAGCACATTTCGTTGGATCCTGATCTAAAGCAGCGGTGATGTTTTTATATCTCTGTATTTGTGTTTAATTTACATTCCGTTTCATTTCATTTCTACTGGCTTGCATCAGAAATATGGCATATGATTTACCCTTGTTAGGTACCCTATGTTTCTGCTCTCCTTGCCTTTGATGTTTTCTATTAAATGTGTTATCTAAGAGTTGAATTCAGTTAATTTAACCAGTGTAGTGGATGTTATTGCCTGCTAGCTGATGTATGAATTAAATGAATCTGTTCTTAGATGTTCTTGTTAGGATTTAGCTGGAAGATTTGGGAACACTAGGGATTAGAGTTAGCCCTGTCCACTAGGATCCTTGTGCAACCAGCTGGCCTTTCTAAGATCCCTCAAGTTGGAGGCTGAAGCATTGAGATTTCAAAGTCTCTCTCTGATCTCAGGTATTTAACTTTGTGTTTTAAATCTTTATTGTTCCTCCTCCCTTACCATTCCATACCACATTATCATCTTTAAGATCCAATGTTTTAGATGACTATCCCAACTGAAAGCCTGCACATTGAATAGCAAGCAAATCCTTTCCTGAATCCATTGCCCAATGGTCTTGAATGCTGCCTGGAATACTTCACCTCTGCCTAAATCCTCTTTGGTCATTATTGTCTTACATTGAACTCTTCTTTCCCGATGACAAGCAACCAAACAAACAAACAATCAAACAAACAAACTATGAGCCTTATAACTAGCCTAATATCTTAAACCTTTGACCTTCAAAGACATTAACTTTAACAATCATAGAGAGATCCCTCTTTGGACCTAGGAGGGCTAGATCCTGAGGTCTAAAAGTGGTTTGATGTTGTCTCATCTTTTGGTCTTGCCAATCTGGCCAAAACATGGGAACCCCAACATAATGGCGACTCTGCTGGGAAGAATCTGAGTACCTCTCACCTTACTACATCATAAGAGCCTCAGAAAACCTAGAAACTCTGGTTAGGTTGGCTAAACACTCCTATTCATAGATCAACCTCTATACCATTTGTTGTGTTTCTCCCACACTCTTAGACAGAGTCTGGAAAGGGCCAGGTAGCCTCCATATCTCACACTCTTTTAGAGGTGACATATCTAGTAAAAGCCCTCCCAGTTAATCTTTGGTTATATTTTTCTATGTTGTGAAGATATCCTTGAAAAGGTGCATCTCATAAGCACTGTGGTGGACAGTGTACCCTCCAGAAACATCCTAGACCTTCCACCTAGCGACTCCATAATTCCTAAATGATTTAAAGACTCCACTGGTGATCAGTAAGCCTGCTGATTATCTTGGTTCATATTAGACTCCACTGGGAGACCAGAGCCCAATACAAAATCATCCATTATAGAAGTAACAAGTAGGGTTAAGCTGCTTGGTTAGAAAACAACATTCTGGCTTTCAGAACCATTCATACAAGAGCTTATCCTAACCCAAACCCCCCTGAAATAGTTGAAAACCCTGAGAGCATGCTCAAGGGATCTCCTACACTTAAAATATCAACTATTTCTAGCCACATCCATAGAGCTAACTCTACACCAGAAGACTTTACAGCTCTATCAGACCCATTTTTTTACCTAGACACTCAAAAAAGTTCACCAAGAACTAGGTCATTCAGTGTCCTAGACCAGTCAGACCTTGAGCTTCCTGTTTCACCACCTCAAAGTGGTAAACACCCTGGCGATAGACAGACCACTCCATCTACACCTCCCAGCCTTCACTTCATTCAAAACATTGGGCTCTGCCACCCTAAATCTGCCCAACAAGCTTCTGCTGGTCCTAGCATCCCTGTCATCCATATACCAGCTACTCAAGCTAACCCTCTGCCCCATCAAAACATCATCATGGCAGCCTGGTATGCACCTCTAGTTTTACCCCAGCCTCTAGTACCCTTACCAAATGATTATCAATTAAAGATCCCACACTTCACTGCAAAGGAGTAGCCCAACACCATGTATATAGGATAGAAGATTATTTTAACTACATGGAAATAGATGATGATATAGTCAAAATTAGAATCTTTTCCTAGAGCTTAGGAGGTGATGTGAAGAAATGGTTTAAGGGCCTACCTCCTAATAGTATACAAGATCTTCCTGCTTTATATCATACCTTCATAAACAAATGGGAAGTTAAGGCCAACCCTCTCCAAATCCTAGCAGAATACAAGAACCTGAAAAGAAACATAGGAGAAAGTGTCCAAGACTAATCTACAAGGTTTAACAACATTTATAATGCTCTTCCTCCACACATGAAACCTCCCCTAGGTATGGTTTTAGTAAATTACCCTGAAGGCCTTGATGCTGACATGGCCTACCAGCTTAGGGAGAGGGATTACAACACATTGGAAGACATGCAAAAAGGAAAACGGTGGTGAAACAATCCGGAATTGAGAAAGAAAGCAAGATTGAAGGCTGAAAAAGAATGTACAGAATGATAATATATAATATATGGCTTCCACATCTGACCCCAATAATGACCGCATATCCAAGAACGTAGAGAAGCTACAACAAATGGTGGAAAAAATGGTTGTCACAGTTAGTAACCTAACCAGAATTCAAAACCATAACCAGAACCAAAACTTTAGAAGAAACGATGCCACTCCCAACAGACAAAGAGAATCAGATCAACAAGTTATTCCCCCATTCCAAGAGAAATTTTTAGATGAAGATGAGGGAATCATAGAAGATTCTGAGGGGAACACAATAAACATGTTTGAAATAGAAAATTCAATCCACAACTGTTACACAGAAGAAGATCAGCCCTCACCCTCGTATTGGGATGAGGAATGGTTAGAATTCGAAGATTACAGGTTAGGATTTGAAAATGCCATGATGCAAGTCAGAGAAAAATATGAATTTAGAAGAAAAAAGAGCCTAGACACTGCCAAACCAAAATATTCTGAGGTTACCATCAAGAAAATGCCTGAGAAAAATTCTAAAGTGACTGCTAAAAGTAAAAAATCAGCAGCTGAGATTTCTGGAAAGAACAAAGAAAAATACAACCAAAACACTGATAAACAAGGTCAACCAACAAGCAGTACTAACACTGCAGTTAGTACTCCTAATAAAACAGTTTCTAACACTATACATAGTGAGAATCAGAACACTGATTTAGCCACCAAGGTGGTGACTAAAAAAACAGAGTTGAACATTCCAAAGAGTCAGTCCACTTTCAATTTGGAGAGTGAGATTGCAAAAATTAAAATCTCTGTCCCACTCTCTGAGCTGGCCACTCAGGATGTATATAAAGGCCAAATTTTGAAAGAATTAAATTTAGGAGAGAATAGTGACACTGTAAATCTGAGTGATGATCAACCTGCCCTTCTGTTTGGTCCAAAGATAGAAGGAAAGTTTCAGGAAGGGTTAGTGCCACCTTTCTATATCAGTCTCAACATCCATGATAAGATTCTCCACAATGCAATGCATGATTCTGGGGCATCACACAACCTAATTCCTAAAGTAGTGATGGAAAGATTAGGCCTATAGATAACCCGTCCCTATAAAGACCTATATTCGTTTGAATCTAGCAGAGTAAAGTGTCTTGGCCTAATCAAAGACCTGTGTGTAAACCTTACCCAGATTCCAGCAAAATGTATGGTGATGGATGTTGTGGTGGCAGATGTGCCACCCAAGTATGGCATGTTATTTTCAAGATCATGGGGAGCCAAGCTGCAAGGTACAATTTAGATGGATGGGGCCTATGCCACAATCCCAATCTTTGGCCAACTTAGAAGACTGTACAGAGAGGCACAAATGAAATTTCTGGTCAGTAACCCCGAAAAGCATGAAAATTCACCTTTATACTCTATACATACAGACCTTGACTCCTTTATCCTTTGTAATGATGAATCCTCAGAAGGGTCAGAGTCCAAAAACAAAGATACAAACAAGAAAACAGAGCCCATGGACTTTAACATAATGGCTACTCTAGACTCGGAGGAGAAAGACGTAGAAAAATTTGAACAGTACACTGAAACAAAAAATCAAAGTGAACCAGAAAAATAATACAATCAGTTGATTAGTCACCCTTCACAAACACATACACCACACCAAGAACGAAACGATGATAAAACTGAGAATGAAACCTTATGGGAAATGAATTTTGACGGGTCATGCACCAAGAGAACTGCTGGGGCAGGAGTGTGGATACATAACACAGAGAGTGGTTACGCAGAGAGCCATGCATGTAACCTACACTTCAAATGTACAAACAACATTGCAGAGTACGAGGCTCTTAACCTAGGCTTAAACCTGTTGAGAAAATTAGGAGCCCGTAGGATAACTGTGCATGGGGACTCTAAGCTGATCATGAAACAGGTGAATGGTGAATATACAACAAAACATCCTAGAATGAGGGCATACAGGAATGACGCTATGGATCTATTGAAAAATTTTGTGGAATACGATCTGGTGTTTGTCCCTAGAGGTCAGAACGAAATTGAAAATGGACTAGCCTTCATGGCTAGTTCGTATCATAAGCCTCCCATGGACCAACATATCGTCATTCAGACCAAATTCAGACCTGCGGTGCCGGACAATGAAAAATATTGGCAGGTCTTTGAAGGCGATAAATAGATTGAAGATTTCCTAGTAGGCAGAAATGAGTTTGAATGTTCTGATTCAGACTCCTAATCTGACAGTAGCTGCCTAAGTGAAGAGTCCTTAGATGAGGAAGAAACACCCTATAATATAGAAATAAACACTTTAAACGAACAGATTGGAAATCCGAACGAAAAATGTGAAAACTCAGATAGTGAAGAAGTAGAGGTGCTACAGACTAAAGATAATAACATACCTCGGGGTATGGCGCCTTTAGAAGACCTTTTTGACTTTGATGATGTAGCAAAAAATCCCATTATAGAACATGCAGACTCTGATGTTGAGGAATGAAACATAGGCACTGAAGAGAAACCCAAGATGATCAAATTAGCTAAGTCTCTGCCTGCAAACATGAAAAAGAAATACATTGACCTATTCAAGGAATTCATTGATGTGTTTGCTTAGAGTTACAAGGACTTAAGGGCCTATGACACAAACATCATACAGCATAAAATACCCTTGAAATAAAATTAGAAGCCTTTCAAACAAAAAATTGGCAGAATAAACCCAAAACAATTGCCTGCAATAGAAAAAGAGATTAAGAAGATGTATGAGGCATGTATAATTGTACCGGTGAGGTTCTATGATTGGGTATCAAACTTTGTGGCTGTGAGAAAGAAAACAGGGGAGATCCGATTGTGCATAGATTTCAGGAATCTGAATAGAGCCTCACTCAAAGACAATTACCCTTTGCCAAAAATGGAACATATTCTTCGGAGGGTAGTAGGTTCTAAAAGGATCTCCCTGCTAGATGGTTTTTCAGGTTACAACCAAGTCTTAGTAATCCCAAAAGACCAACTCAAAACAGCCTTTACCACTCCATGGGGCACTTTTATGTATGTAAAGATGCCTTTTGGATTGATGAATGTTGGAGAAACCTTCCAAAGAGCAATGGACATAGCTTTTTCAGATGAAATAGGACACTTCATTGTCATCTACCTGGATGACATAACAGTCTATCCCAAGACTGAGGAAGAACACCTAGAACACCTGAGAAGAGTGTTTGAAAAATGTAGAAGGTTTGGTCTGTCATTGAATCCTAAAAAGACTGTATTTGGGCTGAAAGAAGGAAAAATTCTTGGCCATATCATATCTAAGAAGGGGAGTAGGATAGACCCACAAAGAGTTGAGGGAATACTACAAATCACACACCCAAGAAACATCAAGGAGTTACAGTCCTTTATTGGGAAAATCAACTTCCTCAGGAGGTTTATTCCCAACTTAGCTGAACACCTTAGAAATATGACTAACATGCTGAGGAAAGGTGTAGGAGTCAAGTGGACTATTGAAGCTAAGAAATCTTTTGAATCAGTTAAAATTGCACTCACCCAGGCTTCTGTCCTAATCAGCCCATATTTCTCAAAAAAATTCCTGATTTTTTCATTTGCCTCCAAGCATACGATAGCTGCAGTTCTACTGCAGAAAAATCCAGAGGGAATGGAACAACCCATTTCTTTCTTCAACAAAGCACTCAGGGATGCACCCTTGAAATACAACATTATGGAAAAATAGGCCTATGCTTTGGTTAAGGCCTTGAAAGACTTTAGGGTGTACATACTGCATTCCCACACCATAGCCTATGTACCCAACATAGTGGTTAAAGACATCTTGTCCCAAGACTCAGATGGGAAGAGGGGCAAATGGATTGCTGTGATCTTAGAGTACGACCTTGAGATTAAACCTACCAAACTGATCAAAGGTCAGGGCCTAGCTCAACTAATGGCTGAATCAAATCTATAAGCCCTAGAAATTAACATGGTATATGCCTTGGATGAGCAGTAGGGATTACCTGATCCCACTGTTGAGGAGAAGTTTCAGAGCTCTCCTTGGTATTCTGACATTCTGTATGTGCTTACACACCTCAATGCCCCTCCTGAACTATCAAAGACCAAGGCCAGATTCTTAAAACTGAAGGCCAGAATTTATTGTGTTCTGAATGAATGTTTATACTGGAAGAATGCAAATGGCATATTGCTTAAATGTTTGCCTAAATCTGAAGCATAAAAGATTAAACAAGAATTCCATGCAGGAGAGTGTGGAGGTCACCTGAACTGGAAAGCCACTGCTAACAAAATACTCAAAGCTGGATACTATTGGCCTACACTCTTCAATGATATCCATAAGATGATAATTTCCTACCACAAATGCCAGATTTTTTAAGGCAAAAGAAAACTCCTCCCCTTACCTCTACAACCCATCATTGTTGAAGGTCCCTTTATGCAATGGGGCCTAGATTTCATAGGGGAAATTCATCCTGCTTCCTCTGCACAACAAAAATGGATCTTAACAGCCACAGACTACTTCACTAAGTGGATAGAGGCCATACCTACTACGAATGCCACATATTCAGTCATCATTAGGTTCCTAGAAGGTCATATCCTCTCTTGGTTTGGCTGCCCAAGAAAAATAATCACTGATAATGCTGCCACTTTTGGATCCAAGAAAATGGTTGATTTTTGTCACAGGTATCAAATAGCACTTGGTCATTCAACTGCCTACTACCCTCAAGGTAATGGATTAGCTGAATCATCAAACAAGAGCCTAGTGGTCATCATCAAAAAGCTGTTAGAAGAGAACACAAAGTCATGGCATAACAAGTTAGTGCATGCTTTGTGGGCTGACAGGCTTACAACAAAGAAATCCATTGGCATGTCACCATACCAGCTTGTCTATGGAACAAAAGAAGTGTTTCCTACCAGCCTTGGGATACCAGTAATCAAACTTGTTCAAGAGATACAAACAGAAGAAGACAGTATGGTGAGGAGGATAAATCAAACCATCCATCTCCAGCAAACAAGGGAAGAGGTCTATAATAGAGCTCTAAAAGTTCAGGAAAATATAAAGAAGTTATTTGACAAAAGAACTAAGGCCTCTGATTTCAAAGTTGGAGATAAATTTCTGAAGTGGGACTCAAGGAGAGAGGACAAAGGAAAGCACGACAAGTTTGACAGTTTGTGGCAAGGTCCCTACATCATCCAGGCCACTTTGGGTCCAAATGCATTTTTTCTACAAGAGTTAGATGGTACAAAGCTGTTTGGGGGTCCTGTCAATGGCAGGATGCTCAAACACTACTTCTGCTGATTTCCAACTTCCAGTTTCCATTTCCATTTCCATTGTACATACCATTGCAGTGTTTGTTTTCAACAAAAAGAGAAAATGTTCCAAAAAAAAAAAAAAAAACAGAGAAATGGAGAGGTTCAGACATGCTCAAAACATGAACCTCTGAGGTGCAAAGGTTGGCTCTAATATGATCAAAACCTGAGCCAAAGAAAGCAAATATATTTGGTTCAAACATGCCCAAAACCTGGACCAGCAAAGAAGAAAAAGAGTCAGCTCAAACAAGCCCAAAACCAGAGCTGAGAAAAAAAAAAAAAAGAAGAAGAAGAAGAAGAAGAAGAAGAAAGAAAGAAAGAAAGAAAGAAAGAAAAAAAAGAAAAAAAAAAGAAAAAAGAAAAAAAAGAAAAAAAAAAGAAAAAAGAAAAAAAAAAGTGACTCTAACAAGCTCAAAACTTGAGTCACAAAGGAAGGAAGGATGCTACAAAACTTCAAACTTCAAGCCTTCAAAGTTTTGTTTTTAGTTTTCTGCAAGTTTCTGTCCATGTGCAACTGTCTTTATGCCTCAGATCCACAACAAACTAGACTGTCTAATCCTAGTTTGACTTTTTTTAAATTTCTGTTGTAGAATATAGAGAAGAAATCTACTGGACAGTCTAATCCCAGCAGATATTAGATTAGGTAGAGAAACATATGATACTGTTGTAGCCCCTACAACACCCTCCAAAAAGACTACCATTTCAAATTTTTGGAGCCCCTTGAAGCTAGAGGAAAATCAAGAGAAAATCAATAAAGTTAAGTCGCAAAGTCGCAGAGTTCACTTTTAAAGAAAACTGCGACCTTGCGACCTCGCGACCCCAAGTCACCAGGTCGCAAGGTCGCGAATGGTAACTTTCAAAGAAAACTGCGACCTTGCGACCTTGCGACCCAGCGACCCAAGTCGCCAGGTCGCAAATTGTAAATTTTAAAGAAAACTGCGACCTTGCGACCTTGCGACCCCGTGACCCCAGGTCGCGAGGTCGCAAGGTCGCGAGGTCGCGAATCCCCTAGATCACGAAACTTGTGACCCAGCGACCCCGCATTTATTGCCCGCATGTGCGACTTTCTATATAAGGGAGGTCGCCAGGTCGCATTTTTCACAATTGGCGAATAGGAAAAAACGGCTCTGACAGGTCGATTGGCTCGATTTTCTAGGGTAAGTTGACGTTTCTCTCCTGCTATTTCCTTTCTAGACATTTCTTGCCAATTGCATGCTTGCCCAGACCTTTAAATTCCCCCCTTGCGTGAACCATTGTTTCTTTTCCAATTTCTGAATGTTTTGTTTAAACCTGCTTCATCAAAGCTGCCCAAACTCATCACACTTCTAGTTCATTTTCACATGGCCTTGTCCCTTGCTCCTAACAGCCATTCCTCAGCTCTCCCTGGACCCAGCCAGCTTATAATTCCTTAGTAGGAGAAAAGAAACCTTACGGCCGCGCGCGCGCAAAAACCCCCCAGCAAGCCTTTTCGCGACTTGCGACCCAACGACCTAGTCGCTAGGTCGCAAAGTCGCATTTTCTTCAGATTGCTGGAATCTGCGACCCAGCGACCCAGCGACCTAGTCGCAAGGTCGCAAGGTCGCATTTTCCAATTTTCCGGAGAGTTGCGACCCAGCGACCTAGTCGCGAGGTCGCATTTTCCTCTGTGTTCGTAATTTGCGACCCCGCGACCCTGCGACCTAGTCGCAAGGTCACAAAGTCACGCCTAGACCTCTTATTGCAATCCGCGACCCTGCGACCCAGTAAACCAGTAACCCAATTTTACATGTGTCTCAGCTAAATTTCATCACTAAACTGTAACTGGTTTTATATCATAATGTCGTTCTTATCTTGGGATTCCTTTATGAATTTGACAGGTGAACTTCAAGAAGACATAGAGTGCATACCTGTTTTATCAGATTCTAGTGACATGGCGCCCCCGCTATCTCGGAAGAAGGACAAGCAAGTGGTGGAAGAAATTGATGAGCTGGACGTGGTGTCCCCACCCCCAATATACAGGGATACACTATGTACATTTGCAAAAGAAGACAACATGCGATGGTACCAAGTGTATCATGAGTTCGCCATACCGGAAGAGGAATTTCCAGAAGATCTCCCAGACCGAGAAATATACTTGGCAGTCAAAAAGTCCAAACTACATCTGGCAAGGGCGCATCCAGCCATATTTCCATGTCCAGAGGTTATAGATTGGATCATACAAAAGACGGATCCCAAGAAGTTTGTGATCCGAGACAGCGAAGGCAGGGCTTTCGCTACGCTCGTAGGCGTGGATGCCCACCTTTACTACTCGTTGCCTCGCCAATTTAAAAGTTTAACAAAGTTGGAGCATGATAACATTGATGGAGGGATGCACCTTTACGACCATAAAACCACATTTTTCACATTTCTCAGTGGTCCATAGCTCTCAATCACCAGTGCGCTCTACAAAAGAAAGCATCGGTGCACATAAAACATTGGCATGCCAGACATTGTGCGCTCTGCACACACCCGCCCGGTGTGTCATATTACTATAGAGCACCGATGCTTCACAACTCCTCCGCGCCCGTGCATCATAAAAAACCGTGCCAAAACAGAAATAACCCGGTGTGGTGTTAACAAACTGCACCGGTGCATCATAAAACACCACACTGAAACAAAAACCGACTGGTGTGTTCATAAGAAACAACACTGGTGCACCTATAAAACCCCGTGCACTGGAACAGGGTTAAATAAAAAAAAAATTACGGCCAAAAAAACGCATTTTTCAATTTTCTCAGTGCTCCAGAGCTCTCAAGCACCGGTGCAATTTATCCTTGTCTGAGCCACCCTGACATCGGTGCTCCCATTGCGCCAAGCACGATCTGTTATTATGCATTTCCCACCAATCTCCAACTTTCGTTTTGCAAAATGGTGGGAAAATTTTCTTTTGCAAATTCTACAACCAATATGCCTCCTAGACGGCCAAATGTATAGGTATTTTTCTTGTTTTTGCATAATTAATCTTTTTCGCGGATTAGAATTTCAAATAACCTTAAAATTAACCATTTAAAAGAAAAACAAAATTTTCACGCGGTGCACGAGCTGTTTAGCTTGCAACAGTAAGCAGTTCTTCCTGTAAAATTTATAGGCAGCACCAAAACCGGTGCTAACAGTATCCACACCATGTCCGAGGCGATACCGAAAGGCACCCCGTGTTATTTTAAAATTAAAAAAAAAAAAAGTGTAGCGCGGTCATTTAACCAGTCGCACTGTTGACCATGGGAATAACAACGTGGTGCATTGATGGAAATATCTGCCCTGGTGTCTGTCAACGCACCACATTCGTCATTTTGATAGGGTCAACGGTGTGGCCTCGTAAAAGACCGCAATGTTGACTATGTAATTTGTCACGAAATTGGTGCGCTGACACAACTATATGCATCAGGGCATATATTTTAGTGAGTGTACCGCTCTTCTAACACCATACATAGTCAACGGTGCTTTAAAAAATTTTAGGTGCACAACATATGGTGCGTTGAATGTCATCTGGGGCACTGCCCCCGGTGCATGACAAATAGACAACACACCTAAACGGTAGTATGACTTTTTTTGTGGCGCACTGACTAGTCTAGTTTTTTTTTTCAAAAAACATTATATATGTATATTCCTAAATACATGTCTCATTTAATAAAAAAAAATATTTAATATGTCATTGATTCAGACAAAAGATGGGGAACAATAGAAACAACAGGCATAGTATGACATTGTTCGCCTGTGGGAGGCACGAGAGAGGGAGAGAGATGTGTACCCTGACCCTATTACAACAGCTACCCAGGGGCTCCTAAGGAAAGTAGGCCTCCTCAAGTTATATGTGGAGACTACTTCCCTAAAGGCCCATAGTTTGATTTTGAGACATGGGCCTTACCCTTAGCACTACGGGAATATTAATTTTTTGGAACATTACTGATCCTAAGTAGTGTACTTGTTGTCACGGAATTAATTTTCGAGTAGTCTAAAAAAGCAACAGAATGGCTCAAAATCTGGTAAAATTTTGAAAAAATTTGGCAAAGATTTTATTACAATATCCTTTACAGTTGTTCAGTTTTTTTGGTGCTCTAAGGATTTTTGATAGTGCTGAATCCATTTTCACTATCAAAAATGAAATTCAAACACTCCAAGTACCTGATTTTTTGAATTTTATTTTACCAAATTCTATAAAAAAAAACTTTCGTCCAAGCTATTGTCATGATTTCAGATAATTCCTAAACAATAGAGAGAATGAGGACTCCCTCTACAACACAAAGATTTAATAAATCAAATTTTCAGAATGAACAGAAACAATTTGGACAAGATTTTCTCAATTCATAAAAGAATGAAAAACAAATAAAATGTTAGGTCCCTATATCACTAGTATAGTCCCTTATTATTGTTAGTGTAACCCCCTTATTGTTATTATTGTACCCTTGTAACCCCCATTTTATTATTATTGTGTCCTTAAATTATTATTGTTAGGTCGGCTAGGATTACATTGTGGCCCACTAGGATTACATTATGGCCCCATGGACTCCTATATATAGAAAGGAGGTTTTGTAAATTGTATCATCCAAGAATTGTGCATTTATGTAATGTATTGGAGGTTTCCCCCTCGAAGTGGCTTATTTCTAAGGCATTGAAATAAGCCACTTCGAGAATATAGACTAATGGGGCAAACTTATACAATACTTATCTGCTTTTCCTTTCTCTATTTATCCAAGCTAGCCACAAAATCACAAGGGAAAGCAATTCTCCTCCCAAACAACGAGACTAGTCACACTACCACGTCTCCCCTCGAGCCAACTTCACATCTAGGATAGTTTAGAATAGTGACCTGCACAATTCAATATGAAAGACTATCTGATCCCAAACAGACTCATTCTAGGGTGAAAAAATTCAATCCCAAAGATTATCTGATACTAAGCAGACTTATTCTATGGTTCTTAAACTGAGCCCTCAGGCTGTAGTTAGAATTCCAATGGCCAACTAGCTCAAGAATTCCTCATGTTGAGAGTGCCTTGTCGGAATTTTTTTCCAATTTGCAATCTCTCTCCTCCAAGTTGCCTTAGGTTCCTCTCTCACCCTCTCAGCTCCCCCTTCCCATTAAGAAGTTTTTATTCTCAAGGAGTTTGGGAAAGTAACCACCTTACCCATAATTGTTTATTTTTACCTGCAGTAAGTAAATATTTACAAGCTTTACCAAGATATATTACAAATTTCTTAAAAAATATTATTCATAAAAATAAATTTAGTGAAAAATACATAAAATAAGAAGACACTGATTTTAAAAAATACATCAAATTAAAAGTTTCAAACCAATTTTAACTAGTGTGTAATTTCTAATTTTCCAAAACTAAACCTTTGAAAAAATACCTAGAATATAATAAAAAAAAACATAAAATGAAATAAACATAATAAAATCTATGATATAATTAAAAAAACAAAACATAAAATGAAATGAATATAATAAAAATATGTTTCTCTTAAAACAAATAAAGGTGGAGGGATTGGAAAGTCATTAAAAATTCAAAATTACATTAAGGAATGTTCATTGAAATAAGATTTGGGTACCGTGCTTGATAACCGCTAAAAAAACATCATGAAGAAGTGGGGAGGAACCGTTACAAAATTCAAAATTACATTCAGCTAAGATTTTTGATAGCTATGAAAGGGACGCTGGAAGGCAAGAGTGTGCGATAGGAGCATGTAGGATCGTGCCCAATTGTCAAGGGCTATGCACTGCGGCAAGCATTATTTCCCAGGCTATCCAGCAATAAATGCCCCTGGGAATATACTGCCCACTGTAGGATTAAAGCAAGTAGACCATCCAGCGGTGGGCAGTATATGCCTAGGCGTATTTATTTTTGGATAGCCTGGGAAATAAGGCTCTCCATGCACTGCGACATTAAATATGCTAGGGTTTAATGTTGGATAGTAGAATGTATTAAACAACAGAACATCATATTTTGGGTTGGAAGGAGGAGGGCGATAAAAATTGGGTTGGGATTGAATGTTGGACAAGACAGAATGAGGCTCATCATCGTTGGACTTTGAGGGGAGAAGAAAAAAAAGGTCAAAACAAAGAATTTTATGGTTGGGGTTGCGTGTTCGATAAGAGGAGAGAAAATCAAGATTAGGGTTGAACAGAGTTGATATTTTTGGAGAAGAGAATATAGCATATAAAACTATGTAGATATTTTGTTGAGAGAACAGAGAAGGATTCCTGGTGGTTTTCCTTTTAATTTTAATCGAGTGTGGCTCCAGGATCTTGCTTTCAACCATCTGGTTGTGGGATATTTGAAATCACACAGGAGGGGTGAAGGAGTATCAGCCATGGTACATTTATCTAATACTCTCAGGGGCTTAAAGAAGACTGTTAAAGGTTGGGAGAGATCTAAGAAGATAATTATTATTGACAGATGAAAAGGCTATGCTACGGAAACATCTAGGCTATTAAAAGATTTGGAGGATGAAAATCACTCTGAAGGAATTTGGAAACGAGTTAACAAGATTGAGAAGGATAAGAGGAGGATTCTACTAATAGAGGAACAATCCTGGAGGTGAAAAAGTAGAGAAACTTGGTTGAAAGAGGGGGATAAGAACACTAAATAATTTCATGCATTTACTACATGTAGGAAAAATACAATTGCAATATGGAAGATTAATGCTGACGGGGTTTCCTACACATCCTCGAAGAGTATTAATGCTGAAGCTATCAAATATTTTGAAGGTTTATATAAAGCTCGCGAGATGCCTGTGCATGAGGATCAAATGTGGGGGGTGGAGGATTTCCCCACCATGTTTGATGCGAGGGCAACACATATTTTCATGAAGGCAGTGAGCAAAGAGGAGATCATGGCTGTCTTAAAGTCTTTTTTGGTGGAGAAGAGTCCAGGGCCAGATGGATGGACCCTACATTTCTTTATTCATTTTGCTGAGTTTTTCATTCACGACATTAAAAACATGGTGGAGGAAGCAAAGTGTTCAGGTTTTATACATGGGGATATAAACTCTACTTTTATTGTACTAATCCCGAAGAAAAAAGGGGCTACATCCTTTGATGAATTTGGACCTATATCATTGTGCAATACCCTGTATAAGATCATATCTAAGACCATTGCTGAATGAATGAATATAATGTTGTCTAGATTTATTACCCATGAAAAATCGGGTTTCCTGAAGAATAGAAGCATACACAACGTGGTGGCCTCCACTCAAGAGATTATTCACACAATCCACTCAAAGAAAATGGATGCTATGGTTATGAAGGTTGACCTTAGTAAAGTTTATGACAAGGTTGATTGGCGATTTCTGAGAATTATTTTGTACAAGATTGGCCTTGACAGATTGGCTGTAAACTGGATTATGGGGTGTGTATGCAATACCTCTATGGATGTCATTATAAATGGGGTTGCAACTAGGTTTTTTAATCCTAGGAGTGGCCTGCGTCAAGGTTGTGCTCTATCCCCCTTGCTTTTTATTTTGGTTATGGAAGCATTTAGCACTAAAATAAATCATGCGGTGAATGCTGGATCTATAAGGGGTATAAAAATCACACACAGTAGGGATATTAGCCACAATTTGTTTGTGGATGACGTTCTTATGTTTCAGATGCTTATCAAAAGTGTGTGGCTGGATTTTCATGAGATTTTTTCGAAATTATGTTTAGCCTCAGGGATGATGGCTAATGATGGAAAATCCTGTACATATCATGCTGAAAGGGGTTGGGAAGTACTGGAATTTATTGGTACCCTTTTTAATTTCAAGACGGAGATAATTGATCAAGGTTTCAAATACATTGGATTTAATATGAAACCAAATAACTACAGAGTTGATGATTGGTTATGGATGTTGGATTGAAAAAAAGAATCCATGGGTGGTCATTAATTTGGCTTTCCAAAGGAGACTGATTAGTATTGGCTCAGGGGGTTTTACAATAGCTAATGGTTTACTGGGCTCATCTATATGCTATCCCGAAAAGGATTATAAATAGGATTAGAAGTATAATGGTCAATTTTATTTGGAACGGGGGAAGGGAGAAAGGTAAGTATTCTTTGGCCCGGTGGGAGATGATTATGAAACCAAAAGACATGGGAGGATAGGGCCTTCTCGACCTGGAGGTTTTTGGGCAGGCACTTCTTATGAATTCGATGTGGCATGGTATTACATCATAGGGGATCTTGAGTGATATATTAAGATATCAATACCTGGATGCTGCGGGTGTAGAGGACATTTTCTTGAAGGGATGGCAGGATGTGAAGGGGGCTTCTGTCATCTGGAATGGATTTAAACACATATGGAACAATTTCGCTGATAATATCAGGTGGCAATTTGGTAATGGAGCCAAAATCCTTATTGGCCACCCAGGACATTAGGGGAATTTTGAGGTCTAAAATGGGCCTCCTAAGGAAATAATAAAATAATAGCTAAACCAATAAAATAATATTTATGAATTTGCAATTCACTTTTTGCACCACAATCCATGTAACCATAGTTAAATTTAATTCAAAAGTTGTACCAAAATAAAATTAATAAAAAAATTGTATTGATGTGACTATAAATAAGAATGAGCTTTTCAAGAAAAAGTAATTATCATTGAACAACTAATGCATTTGTCCTTTGTACTTAAATAACATAAAATAAATGATAAATATAAATTTATAAATTCTTAATTATATTATATGTTATTAATTAAAATTTATATTATTTGAATTGTATAATATGTAATTAATATACTACCTAAAAATAATATAATATAATAACTGTATAGGGATATGCATTGTTTCTTTCAAAAACTATGAAATGACAATAATATTATTTTATTCAAAAAGTGTGAAATGACATTTATTATGAGTACTTTACTTTTGAATTTAAAAGTACTTAGAGCACTACCATGGTTAACCATGATTTTTTATCCACCATTGAGAATGTGGCAAGTAAGTACTTTTAACTCAAGCAATTCCACTTCAACCATTAGGGATGATGTCATCCCCTAAAATGTGATTGGTTCTCATAAAGTGAATTTTGATTGTACATTTCCCTTAGGAGGCCCATTTTAGACCTCAAAATTCCCCTAATTATTCATGGATAGCCTGATCCTATCCCTATCAACGACCCTTTATTATGCCAACTTAATGGGAAGGGTTTATTCTATATTAGAAAAATCATCAAGGATGGGATGCAAGGATTACCGAGATGGATGACTTTTGACCATTTGGAAATTTTGGAACATCTGAGAAATCAGTGGGTAAATTATATTAAGGCCCTGCGAAGATTGGGCATCCACATGAAGAGCTCTGGAGACTAGGTTATCTAGGGAGGGAGGATGAAGCATGGGCAGATTCGGGTAGGAGAAACCTACAAAATGTTTCTTTATAAAAATTGTTTAATTGTCAGAAGATGCTGGTTTGGGGATATATGGAAGGTGAATGCACAAGTAAAGATAATAATTTTCACTTGGCTAGTTTGGAAGGATAAAAATATCACATGGGAAAATCTTCAGAGGAAAGGGAAAATAGGACCTGGCATTTGCAGACTTTGCATGAAGGGTGAAGAAAACAATCAACACTTATTCTATTCATGCCATTTTTCCCAAAAGGTCCACAAAGGCCTATGTGTTTTCTTCAATCTCCAACACTCGGAACCGAATAATTCAACTGATTTCATCATATGGTGGTTAAATAAAAACAAGATGCTCAGGAAAATTTCGGTCCTTTATCATTGGTGCATATGGTGCTGCCAGAACAAATGGATTTTTGAGGAGGTGGTCAGTAGTCTGAAAAGAACATGTCTGATGATTATTCGAACATGGGAAAAGATGAAAATTGAGAAAAATCCTCCATATGACCAATCAAAGTGAATGAGGCATTTTGAAATACATTACCCGACGATATTTTTTGATGGTGCCTCCCAACAGTCTAGATGTGGTTGTGGGGCCTAGTTAATGATTTCTCCAACTTGCCACTACATGATCTACTAGTATGGAGGTTTAGGGACCAATATGAGGGCATAAATTTTGGCTTTATGGGGGTTGTTATGGTTCTCTAATCAGTTGTACCTGGATAAAATATGGATATTTGGTGATTCAAAGGTCCTTCTGGAGCATTTCAATAAGGGGACTTCATTAAATCTTTGGTATCTAACTACATGGATGGATAAAATCAAAGAAATTAGATAATATTTTTCCACTATTGAGTTCACGCACATCTATAGGGAGAAAAACACACAGGCTGACAGGTTATCCAAAAAAGGATTGCATGGGGTATTTGGTGAGATGCAATATGAGTTGTCTGATGCGGCTGGAGGAGGGGCTAAAGGCACGGTGAAACTCTTCTAATTCAGGCTGACTTGTTCCTTTGTCTACTTTTATCTTTTGCTAGATTAAGTATATGACTGTGCTGGTTTGTATTATCTTAAGGACCCAGGAAATTACTAGGTCAGTAATTTCGACAACAGGATGCTATGGAGGCATAAAAGTTTTTTAAATATGCTAACAAAAAATACTTTTTTGATTAGTTAGTGTTTGTAAGAAATACTAATATTGGTAAACACTCTCAAGCAATAGGCGCTAATCATATTATTCTGATATCATTTTGGATTTTTTGAGGTATAACTATTTTTATTTTCTGAGAAGTATAGATGATGTACTGAAGATGTAATTTGTTATGTAATATTTCTAGAATTATCAAGTTTTCAATGCACTGGTAATCAATATAAACCAAGAGTTTTTCTCCACTGAAAAAAAATAAAAAAAATTGGAGTCAAGCATGGCCATACTTTTATTTTCTTTGTATTTCTCTGGTTTTCTAAGAGAAGATAACATATCAAAACCTGTAGATATTTTGTAGAGAGAACAGAAAAGGACAAACAATGTTTTGTTATTGGTGTGTGTTTTTGTTTTGCAAATTGGAGTCAAGCATGGCCACACTTTTATTTGCTTTACATTCCTCTGGTTTTCTATCCTCTTGGTTTCCTTTTCCATTTTTTATTTTTCTTTTGGTTTGGATTTTGTCTTCGTTTTCTTCCTTTCTGTCTCTTTTAGTTTGATTTGTTGGCATAAAAAGGGATGTTGATATGTGCAGAGATCAAATGAAACTAGAGTGGGCTACATGTGAAGAGGTATATTGAATGACTGATTCTTAGTTCAATTTATTAGTAGTTTGTCATTTATTTTCTCTGTTCCTTTAATGTGATGCATTATGTGATTGTAGATACAACGAAAGATGCCAAAGGTGAAAATAAATGAATGTCAAATGCAACAAGGTGTAGACAAAGTGAGAGAGATAAAAAAAAGAAAAAAATAAAAATAAAAGAAGAAGACACGATGTCGAGGAATTTAGGCAATGGGTAAGTGATTAAGTTATTCTATTTTCATGTTACGAATGAATTATTTTTCACTAGACTTTCTTTGACATAATTTCATAGTTTAGCAAGGTTAGTATTTACATACGTCATTATCAACTTAGTTTTATTAAACCCTGGGAAGATAAAAACCTCTCTTACCTTCCAAGCATAGAAGATTGGTAAATCATCAATATTGATAATTCATCTCAGCCATGGAAATTTACCAACCGAAATCTTGGCAAAGCTGTACTTAAGTAGTTTATTCATGAGGGCTTCTGTGGATAAACCTTGGATAATTTTAATGTTAAATTGATATATATTTTGTTTTATTTCTGTTGGAATATGTAATTCGAATCGTCTCCGATGTGACTTTCTATGTAAGGAGTTTGTTCCTATTTTATAGGAGTTAGATAAATCTATATGTTTCTAGTTTGGTGTGTGGTTGAGATATTCTCTCAACCAACTTATTCTGTTTCCAAGATAGTTTTGATATATTGAGACAACACTTCATGTATATATGTAATCATTTTTTATTAATAGAACATAGTGTGCATGCTTAGATTTTATCTTGGTATCAGAGCTCATATGAGCCTCGACCTAGGGGATGAGAGAAATAAGACAGGGTATATTATTTTATTTTAGTTTTTCTTAAGTTTGTCCATCGAGTAGAGTTTTGAGAGTGGGGAAGTATGATGTTGTACAACGAGAGGGTGGACGAGGCCATTGATAAGGGACGAGTCCTCGAAGGCTGGCTGTAATTTTCTATTAGCAAAGGTGTTGTGACTCTGGCATAAGGGGAACCCACTATTGCGTTGAAAATTGCGTGTGAAGGAAGAGTTGTGGAGCGGTTTGAAGCTCTTGCTACCTCCATCGAATCTGCAGAGGCTCATAACATACTCTTCACCATCGCGATCTTGGTTTGGGTTGAAGGATCGCTGCAAGAAGTTTTCCTCTTAAGAAATTCCTGCCCCCTGATGAGGCCCAGCACCAGCAATAGCACGACCTCACCCTCCAACCTGCCGATTGAAAATATTTTGATCGCAAAAATAGAGGAAATAGCCTGCTGCATCATCTAGAGTGCAAGGAATCTAGGAATAAATACGATTGTCGTGTATAGCAAGGTAGACAAGAATTCCTTTCATGTAGAACAAGCTGACGCAGCTATTTACATTGGCCCTGCTTCTGCAGGCTCTAATTACTTGAATGCCTCTACCATTCTCAATGTTGCACACCAAATTAAGGAGGGAAGCTGCTTAGGAGCTTCAGGGTCAAAGGCCACGATGTTTTTAGTTTAAAGGTCACCAGTTCTTCACTTTTTGCAATGCCTGAGGCCTTCGATGACTAGTTCATGGGACAAGGGCTTGAATAGTCGATCCAATGCCTAGTAGAGAATGATGTGAATAATTGTGGCACATTGTCAACATTGAGATTTTTCGTTAAGGCCATGCCTATCATGAAAAACTCCGAGGAGCGCCTCAGTTCTGACTTTTCATAATGTGATGTTTGTTTGGAGGAGTTTCATTGGGAAGCGATGCACGCCATATGCCATGCAAACACATTTTCCATTTTGATTGCATTCAACCATGGTTGAATATGAAAAACTCATGCCTTGTGTGCCGGTACCAGATGTCGGTCGACAACAATGGATATCTGGTGTGGCTGCTGATGTGAACCCCCACAGTCGAGGAGAAGAAACCATGGCAATTCTAGCTTTGTAGTGAGCTGAGTTCTATATATTGCAAGGATCAGCAAGGAAAGCTTGATACCAGTTGTAGATAAAAATGATGGAAATAAAATCCAATATTTCTAGGATGGTTGTGGTTTCGATTATCGGACAACCCATAGTTTCAGGGAGTTGTCTACTGACGCAACAAAATAGCTTGGACAACAGTTTTTTGTCGGAATCTGGTAAAACAAATTTCAAAAAATCAGGTATTTGGAGTGTTTTAATTTCATTTTTTATGGTGGAAATGGATTCAACACCATCAAAAACCCTTAGAGCACCCAAAATATTGAATTTTGACCACTTTAACTAAGATTTTAAAAAATATTTACCGAAATTTTTCATAATCTTACCAGAATTTTTGGGTTATTCTGTGGGTTTTTTAGACTACGGCTCGTTTTAGAAGTAACTTATGAGAGATGAAATAATACATAGAAAAAACCAACTTACATGGGTGAAGATAGAGAAACCAATTTTTCCACAATGCCACATATTAGTGTACGTGTTCTTGAATTTTGAGTTTTGTAAGTGAAACATGTTGAGCATGATGAACTCAAAAAGTAAATGCAATTGATTAGAATTGACCACTCTAGCAATTTCTAATTGAAGTTAGAAAGATTCAAGATGAAGGCACTAAGTATGATTCTAGAAGAAGTTGGTTGATGCATCAATAAATGGAAAAACAAGGTATATGATTGCATGTTGAAATAAACTAGACTCAATAACATGTTGTATTATGAGTCACACATCTTAATTGTAAGCAAGTCTAGGATGTTTTTGTAGTGATATTTGTAGAGTATGTATCTGGTAACTCCAAGAGTTGGTGTTGTATTGTAATCCTTGTAAGGCATGTGTATCCCTATGAAGTTCGTGGTAATCTAAAAACCACTTTGTAATTTCAGGTTTCTGGTTAGCCAAAAACCAGTTTGCAGTGTCAATTTGTGGTAAGCTAGAAACCATGTGTGAGAGTGAAGTGGGTAGGGAGTCCTGTAGGCATGGTTTAGGGTCAGCCGACAAAACCCTTGGCCTGGTTGATCTGAAAAATGACTTGAGTTACTTAGCTCTATTTCAGAGATTGATTGTAGGGGCATTTACTGGATATGTCACCCTTAAAAAAAAGGATGAGATCTAGAGGCTACCTGGCCCGTTACAGACTCCGCCTATAGAACTTTATAGAGATTAACACTCAGGTTCTTAAAATGCGGAATTTACAAAGATCTTTCCTAATCCTTGTACAAAATGTGATTGGCAGTATTACTGAACAATTATTATATGCATTAACTGTTTAGACATGAAATAATCTATGTATGTTTAGATTTAATAAATTCACATCAATCACATAAGAAATACCATAAGACAAAGAATTTTGTGACGGAGTTCGTCCCTCCTAGACTACGTCTCCGGGTCCGCCTCAGAATTGTGTGTCCATTGTATTCTTCAAGCCAAGAGAAATATGCTACAATAAATCATCAGTTGCACTACTGATTTTGCAGACCATCCCTTGAATAGGCTAACTGATACAAACTATTTTCTTTCAACACTTAAGAAAAGACATGGATGATTCACACACTAAAAAAAACTGAGAACTGAAGCTTTATGGACCTTTGACTTCAAGGTAGCTAAACAGATTTTGGCACAATCAAAGTAGATCTCGTCGACCATAAACGTACTTTGATGTTGAAACTTATGCAAGTATAATGAGATTTTCCTCCTTCATATAAACCTGCAATAAACCAAAACTCACTACCAAATTATGTGACATACAATGTAAGAGAGTTTACTTCATCTTGAAGTTGAATAAACTCCTTCTTTCGCCACTCTCCTCTCTTGAGGTCTCTCCTCTTACACTCTCCACACTCTCCCTTTACAAAGAAACTCACTTTCCTTTATATATTAGGAATTCATACATTCAAGGCTTTACAAATCTGCCTCGAACCATTGTTTGTTGTAATTAGCAGATTGTGGAGATAATTTGGTGATGAAGTCTTCGAATCAAACCTCATTCATGAACCTATGGATAAGTTTCCATTACCATAGCACTGTCTTTAAATTCCAATACCCACTTTAGACTTTGGATATATCAAACAACTTACTAACTGGGCAGACAGTCCAAACTAGGCAGAAGATTTAACTTTCCACATGTGAACAGGCGGAATCCCATGCCGTTACAGTCTTCTTCCCGACGGTTTTGGCTTAACAACTGGCGGTTCTGACTCTAGCGGTCACTCTGACAGTTCTGGTCACATGTTTATCCGATGCGGTTTGACATCTGCAAACCTGTCACATGAAACCCCGACAGCTCATAACCCATGCGGTTGCGGTATTTACAACTCTGATCACGCGTTGTAACATTTCCGACGCGGTTAGAGTTAACACTGTGGTGTTTTAATTACAAAGGTTTTAAAAACATAACCCTGGCCTTTAAACTTTGTATATGCCCGAAGTCCGAAACCCTTTGCACTATGGGTTTATTACATATCACCCGGACCCTTTTGCGCCTTGCCATAGGTTTATAAACATTACATTGAACCTTACATTAAGGTTTATGAAAACCCGACTTCTGAAATTTGACATAGTCTGAAACTTATGAATAAGGTTTTACAACATTTCAACGAACCTCTTTAAAAAGACTTTTGCGCCATAAGGTTTTAACACCCAAACCTTAATACTTTTGCGCATAAAGTTTTTGACCCATCATTCGAACTTTATACATAGTCTAAACCTTATGAATAAGACCTTATCTCATGGGTTTCCTACCCATCATCCAAACCTTTTTAAAAAGGTTTATGGTTTAAATTTTGTGCTAGGGACTTTTAAGTCCATAAGTTTATGAAACTTAGGAATAGGACTTTAAGACCATGTGCGAGGACTTTGATTGACATTTAGTCCTAGGAATAGATTTAGGCCTTTTCATTTGACACTTAGTGCTAGTCCTTAGGACTTAAACCTAGGACTTAGGATTTAAAATTAGTCCTTTTTACCTTAGGATATTTTTTATCCATTAAGGTTTACAAAAGTAGACTATAAACATTTTCGACCTTTACAATTAAGACTTAGGACAAGTTTTATTGCATAAGTCTTTTAACGAACTTCGTTGTTTTTGTCGCAGGTCAACTTGAAGATGTCTTGATTGGCGCTTTTGAAACATATTTGCTGGAGTAGAATCTAAATTCGATGTCAATCGATGTCAAACATTTGAACTTCACAAATTTGATGACCATCTTGATCAATACCTGAATTATTACATAATTGATAATTACCAAATTCCAAATAACCATCTTGGTCGTTTGGGTAATTTCGATACAATTTTAATAATTCTCAAATTGGATCACACCGCCCAACTTAAGAAATTTTGGTTCTCCAAAAGTTTTATTACAATACTTTGGAAAACAAATTCAATTCTAGAACCTAGTTAGAACTTTACTAGATCTAGATATTACAAAATCATTTAAGCATAAGGCATGAAGTTTGCCCAATTCCATTCAACACTTTTTTGTTCTCCAGTAGGTGACTTGGATTCTTCCTGGGCTACTGGTGTCGATGCTGTTTCTCTTGGAAGCATTGGACAATTGTCTTGAACATGCCCTAACAGTTTACAATTTTGACAAGTTTTCTCACTCTTACTTGATGATGAGTTTCCGGAGTTGCTTTTTGATTGAAACGAAACTGATTCAGAACGTTTTTTTACCTGTAATGCCTTATCATTCTCTGAAGGCTGAATTTTTGTCACTACGATTTGTTTGCTGTAAGCCTTTTTCTTCCAAAATTGTTCCACAAAATGCCAAGGACTCTTGCAAAAGGTACATGGATAGATCCTCTTGACTTTTCTATCCTTGAGCTTCTCCAGTAACAGTTCTGGATGCTTTGACCCACATCGATCAGAGATGTGACCAAGCTTCCCGCAATAGTCAAATTTTATCACATCACATCCTAGACCAGAATTCTTAGGTCTTTCTTGTACCTGGATAGGTTGAAGTCTCCCTTGTCCATTTTTTACCTGCAAAGAACTAGCTGCTCCGATACCACTTGATCTGAAAAATGACCTGAGTTACTTAACTCTATTTCAGAGATTGATTGTAGGGGTATTTACTGGATATGTCACCCTTAAAAAAAAGGATGAGATCCAGAGGCTACCTGGCCCATTACAGAGTCTGTCTATAGAAATTTATAGAGATTAACACTCAGGTTCTTAAAATGCGGAATTTACCAAGATCTTTCCTAGTCCTTATAAAAAATGTGATTGGCAGTATTACTAAATAGTTATTATATGCATTAACTGTTTAGACATGAAATAATCTATGTATGTTTAGATTTAATAAATTCACATCAATCACATAAGCAATACCATAAGACAAAGAAGTTTGTGATGGAGTTCGTCCCTCCTGGACTACGTCTCCGGGTCTACCTCAGAATTGTGCATCCGTTGTATTCTTCAAGCCAAGAGAAATATGCTACAATGAATCATCAGTTTCACTACTGATGTTACAGATATAGACCATCCCTTGAATAGGCTAACTGACACAAACTCTTTTCTTTCAACACTTCAGAAAAGACATGGATGATTCGCACAATAAAACAAACTGAGAGCTGAAGCTTTACGGACCTTTGACTTCAAGGTAGCTGAACAGAGTTTGGCACAATCAAAGTAGGTCTCGTCGACCATAAACGTAATTTGATGCTGAAACTTATGCAAGTATAATGAGCTTTTCCTCCTTCATATAAACCTACAATAAACCAAAACTCACTACCAAATTATGTGACATACAATGTAAGAGAGTTTACTTCATCTTGAAGTTGAATAAAGTCCTTCTTTCGCCACTCTCCTCTTACACTCTCCACACTCTCCCTTTACAAAGAAACTCACTTTCCTTTATATATTAGGAGTTCATACATTCAAGGCTTTACAAATCTGCCTCGAACCATTGTTTTATGTAATTAGCAATTTGTTGGAGATAATTTGGTGATGAAGTCTTCGAATCCAACCTCATTCATGAACCTATGGATAAGTTTCCATTACCATAGCGCTGTATTTAAATTCCAATACCCACTTTAGACTTTGGATATATCAAACGGCTTACTAACTGGGCAGATAGTACAAACCAGGCGGAAGATTTAACTTTCCGCATGTGAACAGGCAGAATCCCCTACCGTTGCGGTCTTCTTCCCGACGGTTTTGGCTTAACAACTGGTGGTTCTGACTCCGGCAGTCACTCTGACGGTTCTAGTCACATGTTTATCCGATGTGGTTTGACATCTGCAAACCTGTCACATGAAACCCCGACAGCTCATAACCCACGTAGTTGCGGTCTTTACAACTCTAGTCATGTGTTGTAACATTTCCGATGCGATTAGAGTTAACACTGTGGTGTTTTAATTACAAAGGTTTTAAAAACATAACCCGAGCCTTTAAACTTTGTATATGCCCGAATTCCAAAACCCTTTGCACTATGGGTTTGTTACATATCACCCGGACCCTTTTGCGCCTTGCCATAGGTTTATAAACATTACATCGAATCTTATATTAAGGTTTATGAAAATCCGACTTCCGAACTTTGCAATAGTCCAAAACTTATGAATAAGGTTTTACAACATTTCAACGAACCTCTTTAAAAATACTTTTGTGCCATAAGGTTTTAACACCCAAACCTTAATACTTTTGCGCATAAAGTGTTTGACCCATCATTCCAACTTTATACATAGTCCGAACCTTATGAATAAGACCTTATCTCATGGGTTTCCTACCCATCATCCGAACCTTTTTAAAAAGGTTTATGATTTAAATTTTGCGCTAGGGACTTTTAAGTCCATAAGTTTATGAAACTTAGGAATAGGACTTTAAGACCATGTGCTAGGACTTTGATTGACATTTAGTCCTAGGAATAGATTTAGGCCTTTTCATTTGACACTTAGCTCTAGTCCTTAGGACTTAAACCTAGGACTTAGGATTTAAACTTAGTCCTTTTTACCTTAGGATATTTTTTGTCCATTAAGGTTTACAAAAGCGGACTATAAACATTTTCGACCTTTACAATTAAGACTTAGGACAAGCTTTATTACATAAGTATTTTAAAAAACTTTGTTGTTTTTGTCGCAGGTCAACTTGAAGATGTCTTGATTGGCGCTTTTGAAACATATTCGCTGGAGTAGAATCTGAAGTCGATGTCGAACATTTGAACTTCACAAATTTGATGACCATCTTGATCAATACCTGAATTATTACATAATCGATAATTACCAAATTCCAAATAACCATCTTGGTCGTTTGGGTAATTTTGATACAATTTTAATAATTCTAAAATTGGATCAATGGTTGAGGGTGAGCCAAGAAAACCCTGGGCCTGGTTGAGTCAGGTCTCTGGTGAGCCTTAGTGGTTGGAGTGCCGTAGTGGCATATTTGTGGCCCATGCTGGCCGGAGTGCCTTAGTGGTAGATTTGTGGCCCATGGTGGCTGGAGTGCCTTAGTGGTAGATTTGAGGCCCTTAGTGGTTGTGTTGAGACTTCATGGCTCATGGATGAGTTGAGCCTTCATCGCTGTGTTGAACCTTCATGGCTGAATTGAGTGCCTTAGTGGCAGTGTTGAGCCTTGGTGGCTGAGAGCCCTCGTTGGCATGGCTGAGGGTAATCCGATAAAACCTAGAACATGGTCAGGGGTAATTCGATAAAAACCATGATGATGATGTTAGATGGGGATTTGCAAGTACAGGTACATGTATGCAATTATAATGGTTGACAGAACCGTGTATGTGAAGGACATCCTACTAGACTGGCAGTTGTAGCGGTTGGCACCCATGCATTCCAGTGGATGGTTGCTCCTTTATGTGGACGTCGACATATTTTTTTGTTATGTTTGATCACAACTAGATTTTGCAGATTTATATCGAGACAAGTAGTCATTAAGGGGGTGTGTTGGAATATGTAATTCCTACTTGTCTTAGTTGTGGCTTTCTATGTAAGGAGTTTGTTCCTATTCCATAGGAATTAGCTAAATCTATATGTTCCTATTTTGGTGCGTGGTTGAGATATTCTCTCAACCAACTTATTGCGTGTCCAAGATAGTTTCCCCATCTTGAGACACACTTCATGTATATAAGTAATCCTTTTTTATTAATAGAATATAGCGTCCATGCTAAGATTTTATTTATTTATGATACCTTTGGTTTTCATATTTCTTCCAGTTAATTCCAGTGCCCCTTGTTTTTCATATTTCTTCATAATGCCAATATGTTAATCCCATTATTTTGATAAATCATTTTGTTGGAATCATATAAATATTTCTGAAGTATTTTGGTGGTTGAACCAAAAGATTTTCAAGACCAACATTGACATCCCCTTATTTTGATAAATAAAGTTGATGGCGTCATATAAATATTTCTGAAATATTTTGTGCAAGTGTGGTTGAAGCAAAAGATGTTCGATACCAACATTGACCTCTCCTTTATATGTAAACATTAACACAAACATTGACCTAGCCTTCATGTGTAAGCATAAACACTTTTAGGCAAAGCTTAGTTTAGGTTTTCACTAATATTTTTTATCATAGTAAATTTGTAATATAATATATGTAAATATTTAAAAATAAATATGATTTTTTACAAATTAAATATATTAATAACTTATAAATTAGGAAGGTATATCTCATTTCCAAATCATATTTTGTAATATAAAAAACTCTACACTATTCACATAGACATCAAATTACAAGTGGATGACATGATCTTTCTTTCACCATTAAACTACAACCTTGTTTCTGTAATTTATTTATTTTTATTTTATATTTTTAGAAAATAAATATTATTTTATTTTATATTTATTTGATATATATATATATATATATCCTTGAAAATTTGTGCCATTAAGTTAGTTTTGCTAAAACGTACCGCTATTTCTATCACGTTCGCTTACGAAGAATCAAGTTATCTTCTCCGGCTTTTGCATTTGTGAGTTTTTTGGTTGTGAAATCCAAATACAATATTACATGTTCTTTAGGCCAAGTTAAGTTTCTATTTTATTTTTGTTTATCATTAACCTGACACATTACTTGAAACATTAAATTACTGGCGGATGGGATGACGTTGGTTTCACCATTGAAAATTAGTGTGGATGGCATGACGTTGGTTGCTCATCCTGCATATGGAATCTAACCCGGTATGACTATATTTTATTTTTAGCATTAAACCATAATGGAATAATTGATGTATCTATTCTAAAATTTGAAGCACACAATATGAAATACGACTCTAAAAGTATCCTACTTAATTAGGACATTATTCTTAGTGTCCCTTTCTAGCCTACATTATTGATTATTGTTTCTTTTAATTCAAGATATTTTACCAAAATTCTTCTTTCTTATCAGTAACCATAATTTGGCTACAAGAATAGTTATATATATATATGAAAAAAGAGCAGAACAATTCCTTCTATTTTATATAGCGTGTACACAATGTTATAGTAATCACTGTTTTTTTTTTACAACTTAAATGGGATACTTATGTGCCTTTGCTGGAAATGCATAAAGAACTAATATAGTCCTCCCAACCATAAGTCGGCTTACTCGCTAGCTACCCAGAGTTTTTTTTCCTCTAGCTGATAGGGTACAAAATTCTAGGGAGTAAAAAATCTGTTGTATCACCACTGAGCAATGTCCTGCTCATTTATCTGTTGTATCATCACTGAGCAACATCAGGTTCAAAACTAGTATTTCTCTCTCACCTGTTTTCAAATAGAATGTATGGTCTTTCTTTCCTACCAGTGTTTCTAGTTAGATACACGTTTTTTTCTTTATATTGTTTCTCTCCTTTCTTTTTCTTTGGGGGCTTTGGACCTATGGCATTTTTTTCTAACCACACTCCTCTTTCTTTCTGGGTGTAACAAACTTCTCTTAACTATTTCTTTCACTCGAGTGAAGTTTCACTCTAACTGAATCATCTACACGAATAATTAATGTAACTACAATATCAACACATTTCTTATACCATAAAATGAAATATATTTCTTCATCATTACTTTTATTCACCATAAATATATATAAATATATATGTTTAATAACTTTACAACTAAAAGTAACTAAAATTCATAGAGATATTACATTAACCACCACACTTGCATTGCTTCCCCTCACTCAATCTACATTCTTTCACCACCTATTTCAGCCTACATTTTTTTCGTCCATTACTCCCATTTTAAAACACCCTTCCACATTGTCCATTCCCTCATCCCTCATCGTTTCCCATTACTACCATTTTAAAACACCATTCCACGTTGTCCATTCCCTCATCCCTCATCGTTTCGTATTCATATACATTAACATGTCCTATTGATTTAGGAATGTAGGCAAAACTAGCATATCTAGACTTAACATATTCTATCTTATTCTTTTCCTATGGTCTCTTAACTAGTTAATTATGTCTTAAACAAGTCTAACAAATAGTATATTATTATATAATAGTTTGTCACAATGAGTTTGACCTTATGCTTTAAATTATACTACTATAACTTATTTTTCTTTAACATTTAATACATTTAGCTTATAATATATTAAAGTAGCTTATACTATAAATAAATTACTCTACTTACTTCACCAAAATCAAATTTTAACCAAACTATAACATACAATCTAATAAATAAAAATATAAATAGTACTCATAAATATACATATAAGACAATAATAAAATGGAAGAAAAAAATATTTATATTTAAAAATAACAATAAACAAATAAAGTACCGCATTATAAACAACAATCGCCAAAATATCCAAACATATTATACCCATTATTATTAATAAGAATCATGATAAAGATAATAAAAAAATTAAATATTTTTAATAATTCATTTCATTGTATCCTTTAACATAAGAAAAACATGTCACTATTTATTTTATACCTATTATTACATGTTTTTGTCACTAGCTTCCCTAATCATATGTGTAATCTTAATTCCCCATGACCACTATCCTATTATTGGTGTCACTAGCTTCTCTAATCCTATGTCTAATCTTAATTCCCCTAGAGACCACCCATACCTCAACACTTCCACCTAAACAACAATACTTCCTCACTCACATCTTTCTTTACTAACCAACACAACTACATTGTCCCCCCTAAATTCCATGTCCATGCTTTCCATTAATCCTTCAATTCTCATATTTAGCCTTGATCACTCGCATATGAAAAACCTCTTCCTCTCCTCATCCATCATGACTTCCCTTATTGATTTTCATTTCGGAGTCTCGCTGAACTTGTCTATCCAAAGTCAATATATTCTATGCGTATCGTTTCCTCTTCTTTATCTAACCATACTATATAATGTATTTTTTCATAACTTATCTCAAACTTTCATGGCATAGCATCTCCTCAATAGAACATAAACTATACTTAAATTACACTACCCCTACCCAAATGTCTTATAATCTAGTCCTTTAACTAGTCAAATATACCTTAACTAAGTTGAAGATATTCTATTTTTTCATATATATGTTTGCTTCATCCAATTTGACCCTAAAATTTTTCTACTATAATTATACCCTACCCTATTTTATCATAAAGTAGCTTAACTTTTCAATCCTTAAGTTAGCTTACCTCACCTAAATCAAACCTTAGTCGATATCTAACCTAAAATCTAGATAAAATTACAAATGATATGAATAAATATACACATAATACAATATTAAGAGAAGATACAAAATGCACTTATGTTTATAAATAAAAATAAAGAAATAAAACACTATAAATTTGAAAAACACTCACCAAAATCTCAAAATCTCCAAACATGTTATACCCATAACTTTACAAAGATATACCCAGAATGTTACAAAAAGTTCATAAAAATCATTCAAACAAAAACATATTGCTTATTACTACAATAAATAATTTTACATAAACTATGTACTCTCTTGTTTTGTAAGAAAATTTCTGTAAATTTTTTTACACCAAAAACATGTTTTGTAAGAAAATTTCTATAAGATGTTTTACATTAAAAACATGTTTTTTACACAAAATGACTTTACCTTATTATTAACAATTCTTTTTATAAAAATGTAAAGGAGTTGTCTAAGGAGGGGAAGGAATTGCCCGGAGGACGACTAAAAGTGGCCTGAATGAGTGCAAAAAAAGAAAAAGAAATCAGTACTAGTGTTTGAATCATGTTTTGATGGTAGAAATAAATTCAGCACCATAAAAAATTCCTAACAAAATTTATTAAAATCTTAACTGAAATTTCTATGACAAACAAGTTAGACTATTGCAAATTTAAATATAAAAAAAAATCATTCAAAATTACACATTTACGGACTAATTAAATAGATTTCATAAAAATTTAAATATAAAAAAAATAATGCAAAATCAAACATTTTCCAACTAATTAGATAGAAATATTAAATGGAGATATGCCTTCTCATTATTTTTAGAAACACATTTAGAATTAAAAGACATCATTTAAAATTCAGTTCCATTTAACTAATAACAGAAATAAAATTATTTTTATATATTAAATATACTTGTTAAAATAGAATGTCCACTTTGAAATTTTCTAGGTAAGTGATCATTTTTCCCGCATATTGATTTTCAAGCAGAACTGTGCAGCCGACTTATACAATAAGATAGACTAGAAGACCACAACTTATTTCAGTTTCACTAGCCGGAAGTAATTCAACGACAAATATAAACAAATTCACTGGAAGGATTAGTGAACAAATGAAGAAATATAAGTTGAGTAGTAACAAAGTAATTATAAAGAAATTCACTGGAAGGATTAGTGGACAAATGAAGAAATACCAGTTGAGTAGTAACAAAGTGATGTTATAGTAGAAATTCAACCACAAATATAAACAAATATAAACAAAAACAATGGAAGGATTAGTGAAAAAATGAAGTAATACAAGTTGAGTAGTAAGAAAGTAATGTCATAGGAGTAATTCAACGACAAATATAAACAAATTCAACTGTCACACATCATTAAAACAAAGTTACTATAGTAATAACCAATAAAAAAAAAAAAATTTAACTGATAAACTTTGGGTATTAGTTTATAAGGCGGTCATGAACACTTGACATTTACCAACGTATAGATAATGATTTGCAATTGCGGTGTTCACGAGTTAACTGACACACATTGCTGCACGTTTAATTACCACATATCTTGACATAGCTTTTGGTTTATTATTATTAAAGTTCTGGAGGCTTCGGTGATATTACAAACTCAAATCCTGATTTATGTATGTGTATCAATGTTTATTGGTTCTTGGGATCCGGTAATGATTTAATGCCTCGGGATATTCATTTGTACCATCGATCCGAACCTGGCGAGCATCTGACCGTCGATGGCCATCCGGAACCGACGGTGCAGATTCGTTAGGGTTCGGTAATGCCTACCCCGCCCGTAATTGACTCTTCAGTCATTGCGATGCCTCGCCGGAACCTCTGGAGGCAGGGTCTGCGCCTTGGGGTTTCCTGTTCGGTTGCACAGTGGGTCGATGGGGGTTTCATGCATACGAGCAGTTGGCTTATCACACCAGGTAGTCTTCGCAGCCTCGCAAATCTTGTTCCGGCTTTCCACTAATGGCATACGCACATACTGACTGTGGATTGTGTGTTTTAAGTTCCCCGTCTCGGCTGATCAATTTCTCCAACTGTACATTCCTCGTCTCGGACGCCCCAACTGCGTTTGCTCAGGTAAAAGGGTTTGCTTTTAACTTATTGATTCGTTTTAGCTTTCATCGATTTACCTTAGACTCCGTTCACTGACAATTTGGGGTTCTGTTGACAGGTGCAGAGTCCGTTTGATTCTCAGGTACATCTCCCTCCGCTCGACTGCTACCTAATCTTCGGCTTCAACAAACTAATGCCATCGCTCGTTTGCACAGGTATTTAACCCTTGCTATGGGATTTATGTACCCGAACCCAGTATTCGTAGCTGAAGGCATTGAGACTTTGGCAGGCGCCCAGGCTGCCTTGCCTTGTTAAGTTTAGACTTCTATTATGACTATGGATGTACATAAAACTTTGTTATACCCGACCAGGGTTTCTGAAGTTCTTTATTTATCTAGGGTTTTGCTATGACTGATGCCCCTCCGGCGTTTTATGCTACTTACGCTTCCTGCGCGGTGGCGGGTTTGTGAATACTAGCAGTTTCTTGAAAGCATGAATTTGTTATGTGCCATGGCCTGACGGAATTTTAAAGGAGTGTTGTCCCTTATGACTTCAATGGATAATCTTTACTGTATGGTGAATTTCTTTTCATTTCTGAGCATATCTTCAGTTTCCAATCTATATTTTCCGGTGAACTTTCGTGAGGCGTTCTTTGGTGTTTAATGGTGCCTTCAGGCGCATACATATGGTGCATGCGGTTATTTGTTTCAGACCCGTGCTGGTTCATGCATTTCTGGTTGAATTATGCACTCTGTCACACTGTTCAATGTTCTATTTTATTGTTTCTGTGAATGGATTGTTTATATTAACTGTATTAACAGTGTCCGAACCACTTAATAGTCCGAGTTCTCCCAAGGAGAGAGACGACCAACCCAGAGGCCTGTTTCCGCAGGCGCTAAGGGTTAACGGTCTCCCTCGTCCATGATGCAAGTAAGAATATTTTTCTTAGGAAGAAGGAAGGAAAAACTTGTTTCTTCTTACTGTTTTATTCCTGTTCTAGTTTGTACAGGTTTTATGATGTACATTGGTTACTTTGTTCATAAGCAATAAGAACTCATTCATTTGGATTAACAATCCTGAACTATAGGTTGTTACTGAAATAAAGAACAGTTTTATTAAGCATTCCTATGGTTGTTTCCTGCTCTAATTTACATACTGCTCTTGAATGAAATGAACAGATCGGTAGCTCTCTACAGTTTTTCTTTCTATATGTACATGTATAATTTCACTGGTATAAATGAACAGTTTGTCAATTTTCAACAGTTATCTTCTTCTCTAAAATTTATATATATACATATAGTCTCTGGATAAAGAAACAGTACTGTATTATGCTACAATTTGATCTTCTGTTATAACTATAAGTGTATATACAGTCATTGAAATAAAAGATACAGTTCTGTCCTTATTATGATTCTACTGTTGTCTCCTGTTAAGCACAGGACAATTTATAACCCTCTAGTAGGTCTTAATGACAAGTAAACCAGTAAATAATTTTCCGTTAACACAACTACTAAAAACCAAATCTACTCATCTGTCCCGAGATTCAAGTGAAGTGGTAAATGTGCCTCCCTTCCACGAGCTGGGCGATCACGTCCTGCAGCTCTCCCCCGAGCTCAAGTCTGAGTTTGTTGTTAGTTCAGAAAGTTCTGGAGGAGGTTTCCAGGACAGTCCGGTCCATTACCCTCCGACTCCAGTGAAAACAGTAGTACTGGGGAGTTCACGGGACAATCCGGTCCAGAACTCCAACCCAGGGTATTATCTGTTCTGGAAAAGAAACCGTTCTTGCTTCCAGTTCACAGAGTGTCTTTTGTGCACAGATCCAACCCAAAACTCCCCTTGGAATGCTTTATTTATTCCAGAGTTCTTGGATAACTGTGAAACTGTTTTCTAACTAACATCACATCTTGATTTTACTTTTTACCAATCATTTACTTATGAAACTACTTCCACAGTAAATCTTTATTAAAATAAACATTTCATTTTGTTCACATATTCTTATTTAAAAGAAAATAACACAACAATATAACTAATCCTTAATTATCTGTTTCCACTTAAAATGGTGGTTACAGTTGCCCCCCCCTAAGGGGAACACCGTCCTCGGTGTTTCTATTCTCTTGCAGAGAAAAGCTCTGGATAAGCTTCACGGACGAAACTCTCGTCTTCCCAAGTGGCCTCCTCAGGTCCAAAGTGCTTCCACTGCACTTTAACCTGGGCGATGGCTCGTCTCCGGAGCATGATTTCCCTCCGGTCTATTATACTGTGAGGCTCGACCAGAAACTCTGATGGTTCCTGCACAGAATGTTTTGCCAATGGATTATGTGTCTAGGATCATGAACGTATCGTTTCAATAACGATACATGAAAGACATTATGCACCCGGATGTGGCTAGGAAGCGCTAAGCGATACGCCACTGGTCCCACTCTTTCCAATATTTGGAAAGGACCACAGAATCGAGGTGCTAGCTTTGCACAAGATGCCCATCTTAATGTGCTTTTCTTCGGTTTAATCCGGACATATACGTGATCTCCAACTTCATACTCACGGTATGATCTCTTCCTGTCCGCATACACCTTCTGTCGGTCTTGCGCTGCTTTCAAATTCTGCCGGATCTTCTTTACCTCCGCTTCCATTTCGGCTAACATATCTGGTCCCAACATAAGTTTAGTGTCTGGGCTGCTCCAATTAATGGGGGTTCTACACTGCCGTCCGTATAATGCCTCAAACGGACTCATCCTTAAGGATTCCTGATAACCATTATTGTACGCAAATTCTATCAAGTGTAAATACTCTTCCCATTTAACGGGTTGCTGCATCACGTACATCCTTAACATATCTTCCAGTATCTGGTTCACTCGCTCGGTTTGACCATCGGTTTGCGGATGGTATGCAGTACTGAAATGTACTTGCGTCCCTAAACCTGCAAACAGGGCCTTCCAGAAAGCGGATGTGAACTTCACATCTCTGTCTGAGATAACGGTCTTAGGAATGCCATGCAGCCGAAAAATTTCACGCATAAATAAGTCCGCTATCTGTACTGTCTTATAGGTGGATTGGACAGGTATAAAATGTGCTGATTTACTTAGCCGGTCCACTACTACCATTATAGAGTCATTTCCCCGTTTTGTTTTCGGTAAACCAGTAATGAAATCTAATGAGATTACCTCCCATTTCCATTCAGGGATAGGTATGGGCTGCATTAATCCAGCAGGATGCATATGCTCCACCTTCACTTGCTGGCACTCTAAACACTTATTCAGATAATTCGCTATATCCTTTCTCATACCGGACCAACAGTAATCCTTTCGAATAGCGGTCAGCATCTTTTGATATCCTGGGTGTCCAGCATAGTTGCTTCTATGATATTCATCTAGTATCATGGTTTTTAATTCCACCCTGTTTGGGATAACTATCCTCTTCTTGAAAATCAGCAATCCATCTTGATTAATCTCATAATCTTCATGCTCACCTTGGCCTTCAGGTGTTTGTGTTTGCTGCCACAAGTACTTATACTCAGGATCCTTGTCAGCTTCCATTCTGATTTGATCCAGAAATCTGGTTTCAATTTGATTAACATACAACTCACAGATGCTGTGCACTCTTCTGCTTAATGCATCCGCGACCCGGTTCTCTTTTCCTTTTACATGTTACAGATCGATATCAAACTCGCTCAAAAAAGCATTCCATCTCGCTTGTCGAGAATTCAAATCAGCTTGTTTGAAGTAGTTGGTTAGACTACTATGGTCAGTCCTTAATACAAATCTCTTTCCAAGTAGATAATGTCTCCATACTCGGAGAGCGTGCACCACTGCTGTCAGCTCTAAATCGTAAGCTGAATATTTCTGTTCATAATCCTTTAGCTTGCGAGATTCATACGCTATCACCTTTCCCTCTTGTGATAGTACAGCTCCAACTCCCTCCTTGCAGGCATCTGTACAAACTTCAAATTCCTTATCCGGGTCTGCCACACTTAATACAGGTGCAGTTGTCAATAACTGCTTCAGCCTTTCAAAACTGTCCTGACATTCCTTTGTCCATCTAAAAATCTTCCCTTTCCTCTGTAAGGAAGTAATGGGAAAAGCTATCTTGGAAAATCCATTTATAAATCGCCGGTAGTATCCAGCGAGACCCATAAACGATCGTATGTCTGCTACGCTTTGTGGCACCTTCCACTCCATAATGGTCTTGATCTTCTCCGGGTCCACTGCTATACCCTCCTTAGATATCACATGTCCAAGATACTGTATTTCTTCTTTGAAGAAGTCGCATTTACTGAATTTTGCATATAGCGGGTGCTTCCTTAATAGCTCTAGCACCATGCGCAAATGCTTCTGGTGTTCCTCTGCATTCTTGGAATAAATCAGTATATCATCAATGAAGATTAGCACGAAATTGTCCAGGTAAGGATGGAAAACACTATGCATCAGTCTCATGAAAGTGGCTGGAGCATTAGTTAAACCAAAAGGCAATACCACGAATTCATAGTGGCCGTACCTTGTGCGAAAGGCAGTTTTGTGTATATCCTCATCCTTAATTCTGATCTGATGATAGCCAGACCGCAAATCAATCTTCGAGAACACAGTAGCTCCCTTTACCTGATCGAACAGGTCATCTATACGGGGTAGGGGGTATCTGTTCTTAACAGTCAACTTGTTTAGCTGTCGGTAATCCATGCACATGCGCATGGTTCCATCCTTTTTCCTGACAAACAACACAGGTGCTCCCCAAGGTGACACGCTGGGTCTAATGTACCCTTTATCCAGCAATTCCTGAAGCTGCATTTTCAGCTCTGTCAATTCTGGCACACTCATACGGTAGGGAGTTCGCGAAATTGGTGAAGCTCTCGGCAGCAGTTCTATTGTAAAGTCCACCTCTCTTTTAGGTGGCAATCCCGGTATCTCTTTAGGAAATACATCTTTAAATTCCTGTATCACAGGTATATTTTCTAACATAACAGCCTTGTTCTTGGGTTCGGACAGCCCAACCTGTATAGCGTACATTTGGCATCCCTTCCTCATACATCTTGCCAACTGAGAAGCGGTAACTGGTCGCAGATGTACAGGCTTCTTTAAGCCCTGAATCTCTTGGCGATTACCATTCTGATCTCTGTAGTAAACTATCTTTTCTTTGCAATCTATAAGAGTCCAATGTTTCTCCAACCAATCCATGCCCAACAAAACATCATAAGAGCCCAAGGGCAGAATATTTAAATCCACTGTCAACTGCTGTCCACCGACTTGCAGAGCACAATCTGTTATTTTAGCACTAACTTTTCTTTTAGCTCCTGTAGCTAACTGAACCAACCAGCTTTTCTTAAACTTTTGACTTGGTAGTTTACAGATTTCTACAAGTTTAGGACTTATATAACTCAGACTTGCGCCTGGGTCCACTAAAATAGAAATAGTTTGAGAAAACAAGTTACCTTCCAGTTCTATCATGGTGGGTTGGAAATCAGCCTGCCGATCCTCCAATGCAGCGTGAATCCTCGGTATGCTTCTGGAAACGTCCCCCACCGTAGAGGCTTCCTGCAAATTATTCACTGTTTCAGCTTTTCCCCGTTGTGGGCAATCTCGATAGTAATGCGCTGCCCCACAGCCCCAACATTGCAGAGGTGGTCTCTGGTTTGGAGTTTGCTCTGGTATATTTGAAGCTTCCACAGTTTTATCTTCACCTAGCCATCTAATCCTTTGATGGTTTCTGCCGAATTGCTTATTAATTGAATTCTTGGCTGAATTCCTGAAGTTACTGGTTTTGCCCTTTTTGAATCCAGCACTGTTCCTATTTTCCTTCTTTGCTGGCCATCCTTTTCCTTGATCTACCTTATTGTTTTGCTTGCTGGTAGCACAGCCTTTCCTTTCTGATAGCTTCATCCATCGTTCTAGGATTGACAAATTCAATACGCTCCTTCATATGGGTGGGTAAACTACTCAGAAATCTCTGAACCTTGGCCTTTTCATCTCTTAGATACGGTACATAACGCAGTAACGATGTAAACTTGGTGATGAACTCGTCTATAGTCAACTGGCCTAGCCTTAAGTCATGAAATTCCCGAGCTTTTTCATCGTAAAAACGCTCCGTCAAATATTTGTCCTTAAAATACTGTTGGAACTTATCCCATGTTACGTCTTGATCTTCTATCCCCTTCACGTTCTTCACTTCTTCCCACCATAGGGTGGCTTTGTCCTTTAGCTGATAAATTGCCAATCGTGCCTTGAGACCACTGTCATAATCATACACTTGGAAGTACTTGTTCATATTTATCAACCAGGTCTCAGCTACCTCTTCTTTTTCTCCATCGAAGGTGGGTGGTTTAATCTTTCTAAATTCCCCATGTAATTCCACCTTGTGTCTTTTTCCTGCTTTCCGTTCTGTTCCATTTTCAGATTCTGCTTCATTAAGGTTTCTGTTCAAGGTATTGCGCCGGGACAGACTTTTTTCTTTTTGACTCACATCTTGCTCTTCAGTTTGCTGTTCATTCCCCTCTTGGTGTTCTCTATCAGCACTGGGATTTTCGTTCCTGTGGTTTTGTTTATCAGACAGGCTTTTTAAGATTCTTTCCTGCTCCTGCATCATTCTGGCGTTCTCCTATCGTACCCTCTCCATCTCCTCCTGCAACTGTTGTACTGTATGCAATAAGATGCGGGTCTGCTGTTGTTGTTCTTCCATCAGCCGGTTTGACCGCTGGTGCTGTTCAATCCCCAACTGAACCCACATCTCAGCGTTGCCCCCTCGCGGAGGCTGCATGTCCCCAACATTTCGCTGTGACTGTTGTGAAGGGGTCCGTCTCCCTTGTCTTTCCATTTACTTGTTGGACTGTGCATAATTAACACACAGTTTGAACGTTAGTTGGCCCAATAGGGTCCCAGCCTTGTAACAGGCTCCGATACCACTTGTCACACACATCATTAAAACAAAGTTACTACAGTAATAACCAATAAAAAAAAAACATTTAACTGATAAACTTTGGGTATTAGTTTATAATGCGGTCATGAACACTTGACATTTAGCAACGTATAGATAATGATTTGCAATTGCGGTGTTCACGAGTTAACTGACACGCATTGCTGCACGTTTAATTACCACATATCTTGACATAGCTTTTGGTTTATTATTATTAAAGTTCTGGAGGCTTCGGTGATATTACAACTCAAATCCTGATTTATGTATGTGTATCAATGTTTATTGGTTCTTGGGATCCGGTAATGATTTAATGCCTCGGGATATTCATTTGTACCATCGATCCGAACCTGGCGAGCATCTGACCGTCGATGGCCATCCGGAACCGACGGTGCAGATTCGTTAGGGTTGGGTAATGCCTACCCCGCCCGTAACTGACTCTTCAGTCATTGCGATGCCTCGCCGGAACCTCTGGAGGCAGGGTCTGCGCCTTGGGGTTTCCTGTTCGGTTGCACAGTGGGTCGATGGGGGTTTCCTGCATACGAGCAGTTGGCTTATCACACCAGGTAGTCTTCGCAGCCTCGCAAATCTTGTTCCGGCTTTCCACTAATGGCATACACACATACTGACTGTGGATTGTGTGTTTTAAGTTCCCCGTCTCGGCTGATCAATTTCTCCAACTGTACATTCCTCGTCCCTGACGCCCCAACTGCGTTTGCTCAGGTAAAAGGGTTTGCTTTTAACTTATTGATTCGTTTTAGCTTTCATCGATTTACCTTAGACTCCGTTCACTGACAATTTGGGGTTCTGTTGACAGGTGCAGAGTCCGTTTGATTCTCAGGTACATCTCCCTCCGCTCGACTGCTACCTAATCTTCGGCTTCAACAAACTAATATCGTTCGTTGCAAAACTATTTAACCCTTTGCTATGGACGAGATGTACCCAACCTGGCCCAAATATTCGTAGTCGGGTTATGTTAGAGACTTTGGCAAAGCGCCTCAGGCCGTTTCACTTGTTAAGTTTAGACTTTTATTATGACTATGGATGTACATAAAACTTTGTGATACCCACTGTGGTTTCTCAAGTTCCTTATTTATCTAGGTTTTGCTATGATCGTTGCTCCTCCTGGGCGCTGCTTCTTTATGCTACTTACGCTTCCTGCGCGGTGGCGGGTTTGTGAATACTAGCAGTTTCTTGAAAGCATGAATTTGTTATGTGCCATGGCCTGAAGGAATTTTAAAGGAGTGTTGTCCCTTATGACTTCAATGGATAATCTTTACTGTATGGTGAATTTCTTTTCATTTCTGAGCATATCTTCAGTTTCCAATCTATATTTTCTGGTGAAATTTCGTGAGGCGTTCTCTGGTGTTTAATGGTGCCTTCAGGCGCATACATATGGTGCATGCGGTTATTTGTTTTAGGCCCGTGCTGGTTCATGCATTTCTGGTTGAATTATGCACTCTGTCACACTGTTCAATGTTCTATTTTATTGTTTCTATGAATGGATTGTTTATATTAACTGTATTAACAGTGTCCGGACCACTTAATAGTCCGAGTTCTCCCAAGGAGAGAGACGACCAACCCAGAGGCCTGTTTCCGCAGGCGCTAAGGGTTAACGGTCTCCCTCGTCCATGATGCAAGTAAGAATATTTTTCTTAGGAAGAAGGAAGGAAAAACTTGTTTCTTCTTACTGTTTTATTCCTGTTCTAGTTTGTACAAGTTTTATGATGTACATTGGTTACTTTGTTCATAAGCAATAAGAACTCATTCATTTGGATTAACAATCCTGAACTATAGGTTGTTACTGAAATAAAGAACAGTTTTATTAAGCATTCCTATGGTTGTTTCCTGCTCTAATTTACATACTGCTCTTGAATGAAATGAACAGATCGGTAGCTCTCTACAGTTTTTCTTTCTATATGTACATGTATAATTTCACCGTATAAACGAACAATGTCAATTTTCACCAGCTTATTGTTCTAGAATTTAAATATATGTACATATGAATTCTGATAAAGAAATAGTACCGTATTACTACAATTTGATCTTCTCATATAACTATAAGTGTATATACAATTATTGAAATAAAAGATACGTCACATTATTATGATTCTAATCGCTTGTCTCCGTCAAGCAATGTGACACAAATTTTTAACCTCTAGTAGGTCTTAATTTGACCAAGAACTAAGAAATAATTTTCCGTTAACATGTCTACTAAAAACCAAACTTACTCTCATCTGTCCCGAGATTTGAGTGAAGTAGTGTATGTGCCTCCCTTCCATGAGCTGGGCGTTCACGTCCTACAGCTCTCCCCCGAGCTCAATTCTGAGTAGTTGTTAGTTCAGCAAACTCTGGAGGAGGTTCTCAGGACATTCAGGTCCAATACCCTCCGACTCCAGTGAAAACAATAGTGCTGGGGAGTTCACGGGACAATCCGGTCCAGAACTCTGACCCAGGGTATTATCTGTCTGGAGAAGAAACAGTTCTTGCTTCCAGTTCACAGAGTGTCCATTGTGCACAGATCCAACCCAAAACTCCCCTTGGAATGCTTTATTTATTCCAGAGTTCTTGGATAACTGTGAAACTGTTTTCTAACTAACATCAGATCTTGATTTTACTTTTTACCAATCATTTACTTATGAAACTACTTCCACAGTAAATCTTTATTAAAATAAACATTTCATTTTGTTCACATATTCTTATTTAAAAGAAAATAACACAACAATACAACTAATCCTTAATTATCCGTTTCCACTTAAAATGGGAAAGGCATTCACTAGAAAGATCAGTGAATAAATGAAGTAATACAAGTTGAAGAAATGAAGTAATACAAGTTGAGTAGTCAGAAAGTGATGTTATAGGAGTAATTCAACTACAAATATAAACAAATTCATGGAAGGATTAGTGAAGAAATGGATTAGTGAAGAAATGAAGTAATACCAGTTGAGTAGTAAGAAAGTAATGTCATAGGAGTAATTCAGCTACAAATATAACCAAATTCACCAGAAGGGTTAGTGAAGAAATGAAGTAATACAACTTGAGCAGTAAGAAAGAAATGTCATAGGAATAACAATAAGAATTTGCGTAAGATGCAGTCACGTTTTTTTCTGTCTTTTATATAATTATAAAAGAAACACAATTTTGATCATGAATATTAGTTTTTTTTTTTTTTTCACAACGAAAAAAACATGGCTTATATACCTGTGCCATCTAGAAGTCTGTAAAACCCATCATATGATTTTACAAGATCGATAAAAAAAATATCATGCAGGATGTGCAACCACTCTCAGATGTCAATTTAAATCAGGAAACAGAAAATTTATGCATATCAAACCTGTAGCCTATATTCCGCAGGGAAACATCCCTTCCAAAAAAAACTCCTTATACAGTATTAGTATTGAAAAAACATCAAACCCTATGCATCATTCCAGGATATTATACCAATAATCACAAAGAGGCCTGCTTCCAACAGATGCAAAAGCCCATCCATTCAACAAAGTTCAGAGCCATATCACAAAACAATGACATCAAAAAACAAATCATTGGTGCAGATCTCCCGCAGCTTATCAAAGTAACCATAAACACAAAAAAATAAGCAGTCAAAGCCCAAAACTTAATTGAATCTCACCATCAGCCCCCTGACCATTGGCATCCACCATCTCGTAATACATTAGTTACTGAATATTCGATAGAATGGACTACACCATATGCAGCGACGATCCAAATTATGCAAAAAGGATTTAGTTGCGATGGCATCTCTGGCCGAATCCCTGATAGAATTCTGGCATCCTATTTCTTCCAGTGCCCTTGTATCTCATATTTCTTCTTCCAGTGCCCTTGTATCTCATATTTCTCCATAACGCCAGCATATTAATCCCATTATTTTGATAAATCATTTTGTTGCCATCATATAAATATTTCTGAAGTATTTTGTGCACGGGTGATTGAAGCAAAATATGTTCAAGACCAACATTGACCCTTCCTTATTTTGATAAATCATGTTGATATCATCATATAAATATTTCTGAAATATTTTGTGCAAGTGTCACGAAAGATGTAATTTATGAATTAGTAAAGATGTATCTAATCCTCGTATTAAACACTAATTATTTCTTTCACTGTAATAATTATTATCAGTAAATAGAAATAAATTATAATAAAAATTCACATTAAATTAAATTATATTTAATAATCATAAAATTTTATTTTAAAAATTTATTAGGAGTAAATTAATAAATTATTTTAATATTAAAAATTTATTGAATTAATAAATATTAATTAATAATGTTTATTTATCAACATATATTTAAATAGTTATATTATTATTATTTAGAATAAAATAAACATACATATTTTTATTAATTAAATATTAATTTTAATAATTAAGAATAATTAAAACTATTACTAATACTATCTAGGGTTATATCATATTAATGTTATTCAATTAATTAACTCTTAGATTAATAATTTGATTAGATTATTTGAGGTTAATTTTTTTGGTAATATTTTTAAAAATTCAGTAGCACATAAGGTTTATTTAAAATAAATTTTTAGACGTTAAATTATGAAATGTAATTATTTTTGAATAATTAACAAATTATGAAACTAATAAAAAACTATTAAATTTTTTAAATTTTTTAAAAATAATTAACAAATTATGAAATTAAATACAAATTATGAAACTAAATATTTTTTAATTAGGGTTATTAAAATTATATTATTAAAATTTATTTTATTAGAAGCACTTAAGGATTTATAATAATTAAAAAATTTTAATTTTTTTTAATAATTTTAAAAATTAAATATTTTAATAAGTTTAAATTTAAAAAATAAAAATAAATTAGCAAGTAATATTATATAAATAATTTTAATAATTTTTTAAAATATTTATATGAATTATTATAGGTGATATTACATACTATTATAAGTATTATAAATTATTTAAATTAAAATTAATTTATTAAAATTAAAAAAAATTAAAATTTTATAAAGAATAAAATAAAATTATTTTAAATAAATTAACAAAATCTGTTTTAGTGGGCTTTTCTCTTCATCATAGTCCTTCACTATTTATGTCTTGATCTGTGCGACCTTATTTCATTTTCCATTCACTTCTTGTCCTGAACATTCACTTCTCGTAGATGGATCCCCATTGGCATTCGAAACATCGACCATTGTTTTATGATATTGTGGATAATCTGGATTCAGCAATATACAACAACCACAAAATTTTAAAAACCATAATGTATCTAATCTCCAAATCATATTTTGTAATATCAAAAATTCTATGTAACATTCAACCCCAATTTTTTTTAAAAACTTACCAATACCTTTAATTATTTACTACGCTTAACTTAGCATTACATTTTCATTTAACTTCTAGTCTGTAAATGTAACTATGGATCTACATATTCATTAAATATTCGCCACAAACCTGTCCAAGAATTTCACAAACACTATTTCTATTGTTTAGCACGACAACTTTAATAACATTACCTCTCTATGTAATATCATAGTTTTCATTAGTTTTTTCGTGTACCTATACCCTTACGACTCCACTAACACTTGTCCAGCACCACGTTATGTAAATTTTGGACTATGGTTTTCTGTCAGTCGTATCATAATCGATTTTGACAACGGTACCATACCGCAAATGAATACTATGTTATCTAATTTATCCAAGTACTGTACACGATTTGCGGATTCACATTGGATTCACCTGTCAAAATTGTTTATTAACATTAAATTCGCAACTGGATACCATTAAATATCTCTGCCATGGAGGGTTTACAGATTACAGTTGTCACCCTCTCCACCATTTATCTATTCGAGTAAAGATCTACGACTGATTTCCTCATTTAGGGTTTTGAGTTGGGTTTTGGGAATGCCTACCTGTAAACCCTAACTGTCTCCCCATTTGCTCAAGCCACCGCTAGAGCTCTGCTCACAGCCTCACGAAAGGGTTATCATGCCGAGTTTTGCTCTCGGTCTTCATGGCAGACTTGCTATGCCTTCCTTCACCTGGCTAATCATTGCACAGACTCAAGGAATTACTTTCCACCTTGCTCATGCATTATTTTTTTTTTCATTCTGCAAGGCGATTACTTTATAGTGTGCAAGCTGCTTCAAGGTAAGATGTGTTAATCCTTATTTTACAGTTTTTTTACAGTAATTAGTTTAAACTTAGCTTTTTCCGATTCTAATCAGGGTTTAACTCCAGCTTCATGACTCCTAGGCTAGCACCGGACCTATCTTCGTGCTCGAAAATACCAAACGTGTCTCCTTCCCTATGGAGATCACTAAAGGTAAATTTTTATTATTCTAAGGTTATTCTAATTCTAATTAACGTATCCTTTCTATTAATACTTCTATTTATTCAAATTTAACCATGAAATTTCCGTCTCGTGTTCCTCGAATCCTCGCCGCCTCTTCGCACGAGGCCAACTCAGGTTCTTCTCTCCTTCGACTAATGAAATCTTTCTATTATCTCTCCCAAGAGAGATATTACCCGCTTAGGACACACAATCTCTCCTACCCAAATGATATTTCTCCGTCCAGTATCATTTTCCACGACATTCTTGAACCCAATTAAGTCCAAAAATCCCTGCAAAATCTTTCGCAAGTGCAACAAATTTCACTCTCGCAAAGAGCAACAAAAATTGAAATGGAAGTTTTGAAGAAAGGCATGGAAGCTAAGATGGATGGCATGGAGGCTGGAATGGTATCTAAGATGGATGACATGGAAGCTAAGATCGATGAGAAAATGGAAAACATGAAGAATTTTCTAAAAGCAGACATGGAAGGTTTGACAAAGTTGATACAAGAAAGGTTTCCTAATGGTGAAAAGATAGTAGAAGAACCTCATGATGAGAACAAAATAAATGTTAATTGTGATTTCATAAACTCTAATGTTGGGGGGAAGAACCACCATATTCCAAAGATGGATATGAGGAAGTTTGATGGAAAGGATCCTGTAACATGGATACTACAGATGGAGCAATATTTTGATCTCCATAACGTGCAAAACACACAAGAGGTACGCATTGCAACTTTACATTTAGAACAAAATACATTTGTATGGTATCGATGGCTTTGTTCCCGTAAAAAAATTGTCACTTGGTCAATTTTTACGGAGAAAATGATAGCACATTATGAGGATACAAAGAGCAACACCTTCTTTACCCAATTGATAAATCTCAAACAAAAGGGTTTAGTGGGGCAGCACATTGAGGACTTCCAAAAATTGAATATAAGGGTAACTGATCTTACAGAGGAACACAGGATTGATCTCTTCCTAGGCACTTTAAAGGATAACAACCAACATGAAGTTCGCATTTTAGAACCTGATTCTTTAGAGAAGGCATTCAGGTTGGCCAGAAAAATTGAATGTAAAATTATGGCGACAAGGAAGCCTACCACTCACTTCTATAAAGAGGGAAGTGTTGCTACTCCTAGGTTTGCACAACCTACAAGGTTGACACCACAACAGTTGGAAGAAAAAGGAGCAAAAGGGCTTTGCTACAGTTGTGATAACCAATACACTAAAGGTCATAAGTGTGTTGAGAAGAAATTATTTTACATAGATTGTGAAGAGGAAGAATAAAATGAACAAGAATCTTCAAAATAAGAGGGTATACACCACAAACCAACCCTCGAAGAGGAAGAAATAAGGTCGACCATATCCTGTAATCCATTGTTGGTCTCCTCACTCAAATTCTCAAGATAGAAGGACATATCAAGAAGAAAAAGGTAATAGTGTTGATTGATTCAGGTAGTACCCATAATTTTATTCATTGTAAGGTAGCCAAGTAGTTGAATTGTTTCCTATACCCAACACCAGAATGTCAATTGATGGTTGCAAATGGAGGAACTATAAATTGCTCTGGAAAATGCCATAATATCAAGCTAACCATGGGGGAATATGTATTGAATAGTCCAAATCTTTCCATTCCTATGGGAGGTGTATTCCTGGGAGGTGCTGATGTTACTAGGAGTACAATGGTTATTATAATATTTGGGGGACGATAGCTTTTAAAATTCTTAAGGGAATTTTCTTGAATTTTTCGAAGGAAGAGTTCAGATTACAGAATTATTGCAACGAAGCAGAAAGATAATAAGCTCTAATGTCATGAAAAATATTATGAAGAAAGAACAACAAGGTGTAGTTGCACAATTATTCTCACTAGAGGTTTCAACATCAAAACCATCTATTTCTCCATATCTCCAAAAAGTCTTGGACAATCATTCCAAGGTGTTTGAAACTCCCAAAGGACTCCCACCTATTCGTGATCATGATCATGCTATTCATTTGATTCCAGGAAGTGTTCCTCCAAACATCAGGCCTTATAGATATCCTTACGTCCAAAAGAGCGAAATTAAACGTATGATTGCAGAAATGTTAGAGGCGGGTATAATTCAACCTAGTCAAAGTTCTTTCTCTGCTCCTGTAGTATTGGTACACAAGAAGGATGGATCATGGCGAATGTGTCCGGATTATAGGGAGCTCAATAGGCTCACCATTAAAGATAAATTTCCCATTCCTGTGATTGATGAATTATTGGATGAATTACATGGAGCAATTTATTTTACCAAGTTGGATCTTCATTCATGATATCATCAAATTAGAATGAAGACTGAAGATATTCCAAAAACAGCATTTCGAACTCATGAGGGTCATTATGAATTTTTGGTCATGCCTTTTGGCCTTACCGATGCACCTTCTACATTTCAAGGGTTGATGAATTCCATTTTCAAACCCTTCCTTAGAAAATTTGTGCTAGTATTTTTTGATGATATACTAATCTACGGTAGGTCTTGGAAGGATCATGTTGAACATGTTGACAGGGTGCTCAAACTATTGCAGGAGAAACAATTATATGCAAAAACATCCAAATGTTTCTTTGGAGTACAAGAGGTGGAATATCTGGGTCATATTATATCTCATGAGGGTGTGAAAGTAGACCCTAACAAAATTAAAGCCATTAAGGAATGGAAAGTCCCCAAGACAATAAAGCATTTGCGAGGATTTCTCGGGTTAACAGGCTATTATCGCAAGTTTGTTAAGAATTATGGGAGAATAGCAGCACCTCTAACAACATTATTGAAGAAAGATGCATTTTCATGGACTCCTGAAGCAACTAAGACCTTTGAACATCTTAAAGAGGCAATGTGCCTAGCACCAGTCTTAGCTACGCCAGACTTCACAAAAACCTTTATTGTGGAATGTGATGCCTCAGGAAATGGAATTGGTGCTGTTTTAATGCAGGAAGGAAGATCCATTGCTTTTGAAAGTCGTCCAATCAAAGGAAAGTATTTACAAAAACCTATTTATGAGAAGGAAATGTTAGCAATACTGCATGCACTAAAGAAATGGAGAAATTACCTAATGGGAAGACACTTCAAGGTAAAACTGATCATGATAGTCTTAAACACTTTTTGGAACAAAGACTATCTTCAGAAGAGCAGCAAAAATGGGTCACAAAGATGTTGGGTTATGACTTTGAAATAATCTACAAAAAAGAGAAGCTTAATGTTGTTGCAGATGCACTCTCAAGAAAGAATGAAGAGGTGGAAGCATTGCTTTGTGCCATTTCTATTATCCAACCAGATTGGATAACCGAAGCAAGAGATGAATGGAAGAAGGAAAAAGATGTATGGACACTCATTCAAAAGTTGCAGCAAAATCCTAGTACATCTCATACATTTAGTTGGAAAAATGATTCCTTATGGTACAAAGATCGCTCATATCTTTGTAAGAATTCCCAACTAAAACAAAATATTCTTCTGGAATTGCACACTTCTCCTTTAGGAGGACACTTAGGATTTTAAAAAACTTACCACAGGGTGAAGAAAGAATTTTTTTGGGATGGCCTTAAATCTGATATTCAAAAATTTGTGGCGGAATGTTTGGTTTGCCAGCAGAATAAAGTGGAAACAATTAAGACCCCGGGACTTCTACAACCTTTATCCATTCCAAGTCAACGTTGGGAAGAGATTTCAATGGATTTTATCACAGGTTTACCTAAGTCTGAAGGAAAGAGTGTCATCATGGTGGTAGTTGATAGACTTACCAAGTATGCACACTTTTGTGCATTATCTCATCCATTTAAAGCAAGTAGAGTTGCTACTACATTTATGGATAGAATTCAAAAGCTACATGGAAGCCCAAGGGTTATTGTGAGCGACAGAGATCCCATTTTTACTGGAAATTTTTGGACGGAGTTATTTTCTTGTTTAGGTACTCAATTAGATCATAGCTCATCTTATCATCCTCAATCTGATGGTCAAACTGAGATAGTAAATAAATGTTTGGAAGGATATCTTCGTTGTTTTGTATCTGATAAACAAACACAATGGGCCAAGTGGTTACCTCTCGCTGAATGGTGGTATAACACTTCATTCCATACTGCATCAAAAATGACCCCATTTATGGCACTTTATGGATATCATCCACCATCGATCACATCATCTTTAAGGGAAAATTCGAAGGTTCAAGCAGTGGAAGATCACATCGAGCATCAGCAAGAAGTTCTCCAACTCTTAAAGGATAACCTGAATTTGGCACAAATCGAATGAAACAACAGGCAGATCAACATCGTAGCGAGAGAAGTTTTGATGTAGGAGATTGGGTATTTTTACGGCTACAACCATACAAACAAATGTCCCTCAAGCAAGATAAGAAGGATAATAAATTATCGCCAAAGTACTATGGTCCATACAAGGTGTTGCAAAAGATTGGTACTATGGCATACAAATTGGAGCTTCCTGCTTCTTCGCGAGTACATCCAGTTTTCCATGTTTCATGCTTAAAGAAGGTTATAGGTGAAAATCTTCCAGTTCAAACAATATTGCTAGAAATTGATGAGGAAGGAAAAATAATATTGGAACCTGAAGTGGTCATGGAAACAAGAACTTGAAAGCTACGGAATCGATCAATTTCAGAGTATCTCATCAAGTGGAAGAACTTACCCACTGAAGATTCTACATGGGAGGATGAGAATTTTATACAGAAGCACCCAAAGCTACTCAAGCATTGAGGACAACACTTTTGTGAAGGAGAGGGGCATGTTAGGTCCCTATATTACTAGTATAGCCCCTTATTGTTGTTAGTGTAACCCCCTTATTGTTATTATTGTACCCTTGTAACCCCCATTTTGTTATTATTGTGCCCTTGAATTATTATTGTTAGGTCGGCTAGGATTACATTGTGGCCCACTAGGATTACATTATGGCCCCATGGACTCCTATAT